>VYZM01020029.1:677593-696799 GCA_013398915.1 Dromas ardeola
TATCCGCCGCGCTGCGTTTCGTAACCCCGCTCCGGCGCCCGTAAACCATTTTTATGACCCAGATACATTAATTGAGTCGCAGTGATTGACTGGAGGGTGGGTGGGGGGAGCCGGGTTGATTCAGGCGACCCCGGGGGGCTGGGGGTTTTCGCAGCGATCCTGGCCCCGTTACTCAGCAGATCCCCGGGCGTCGGCGCCGTATTTTGGCGGCTTTTTGGGGGATTAAAAGACCTTTTAATGGTGACAGCAGATGATAATGGCCCCGCTGTGGACTGCTAGAGACTGTAATCTGCACGTCATTGATACAATACACCGAAGCAAATTTGTCACTTCCTAGCAAGGGAAGCTGATGCTGTATTGCCATTTTAATAGCTCGATGCTGTGAAAAGTGTCTGTGAAACGGAGTAACTCAAATTTTCATCATTCTGCTTAAAAATGCATTCCACACAAAGAATTGCTTGTTCATGGCAATGATGTTTTACATCTTTATAGTAAACATATGACTTTTCCCGTTTCAACTTTAACTTCATAGGCTTTTTTTTTTTAATAAAAAAAAAAGCATAACCAAAAGTCATTTTGCTAATGTATACTTATGGCAGTACCTCTGCGTTATTTACCCCCCCCACCCCCCAGCATTTAACATACCCCCGCTTCTTTTTAAACAATTTTGGTGGTAACCGCAGCAGATGTGTCTGATGACTGAAATGGATAGAAAGCCGGAATCATATGCTATTTTTTTTGTTGGCAAATAGATCCTTCACGCTAGTCTCAAGGAGGTAAGTTGCTAAGTTTATACACTTGCCACAATTTACAGATTCGTCCTTTCCAGCGCTCTGTTCTCAACGGATCCGCACGAACCCTCTCTTCATCCTGTGATTAATGAGCAACTGCAGGAGCTCTGGTGAATTCATTCTATCTTTTCAAATTACGTCTTTTTAAAAGTGACCGCTGTATCTGCTGCAGCCTGAATAAACAGAGGACTTAAATCGGCATGCCCGTCGAGCTAGCACGTTTCACGAACGCTAATCTCATTAAAAAAGAGAGAATTGTACATCGAGCCAAGCAGCTGGCTCAGGGCATTTGCGCTGTAGGCTGTCATGATGCCAGGCCAGGTTGACAGCTGGGACCTCGTTGGGTAAATAACACAGCTGAGCTCTGGTGTGGGCTACAGCAATGCGTCTGTGCTGGTGGGACGCTCCAGTGCAAATTCTTTTCCTCTGAACTGTCTGTCAGGCTCCCGTGTGTCCCAGTCCTCTCCAAGGGCATGGCCCACTAATGTGGCTCTTCCAGTTACTTAACACCTGACAGCTGTCCGGGTGTGTTTGTCTGTTTGTCCTTTCCCTTGAGCCTGGAAAAGGAGGAAGAAAATAAATGGTTGGAGACAGGATCCTGCAATCATGAACAAATGAGAGCGAATTTCTTTTCCATCATGCTTGCTGTTGCATCTGGTTTCCCGAGGCACAAAGCTAGGGAAACCCAGGCAGATCTCTACGGGAGAGGACACCAAAGGGCTTGGTAAAGGTCCAGAGTAGTTGACAGCAGACCCTAAGTCTTCGTCAGTTGTTCTTCCTTTCAGCCCAGAAGAACAAAAATTATTTCACATTTTTGGCCCCTTTCTGGGCTTTGAGTCAACCCATTTAGTGTAAATTGGAGCAAGGCTGCTCCTATTGCCATGAGTAGAGCAGAAACATGGTGTGCTCTGATTGTATCCTCATTTTCTTTTTACAGGCAAGTTTGAGAGCTGAGGGATGCACGGACTTGTCTCAACCCCTCTGCATTATTTCTGGGGTGCTCTTTGTACTCGCAGAAGCTGCTGGCTCCAGAGTCAGCGTAACTCAGATGCAGTCCCTGTGAATTCCCAGAGCTGAAAACATGGGAAGGATTCAATAGGAGGAACTATTTTAAAAATTTATTTCTTGGACTTACCTAAATACCAGAAGGAAAACATGCCAGTGCCACAAATGGCTGCTTTTTTGAGAGGTTGTAAGCTAATTTCTGAAGGAGAAAGCCCTGTGCTGCTTAGCTGCAGTTTGTACGGTTTTTTTTCTAGCTGTGGGGATGGAGTTGCAGCATAAAACACGGAGGAAAGTGGTGCTGTGACACGGAGGTATGTGGTGGAAACCCTTCGGATATCTGGCCAGGCGGTTATGGATTGTGATGTGAGGGGATGGGGAGAGAAGATGCTTCTTTGAATCCAGTGACCTGTTTTGAAACATCCAGAAGGACTTCTCTGTGTTTACATTGTTTATAAAAGAAGCAAATGTATGTAGGCAGAACGTTCCTATCATGAGCTATTATTTGTCAGGGTTAAATATGAATTGCATTTGCATCAATGGGTGAGCTGTATGTAGATGAAGGCTTTTAGGATAAGCGTTAAATGAGGCTCCACTGACTACATGGGAGCTGCAGGGGGGTAATGAAGAGGCATGGTTCATTCAAATTTCGTACTGCGTAGCTTGTTCCTTTCCAAATAGGTTTTATTTAATGGTATTCGTTATTTTGATAGCTTCCTCTGCTCACCCTCACCATACTTCCCAACTTCTTTCTGTGAATGTATCAACAAGGTAAAAAAATTCCATAAACAGAGATAACAAGCTTTTTATGTGCTCATATGTATTGTTATTCATAGTACACATTAAATGCCTAGGGTTACCGCTTTTGGTCCTTAAGGGACGTAGTAATAAAAATTCAGCAGCCGTTTTTTCCTAATCAGAATTCTGTACTGAATGCATCTGCTTTGGAACTAGTAGATTAAAAAAAGGCAGTAAAAGCACTGTTTGGCTGTTCGCTATTTTTATTTTTTTCCTTTTGGGTATCATAAATTGCTTGCTTAGAAATCCGAGATACAACCTGTCTTGTTTTTAAGGGAAGATGAATTTTGGATTAGAATTCAAAGTGAATGTTTTATAGGGGAGTGAAACCTTTAAGCACCCCTCAGTATTTTATATTTATCTAGTTCTTAAGTGAACTTATGTTTTAAAATTTATGTATACTTAATATTTCATTGCAGGCTTTGAAATATATTTTGTTATCAAATTAACAGCCTGCCTCAATGTATTTTGGGAGGGGGCTTTAAGGGTGCATGCACTGGTCCTTAAAGTTATGGAGCTGCAGAAAATGAGTTTCGTCTTCCATGCAAAGCTTGTCGTTGCCCCAAACAGGCACCATAGCAAAGTGATTAGCTTAAGATTTTAGGCCCTGTGAGACACTTGGCACTCAAATGAGTGCTTTGCGTCTGCTGCCCTGCTGGTATGGGGGTTTCTTGCCGTTAATTAATGTAATAAAAGCGTATAAGTAGAATTTCCACTCAGATATTTTTCCAAGGTGGGTCACTGGTCTGAAGAGCATCTTCTGACCAAGATGTTTTGGATACTAAATTAGGCTCTTAGAACTTCACGTGTCTTTTGCTATGTGATAAAATCATAACTAAGATACCTATTTGCAATAGTAGTAGTTTAGTCTTCAAAGTTTTTATCGCTTGAAAAGTGGACCTGTGCATCCTGGTACAACCCCTCAGAGGTTAGCAGGTGTCAGGAGAGCCATGGACTGGAGTGTCATGGGACAGGTGAATGTCGCTTGGCTGCGAGGCCACAGCTGGAACTGTGATTTTAAAAGAGCTTGAAATCACGTTTCCATATCATTCATCTTCTTTTACTTACTTCCTCTGGTGGCTGTGGGAATGTGGTGTCACAGGCATGGAGGGCTCAGGTGGTCAGAAGACGGCTCCATGAAGGATGGGGGGCTCAGGGTCCTTCTGGCATCGGTGCCATGGGGAGAGCTGGTGTTTGCCTGGGAGAAGCCGTCCCCCCATCTCCCCCTTCTCTCAGGCTTCCCTGAAAAGGAGGTGGGTGGCGGGGTCTGGTGGTGGCTGCGGCATCGGGGTGGGCGGCTCCTGGTCCTCATGCCGCAGCGGTACGGCAGAGGTGGCATTTGCTCACCATTTCAGGAGCTCACAAAAGCAGTTTTCTGGGAAATGCACGAGACAAAGAGCAAGCGCGATGGCCTGCTCTATAACACAGATTTATGGCTGAACTGCTGACCCATCTTCAAATGCAGCTGTTCAAGCTGTGCATTATAATATGGAATTAAATTTGTGTGTCCCTTTGAGTTACTAGTGGCATTAGTCATCTTCGCTATGAATGTCCAGCTGGGTCACTGAAATTACTGGTCTTCGCCCCAGAACTTCTTTCCAGTGCTTCTGCATTGGTTTTTGCATGTGTTTGGTCTTTTTAATATCTCTTACTTGCCATGCTTATGGTTTTTTTCATTTCAATTTTGTTAATACCTGTTAGAAGACAGTTTTAAAGGAAATATTTTGAGAAATGCTTTAGCTTTCCCATGTGGCTTAGACTGCTCAATCTTTTGGTGGTTCCATTGACTGCAAAGTCATCATTGCTATATTTTTGCAAAGAAATTTTATTGTTTGTACTTAAATTACCTGAAATTCAGAAACATTGCACTCTCAAAAATGCACGATATCCCCATCATGATGGATTTGAAGTGCTCCATTGCTTAGGCCCAAGCCTCATGCAGCTGCCTCTTTAAGTCAGTTGTTTCCCGTTCTGTTTTCATAATGACATACATGAAAGATTAAAGATAATGGTGTTTTCTTGTGAGCGTAGCCCAAGGTGAATTGTGTTGGCTAAATAAATAACTGAATTTAAAAAAAAAAAAAGGAAGCTAGGTGGTGTTTAAAAACATAGCTCCAGTGTCAGCTTTCGAAGTTCTTTGTTAGGGTACCTGACTTGGCATAGTTTTGCAGTGGTTTTCTGGTGGGATTTTTTGTTTTTATCATAGCTGTGGCCTAAAAACCCCTTAATGACAGTCCTAATGGAGGCGAACCGTGCCAGCATGACAAATCTGGCAAGTGCGAGTCACCAGAGAAGATAAAGCCGTGACTTCCAGTTGGGTTCCGTCGGGAGTGCTGGGCTGCTCTCGCAGGTGTGCTGGGAGGAGATGTGGGGCAGTCCCCACCCCGGTGTCACCCGTGGGTGGGACAGCGCAGGAGGAAAGCTGCCGTGGGGCAGCGGTTGTGTCTTCAGACATTGCAAGGGTCTCAGGCTGCTCTCCTCTGGGGCAGGGAATTGGTTTTACAAGTGTAGTTGGCTTGAGTATTTTGAGGAGTTGGAAAATCGGTGTCGTTTTTGCATTCACGTTCTGAAAATGATGCCCATTCAAGTTCTGAAAATTGTGTGTGTATGGTACAAATTAGCCTTGTACACCTCATTTAAGGGAGTAATTGACTTTGCTGTTGGTTAAATGCTCCTTATTTTCTTGCTGTTTGTGTAACCATGCTTACGTCTTGACGAGGTACCTGCTACACCTTGACCTTGGAGTTTGTGTCTGGAGTGTTCTTTAGTTTGGGGATGGTAACTTGGTCACGTTAACAGGTCAGTTTGGACTGGTGAAGAAGGACAGTGGGTGACTTGAAGTGTTTCAGTTATATTTGGGAAGACATAGGATGCATTCATGAACAAGCAGTGGCAGAAGTCGTTGCTCTTTCACAGGTGATGGGATAGGGCAGTGGTGGAGTGATGCTCTATGCGTAGTAAACACTTTGGCTGTTAGGGTTCACTCCTGCTCTAAGCAACCTGTTGTGTGGCCTAAACAGTGTAAATACAAATTATAGGGAAGGGTGCTGGGGAGACCTTGTTAGCACTTTTCCATTGAGAAGGCAGTAGAGTCCTTTCTCTTGGATGCTGGTTCATACCAGCCTTGCTTGTCAAGGAAACGGAGGCAATTATCGTAGGTAAACCAAGGGAGTTTAAAATGGATCCAAGAACCTGATTTTATCTTTGATTATGTGTCTATTTATCAATTCCCTGTGCTGTCAGGGAGGTAAATTAGGTTACCTAGTACCATTAGTTGTCTCCATCTCTGGATTTTTATCATTCTTTCTCCGGTTGTTGCAACTGTCCTACAAATTTATGTGCCAATGAGTTAATAGATGAATATCTAGAAGCACTCTTTGTGCATGTGAGCTTGCAGAAACATCTCCTTTAATCTTTCACGTGCCTTTTAAGTCCAATGTTACTTGTTACAGAGATGCTAGCCTTAGTGTATTACCGAGTCTGTTCTGCATCCACCAAATTTGCATGTGAAAATCCTGTTGACCTCAGTGTCTTGCAAACCTAGGTGACTGAATCTTTAGAAGAAAATACAAGACTCCAGAGGTGACTATACGGAGCAGATGACAGTTACTGTAAGGCCATTTTTATTTGCATAATGTTATTTCTTTAGGCTCATCACTATTAATTAGCATTTAATCATCTCTCAGAGATGATTAAATCCTTCACATTGGTAGAACAGCCCTCTTTCCATCTTAGCTCTCTTTCACCGAGGTGGGCAGATGGCTGATATGTTCTGTCTTTATAACAGTTCTGGGTTATGAGAGGGAAGCATTTAAATTTATCCTGTACTAAAGGGACTCTGAAGCATGGCACGCGCATGTCTTACTGGATTATCATTATTTCATTGCTGAACCGTTTCTTTGAGCTCTGGGAGTAGGCCACAGGATTTTTAGGAGCTGTAATAAAAGAATGGAAACGATGCTATTAATATTAATTTCCATGTAGTGTTTTGCAGGCTGTTTTCCAGATGTTCTTTTTTCATCTGTATGGTTCTGGGGACAATGCTAAAAGCCTTAAAAGAAGCAAGCAGCCCCCTTTCCTTTCCATTTCTCGGTTTCCCCATCTCCATGAATTGCCATGCTGAGTTCCAGTGGTGGCTGGTCACTGTGTGGTGCCCACGGTCACCCCCTCCCAGAGGCCAGGCTGGTCGCACCACAAGGCAGGAGGACTCCATGGAATGGCCCAGGCTGGGCAGAAGGCTGAAACTGTGTCTTCTTGGCGTTTCTTTCTGGGAGTTTTTTGAGAAGGGGTTGGGTTTGGTTTGGGCTGCCTGTGGATCTGGATGGAGCAGGTTGAAATGTTGGGTTTTTTATATTCAGGAGGTTTTTTTAAGAGTTTATTTGCTAGGAGAATGTGATGGTGTGAATAATGAGGCGACGGGCTTAATCTTCAAAAGTCTGTGGACCTTGGGAGCAGACCTAAGGAAAAGGTTGTCCTGCTTATATGTTGCAGCAGAGAAGGAGGTGAGAAGAAGTGAGGCTGAAACCCTGTAAACACCAGAGGAAGATGACCACTTACATTTCCCTAAAACTGGGAAGTGAAGGAAGCCCCTGCTGTATGACCGTTATAACCACTCAGTGCCTTAGTGCCTTTGAATAGAAACGAGCAGCTCAGACCTGCTGATGCCACAAGATTGAAGTTACCAGTGAAGCTAGCAAGTTCTTCAGGGTCTTGTTCCTGAACGGGTTACAGGTACTGCGTCAGAAAATACAGTACATGTGAACAGAAAATTGCGCTGAACGCCACCAGCAAAGTATATTTACAACTAACCCCTAGCACACAAGAAATTATTCTTATTGCAAGAATCTAAGTACATTCCCTGCAACTGAAGTTTCAGCTAGACCATGCTGATGTATTCCTTTGGTAAGTTTTAAAAACATTTATCATTTGGACAGAGTTTCTGATGGGTTGGTCTCCATCTGGCAGCAACTTTAAAGTGTTTAGAATTTTCCTTTCAGCATTTTTGGCAACAGAATATGAAAAAGTGCTCATTTTGTATGCTTCTAAAAATAAATGGGAGCTATATCAAAACCTGAAATTTTTGATGGAGGTAGTCCTCGCAGGGATGGAAACTGTTGGTGATTTGGGAAATCCTAAAAAAATGAAGTTCACAAAGAAACAAGTATTTCCTGAATATGCCAGGTAACGTCAACGTTCTTTTTTGTAGCTGGACTTGAAATTTGGGCCGGTTTATGACGTCATGGGTTGTGTCATGGCATGTGCTGAATCAGTCCAATTAGGCAGGACCAAGGCTTGCCCTTTTGAAGATCTGTAGTGTGTTGGGTTCAAAGTCGTATCTGGGGCTTGGGGCCCAACCAGAGTTGAAAGTCTGGAGCAGAGATAGGGAACCCGGGATCTGCAGGCCCGTGCAGTCTGCAAGGATCTGGACTGGGATTAATCCCTGGACTGGGATTATTGTCCATGTTAGAAGAACGCAAAGGTGCGTGACAGTGTGCGGCTTACCTGGCCAGGGCTGTCCAAATGCTCTACTCTGACCTCACCAAAGAAAATGTGAAGGACATTGTGTACAGTTTATGGAAACACATGCACATCAATTCCAAAAGCTACTTGAGGTGGAGGATTGCTGCAAATGTCCTATGGTGAAGGGGAGCGGGGAAGATTCCATTATTTCTGTCGTGTTCCCCAGTAGTCTCCTGGCCAAAGCATTTTCATTACAACTTGCTGTTGCCACCACTGCATCAAAAGACAATCAAAACACCAGATATCTGTCAGAGAAGTTATGGCTTTTATTCTTGCAAGAATAGGCTAAGATGAAAGAGAGGACACTTTCCAGGTATGTATTAACAGAAGAAAAGATGGAAACTCAATCATCCTGTATGTGGTTCACTTCAATAGTACTTAACATCTAACTGGCTCTAATTAGGCTTGGAATGATAACATAATTAAGTGCATATCACTTCTGTTTCCCTTTGAAAACAAGAGGAAACAAAAATACAGATAGGTCCATATCACGATGCTCTCCTTGGTGGCCACATCTTATCGCTGGAGTCATTTTTACTGGTGCAGCTGCCCTGGGCTGGATGTAGGGCTTACTGCCCTGATTGCAGACAGAGTGTGATTCAATTTACCTGTAAAATAATGTCTTATAGGAAACCAGCAGCTGATATTATTGCATGTTTAGAGACTTTTTTTTTTAACTTGCTTTTGGTTTACAGGTCACTGATACTGTGTTAGAGATGCTTTTTTGTATAGCTGCGTCTTTGAGTTAGTCGAAGCAGACCCAGCTTGCAGTCGCTAGCTAATGTTGAGATCAGCTTGCGTGTTATCTGGGACTGAGTTTCTCTTTCCAGTATACTTCACGAAAAACTGCTGTGTTAAATTATGTAGGTCAAATAACCTAGAGGCTTAAATTGATCTCTCTTGTCCCAGAACAATTTATAGACCATCTATGCATCACCTGCAGCCTTTAGGGTTTTTTTCGCATGTGAGTGCAGTTTAACAGCTCCTGAAGAAAGAACCAGGACCTCAAGATGTCGAGGAGCTAGCTGTCAAGAGTATTTCAGTATTATTTTCTGGAACATACAAGCCAAGCCCAAGCGTATTCCTTGCTGCGTATTCTCATAAAACAGTGGATGATGCAAAGGGATGGGATCAGGATTTACTCAAGGAAGGTTACACCTTTCAAAAAGAAAAAAAATGTAGCCCATGTAGCATTAAGGGTTTATTTTTGTCGTGGCAGGTGATATCGGGGCCACATACAGCCTTTCTAGGAGGTGGCAAGGTCTTGCTGTGTTGGCTGAGTATACACGGGATCTTTGTGCAGCTTTCAGAGTGTTTGTGCAAAACTCTTGCTGGCAGGATGGTGCAACTGTTGTCTTTGCCCATGGCCTTGTCGGCAAATACTTTCTTCAGGAAAAATAACTCCATTTTAAATCTTCCCCCATTAGGTCTCCCTACTTCAAAGTGATGCTTTCGCTGAGCATCCTTCCATCATGGAAAGGGCAGCTCAGCCCCCTCCATCCCCCTGCGTGGTGCTGAGCTCACCCACCCTCGGCCGTGTTTAGCTTGGCACACTCACCAGAGAGGCATGCAAGACAGGACCACTGGTCCTTGCCCCATCCCAGATGGTCCCTGCCACAGCTGGGGTCTGCCCTGGGATGGGCAGGCCTGGGGTGGGGTGGGCTGTCCCGTTCTGCTTGCCCAACTGTGGGATTAGAAGCTGCGGGAGATGTGCCGGACCAAGCAGGGTGGTAATAAACTTGAGTATTTCATCCAGCAATTGTGTTATTTTCAACTGAAACCAGCAGCAAAAATAAAACCTCCCACTTCTAGAAGTTTTGTGTTTTGTAAGCAACAGCTAGTTGCTTTCTGGAAGGAAAGATGGTTGTACTTAAAATAGGTACGTCTGTGGGAGAGAGAATTTTCAGCTAGTGAAATTGTTCAAAACAATATGGAAAAGTTGCCTCACTTTCTGTGAGCTGGCACGATAAGCAGTGTAATACTTCTGCAGAGAAACGGGTGCTCTTTAGCACAAAACAAACCCGGTCCCTGTCGTACGGAAACCTGAGCATGCTGCACCATAGCTATTTTTTAACAGAAGTATCGGATTTACAGTGTTCCCTCCCCTCTCGCTAGCTGACCTCAGATTGCCAGGGGAGCAGACGGGATTAATCCCCGTACCCTGAAGAATAGCCACCCTTGAAGCAAGGAGCTGGGCTGTTTCCTAGAGCAGTGCAATCCCCAAATGAGCAAGAATATAACCGAGCCACTACCACTTAGTTGATTTATTCTTTTAATTTCACGAAGTGCTTGGCTTTGCAGTTTCATGCCAGGTGTTAAGACCAAAATGACTTCCTATTTTTTCCAGCACCATCGGATATGTAAAATACGTAAAATGGCAGACCTTTAAATCTGAAGAATATCAAGAAGAATTTCATGCTAAGTCTTTGCTCTCAGGTAATCAATCAAACTATTAATGATATAAAAATAAGAGCCACCTCATGAGTGAGAAACAGACAGTTAACCAGTTTTTCTTCTAGTACTGTTCACCAGCCGATCAGTTGTGTCCCCAAGCCCGAGTCTGTGTGGCAGTAATATTTGCCTTCTGAAAGCATATTTGGTCTATATCATATGTTACTGCAATACTGGTAAGCAAAAGGATATGATATAAAAAGACATTCTAAGAAGAATTAAATCAGCTGAGATTGATGAGTACATGTGGGTGGACAGAGCTTTGTCCATATGAAATATATAAAATGTCTTGCAAAGTGGTCTTGCTCTGCTTAAAATCAGTGGGAACCATGTATGTCCAGACCGTCTTATGCAGTCAAATGATTGTTTTTGAAACTCGCCTGTGCTTAATATTCAGGTTTGGTGAAACAGAAGGTTATTCTGGCTTGGATCCCACAGAATTCCCATAGAGTTGGGATCGGGAGGGTTTATCACTCATTCTTCTGATGGATATCTCAGCAGGATAAACCTTTTTTCCCTTCCTCTGTCAAGACAGAAGACTTGTTAAGTTCTGCCTCCTCTCTCTAGACTGTCTTTGGTTGCCCTTCGATTTTGCAGTAAACGTCATTTCACAGGAAGATGTGCGCTCCTCCAGCGTGGCGGTTCCACTAAAGCTTAGATGGCCCCAAAAGAGGTAGAATTGCAATTAAAATTTTGCAGCTTCTACAAAAACAAAACGTAAACTAAAGAACGTGAGAGCAAAAGACTCGATCTGTAGATGTGTTGATGAGAGAGCGTACTGTGACATCGCACGTGAGTCGGCTGGTGGATGAATAAATGCTGCGTGTTATGGCTGGCATCAGAGGGCATGGCAGAGCGCACGTTGTTTGGATTAAATTCAGAAAAAAAATGGAGCCTCGCTACTCCCCCTATGTTGATACGGTGGAGGTTTTTACAACATTGACAGTGGTGTATTATGTTTTCTATGTTCTTCAAATACTGTTGTTCTTAAGAAGCATTGTGTAATTATTTAGGAGAAAACAAAATCTTCAAATTTATTTTCCAGTGGTAGTCCTTAAAAGATAATAGTTGGCATGCCCCTTTTGTAGACGGAGACACTGATGCAAGTCAAGCAATATCTCTAAGGAACAGTTTGGTCGAATTTGGCACAGCTGTGAATCAGTTATTTTAAGTCCCTGACTGTAATAATTATTACAATGTAGCACTCACTTTGACATCTTATTTCAATTGCAGGAATAGCAAGCGGAAATAGAAATTGCATTTTACCTGCTGTTAAGGTAGCTTGTAAAGTATGGTAATATTTCTGAACAGTCTAATGAATGCTGCTTGTGGAAAGAGATTATGGGGTGGAGCAGCTAGCTGTATCTGAACTATGAAATTGGTAGACCGTGATGCTTCTTTATTCTGAAGTTGCATACACAATGCACTGGAAAAAGCATTTCAGGTTGCTCAATATCTTGGGAGAGGGAGCAGAGCTGCTGGAGCCTGATGGCAGGCCCCCCAGTGGGTGGGCTTCCGCACCTGGGAATGATCCAGGCAAGTTTCCTGACTTCAGAGATCAGGCAAGCCCTTTTGTGGGGGGAAAAAAAAAAAAATTCCCTTCATGCAGGGCATAGAGGGGATTGTTTTTCTTCAAGGAAACAAGTGCACATTTCTGTAGTTGGATACCCACCTCTATTTCGAGAGATCATTTGGCTGGGGAGCAAGCATGTTGACATGGTTACCCCAAAGGAAGGAAATTTGGTGTGCCTGCTTAACAATGTCCTCATCCTCTTAGTGCTAAGTGTCAGCGATCTGTTATCTGCATGGTATGTACCAAGTGTGGCGGGCAGGATCAAGTTTAAACGTTGACCTCCAGAACAAGCTAGTTTGCTTGCGTTTACCCTGCTGTGGACATGAAGATATGGAGAAGGATTTTGCTAACCTGGAGCTCTGCTTAAAGACCGTTGTGCAGAATTTTGTCATTTGTGGATTCTGCCACATTTTCTGAGCAAGATTGTCATGCGCTCTGAGGAATTAGACTGACTTCTTTGCTAAAGAAGGATTTCTGTCTAATTTACTCATGCAGTGGATGCTATGACAGCTGCAGGACTTATTAGCAGTTTTCTTTGCTAAATTTTAATCAGACGGCTACAAAGTACAGTCCACATAGGGATGGCAGCTCTCAGGAGTCTGCTTTAGTGCAGGACAAATGCACTAACACCTACTGGGGCTGAGGCTGAGTTGTTCTGAGAAGGACAGAGTGGGCTTCCCAGGCTGCCGCATAAGGCTAGAACAGGTTGAGGATAAGGGTTTCAGGTGATTTTTTTGCATGGAGGAAGCATTTAGTTCCGTCTTACTTCCAGAAGAAGGGAGTTTGTTCATGCTGACAGCCTATTCTGTAGCCCGTACTGTAGATCTGTGCTTTCTCCCACATCCCCAGTGAGACCCTTCTGGAAGAAGTTAATGCTGGCTGCCTTTGGTTTTGTGTCAGAGTGAAATTAAGGTTTTTCACTGGCCATAGATTAAGGTGTATTTTGTTGTCTGTTGGGTGTAGGCAGGGATGGCTAATGGAAAGAAGTGACCATGCATCCTAGTTGGCATCTTGAAGCTGAGTTGGTTTGGGTGAATGGCAGGCTGCTTTTCTTCTGATGGTCCCTGTACAGTTTTATTCTAATGTCTCTTGTAAGGGCTATTGCTCAGCTGGTCAGGCTGAGCGCAGAGAAGAATAGTTTAGAGCAGTCACTGTTTTGTTTTTATCCTCTTGTATGGTCTGGTGCACAAGAGTGAAAAGGGTTCATCAGGGTCTTGGCAAAAGGTCATTAATTTCTCTGTCATTCCTGGACCTTGCTACCTAAAAAGAGAATTTTCAGGTAAGCTACAGCATGATTTCTGTTTCCCATTTCTCCTTCTCCGTAAGTGGTATTATGTAGAGACAGAGGCTGGCCCATGGCTTAGTTCATGCTTTGGAATCTTTTATCACCTTATTTGGTGCAGTTTAAATGACACTTTTCCGATGGTAAATTATGAGTTGCTTAGGAAAGACTTCTTAATGCCATCTTTGCTGGCAGTTTATTTCATTCTTTTCATATAAGTAGTACCAATCTAATATCTAGTGGGGCTGCCTACTAAGCAGTAACAGATGGCCCATGCTAGCTAGGACAGGAAGGATCATTGGGGTAGGAGCCAGTGTTACCTAGATATGTGTTTTGGATATCAACATGAATGTTTCCCAGGAGGGAGCACAGCTGGCACTGGAATTGTTGAAATCTGATTTTTGGTATTCTTTGTTCCAAGTCTTGGCATACTTGAAAATTAACATATGTGGTTCATGTTGGGCTATATCAATAATATTGAAATTATACCCCTTCTTGGATAAAATTGCTGTGCTTGCTGCTTTTCTCCTTTTTTTTTTCGCTTATCCTGTAATCAAAAGTACTGTGGGAGAAAGTATACAGAAGAGAGCAGCCAGTTCCATAATGTAATCTGGCTTCCATGTACGCTGGGCCACAGGATGGCCTTAAAATGTAGTAACTAATGCAAAACTGAAGGAGGAAAAACAGAATTAGTCATAGACATTTTGGACCAGTTTTCCCCCTGGTAGTCTTGCTCCTGCACTAAAATGCTTTTGGTACCACGATGGGCAAAAGGCTGGAGAGGAGAGGAGGATGTGTCAGAAAGTGGCTGCCTTGCAGAGCTCCTCTTCTGGGGCTGTCTCTTCTGAATGCTGGGCAGGCAGCATCCTCCATGCTCCGTCTTGATTTTCATCTGTAGTAACAGGCGCATCTCTAAGGGGGCAGGGAAAAAACGTGGATGAAGAAAGCTGTGATCTTAAACACAGTCTGTGGTGGTAAGTCTTTGATTCTGCTAAGGTGGCTAAGGCTGAGCCACAACCACTGAAATTACAGCTGGCTTTGTATACTCTGTTATGTTGGATGTTCATAAAGGCGCCAGCAGGCAAAGGCCAGGAGAACCCAGACGTGGCCTTGTGATTGTGATTTGGTAGATCAGGTCTTTTGGAGGGCTCTTACAGTGTATATTGGTGTCTGTTTCCTCTTGACACTAAGAAACCACATTTCTGGGAGGCAGGAGACTGTCCTTTTTCACATGAATAAAAATGGCAGAAACTTCTTACTGAAAAATTCTGCCAGACTTGGGAAAATCTTCAGTTCGTGGGGTTTTTCTTTTTGTGGTGTTGTTGTCCTAGGAGCTTCCCATGCAAATCCAGTTTAGAAGATAACATTTCATTCAGTTCTCCTTTTCCTTCCCCCTGGATGGACAGTCCTTGCTTCATGTAAGGTAACTAGAGCATGTGTCAACCACAGGATGATGTAGTGCTCTGACTTCTTTTCTGTACAGTAGGATGATAACCCGTAGTAAATGAAACACATTAGAAGTGCCCAGAGAATGATGCTGAAGTTGACCTAAAGTGATGCTGTCAGGCAGAGACCCTATCCTTGGGCAGCTGAGCAAGGGGAAAACACTTGTCAGCCTGTCCTGGAAGCATTTCTGTCTCACAGCTTGGCTTATGAAAGTTGTGTTTTCCTAGTGCTGCATCGCTGCGATGACAGTAGTTTCTGCTGTCTTGATGTCTGTCTTTTGAGCACAGGCAGGAGAGGTTGGCAATGTGTTATGAAAAGACCCATGAGGACTGTCTCTGAATTGTCCTGGGAAAGAAGAGGAGACCAAGTAAGGCAGTGAAAACTCCTCCTCTCCCCCTGCCCCATGTACACACACTTGCTTGAGCCTACAGCAAAGCCAAATTCTGCCTGGGCTCACTTAGAAGCTTTTCTGGTCATTCAAGAAATAGAGAGATACACACATGATACATCTGGAGCCTCTTGCCAAATTAAAACAAGACTTCTTATTTTGGAAACTGCCATCCCTCCATTTAAAGCATCTTTTCCTCATTTGGTATTCAAGTAGTCTGAAAGGCAATTAAAACCTTTGGGCCATTCTGTGTTTGTGAACTCATTTTCTTCCATAGAAGGTCGTTTTCCTGGAGGCATTCACTTCAGCTTATAGAAATTAATAGCTTGCAGGACTTTAGTGACCATCTTGCCTTCTGCTGAGTTTTCAAGGAAGGGCTGAGGTACTTCAGAAATTTCTCTTCCAGGTGGTTACAGGATTCTACCACAAAGATCTCTCATTCTGTCAGCTTTCTTCCCAAACCTGCCTCTTTGCACTAGCAAGACTGTTCTCCACATGTTTGGCATTAGGCGGTCAGAGGGACTATGCTCGTGGTGGACTAAAAGACATGAGTCACCTTATGAATCGGTTAAGAAGTCACATGAGTTTGCCTCTCCTGTGAGAGCTAGGAGTGCTGCAGGGTATTTTCAGAGCAGTGGACTTAAACGGTTGCCCCAGTCCCATGCCCTACTTTTTCACCAGTGGTCTCGTTTGTGGAGACAGGACTAGAAATACATTGTTGGTCTGTCAGGGGAAGAAAAGATGAGTCTCCCCCACGTGCTCCAGGAGCCATGGAATACATGTCTGTGCAAAATGCTCAAATGCGCTTACCCTTAGTGGAGGTGACAGCTGAGTCTTCCCTGGCTCTCCTTTTCTCTCTTGGCTATGGGATGAGTGCCATGGCACACCTTCTGGAGAACAGCAAAGGAGTGAGCACCTGCTTTTGTGCCTAAGCTGCTGAAGGGATCAAAGTATTTAATGCTAACTCTCCCTTGCGCTTCCCTTCTTAAGTTCTGCACTTGGGAAATAGCTCATTAATTTGTTAGTGGCCTGGTAAGGAAGGAGGAGGTGGAAAGCCACTAACAAATGAATTTGGTCCAGGTCCAGACTCCCCATGGCAGTCAGGAGCCTGCTCTTTCCCTCCCTGTTCTGGTGGGGAGATCAGGAGCTGGATGGTGAGGATGCGCTTCCCTGTTGTGCCGCATACTAGTTTGGCTGCTGCTCATACACTGGCTGCTATATATAAAATCTCTTCTTGACAGACATGAGAAGTTACCTAAGAAATTATGGTAAGGGCTGTATAGCTCACACAGATTCTGAATTTAACGACCACCTTCCTCACAAAACTTCATACCAGAGCTTAAATGCAATACCTTTCTTTCCTTTTCAAAGGTTTGCATCTATACCACAAGTTGACAGGCAAAAAGAGCTTTATAATAATGCTTTGACCTCATAAATCAGCCTTCCAGATAGATAGAAATTGGCAGGTTCCTTTTGTGTGGGCTTGGCAAGCACTGCGTGAGGAAAAGACAGTTCATTACCTGCTCAGGAAGGAGAATATCGGTGTCATAACACTATCTATTGCTGGCCTTTTCTGTAGCTCACTGGTGAGGTCTGTTACAATGAACCACGAAATTTTTACCTGGCTTTGAAACTGGCAAGAAAACCACAGGATGAAAGTGTAAAGATTTGCACTTGGTTCCTCTTGTAGGAAGACACTGTGGTTTTTCACATTATTAATGCATATTTCAAATTGGGCAGAGGAAGTGAGGATGCCTGTAAAGACAGAAGATTCTACTGTGCTTTGTATTCCAGCAAACAATACGTGAAAGGTGATTCAGCTAGAAAAATGGGAAGAATTTAGTTAACTTGATCTCTGATGACATAGAGGAAGAAAAACTCTGGCATCGCTTGTTTTGAAACTGTCTTTATGAAGTGCCACAGTTACTCACAAATATCATAATGCTGATTTTTTAGATGTCTTTGTTCCTGACATACCTGCCAGTGTTTCTACAGCACACCTGGGTTGCACCTTCGAGGCTCCCAGCTTCAGGAATAGACAGACAAATGGTGAACAGTTTGTCCTGAAATGCCTCATGATAAACTGGTATTTGTATGTGTATCTTACCTAAGTAATAATAACAGCAACCACAATAATATTGAACATCCTGGAAGTGATCTGGAAGTTCAAAATTCACTCTGTATCCGACATCTCTAGCTTATGTTCTGGTAGAATAAAGCAACAAAACATTTTTCCCATTCTTAATACTTCTCTCTGGGTAACCGGCAGGTTCCCTCTGTCCCATCGGGTGGTCCCTTCCCAGGCAGCTGCCATGAAGCTTGCTTGGGATGCAGCCCTGGTGACAGTGCGGTGTGAGGGACAGACCTGCAGCATTTGTCTTTTGATGTAAGGGTAGCCACACAGGACATCGGTGGTCATCAGACCACTGTTTCTTGGCAGCGGCTTGACTTGTGTCTTTCTGATGCCTCCTCTGGCAGGTACCATTTGTCCCGTGCTTCCAGGTGGACATGTTTAAGCAATCCTCCCACACCCCTCAAATGTAGCACCTTTAGGGCTGCTTGGTGTCATTAATTTCTTTTCATGGAGGCTCCCGTGCTTTGGGATTATTCCTTTGGAGAAGGGCAGTGGGTTTCTTTGGGTTTTATGATGGCCACTGCTACAGAGGGGACCTTTCGTCACCACATTGCTAAGGTGGGCTCTAAGCTTTGTTATGGGGTCCTCAATGTGATGCCTGCAACTTCAGCCTGAGCATCATGGCGACAACTTGGCATAAGGAGTATGGGGAGAGCTGGGTTACTCAGCGTGCCCTCGCAGCCTCCCCCAGCCTGTGACTGTTGCTTCTGCTGTGGCTGATCTCTGCCTGTGTAGGTCTGGACCTTCAGTCTGGAAGGGTTAAATGCTCCTTGCATTTCTGAGGTTTAACTTTCCTTAGCTGACAGTGCTATTCCCCCATCGATATGAGCCAGTCTCTCATTCCTAGGTAGTAAGTTGCTTGTTTGTAAGGAGTCCCCATTACTGCCTCCCTTTCACCAGCTTCCTGATGCTGCTTGTGTGTTGACATCCTCACTTAAGACCAAACCCTTCATTCCCCCCACTTTAGTCCACATCATGTGTTTTAGACTTCCACCATCTTGCGTCCAAATATATACATACAGTTGTTCAGGTTCCCTGTTTTCCCATGTCCCTTTTAAATGGGACAATTTGTTCAGACTTCTCTTTGGTTTTTCCCCTCTGCATTTTGCCAGCTCCCGTCCTGTTCCCAGCTTGAGGCTGCAGAAATTTTTTGACCTGATCCGCAGGGAACGCATCATCCTCAACGCTGTGTGCTTTTTCACTTCCCTGTTGCTTTGGTTTAAAAACTCCTGGTGAAATTATCTCCCTCCCTTCTTATTTTTATTTTTTCCCCACCCAATTTAAAGGTTTAACATCTGATTTTGGTTTGGTTTAGACGAACCTGCTTTCCCCTCTGCAGGCTCCCTCTGTCTGAAACTCGTCAGGAGTCCAAATGCTGCTGGGGCTTTTAGGCTGTGGTACAGTCTGGGGGTCTGAGCACTCACTGTAGGCTGTTTTCCCTGTGATTTTACCCTTGTTCAGCTTTTTTGGAAGAGTTACTTGTTGGGGGCGATGTGCCTCTTGGGCGCTGCTCGCATAGGGAGGGGGCAAGTGCTCTGCAGTGGCAGGGAGTCCGGTCGTGGGGCACGGCGGGGTTTATGCCAATGCTGAATAGCGCAGCCACGCTAAATCCGTCCTGTGCCAGCTGTATCTTGGATTTGTAATGCTTTCCTAATGAGGCCACGGTTATTTACTGTGTACGCTCAGCCCTGCCCTCCCTGGCACCTGGGGCGGCTGCCTGCCCCGCTGGGCGCCCGGGCTGAGCTGCTCTGCACTGCTCGCCCTCTCACCCCGCTCTGCCCTTGACATGTTTTGGTCTGTTTTTTTTTGGGTTTTTTTTTC
>VYZM01020029.1:696826-713416 GCA_013398915.1 Dromas ardeola
AGGGCGGGAAAGGCCGCATTGCATTAAAAAAAAGGGAGGGAGAAGAGTCCAAAGAGTGAGGAGAGGTGAAAAAATGGAAAATAAAAGTGCGAAGGGGTAAGCATAAACTTTGGTGCAGGGCATGCTGATGCAGGAGGGAACGGAGCCGGATGAGGTACCGCCACGCACAGAGATGTCGGGAGTGCAAACTGGGCTGCAAGCCCTAAAGAGCTTTGTAGTCATCTCATTCGCAATCAAGACCCCCACCCCCTGGACAGTGTGGTCTCTCTGTGAACAGATGAACCACCGCTTGCGCTGTGAATATGGGCAGCACCGCGCAGGTATTCCCCGGAGGTGGTGTTGCAGGCAGGCTGCCTGCCATCTTAGCCGTGAGCAAATGTCTCCTGCCTTTGCCCAGGCAAGGCTAAGCTCGTTTGGAAAACAAACAAGTCAAGCCCAGGGTTGCGTCGTGTTGTGCTCATGTGTTATCCTCCCACCACAGGCAGCGATGCTGCGGGGCTCGGGGTGCCAGGTGGCTGTGGTGGAGCGGCAGCTCTTTGCTCACCCCCCAGTGCCATTTGGGAGCTTCTCTAAGGCCATGATATGATGTAATGCCTTTGGGGTGGGGGTTGTCCTTTCTTTCCTTCGCGTTTTTGCTCTTTCAGATGGCTTCGCCCACCAGGAGCCGGTGTGGGTGTTGGCTGCCTGTTTCTAGCCATGTAAAAGGCGGACACCAACAACTGATGGAACTTGGTTGTGCAGGCAAAGATGTAAGAGCAGAAAGGGTGGGTTCAATGGCAAGGGACAAGGAGGACATATGGAGGGGGAAGGTAAGAGTTAACGGAGAAGGGCAAAGGGAAACTGATGCTTGAGGCCACCAACCAGCCATTTGATGGCCAGTGAAATAAGTAAGTGTCTAGATAAAATAAATCAGGCAGATGGAAGGGGAGATGGGGCTGGCAGGGCATGCTGTTTCATTGCCCTGTGCACTTGCTTTCTGGGACCTTGCACTTTTCCTAAGGTGGCCTGCCTCAGTAGCGGTGTGCCTATATACATGCAACGATGGGCAATATGTCAGTGCTATGTCAGCACTGCCGTTCTGCCTGTGCGTGACACCAGGTACTTCTAAAATGCAGTAGCACTTGGTATGTAGCCTTCACGGTGGGGCCAATTCATGCTCCTCTCTACTCCCCCTCCAGTTCCCCATCCCTCGGGGTGGGGAGCTGCTGCCCCGCTGGCCCCACTCTTTGGCAGGGGGGAAGGAGGGACATGGGGTGGGAGCAGGCTGGTCTGTGGGACCAGCAGGTGTCAGAGGCGACTGCGTTGGGATGGAAGAGGGAAATCTATGGTCAAAACCATAGATCAAAACTCCCGTCAGCCCCTTTCCCAAGTAGTTTCATCATGTCATGGTTCTTGGTGGCATCAAGATTTTCAGTGCTTCCACTGAAAAAGAAAGGCGCCAGTGGCCAACGCCACAATGTCAGTGTGCAGGCAGAGCCCACTGCGAGGGCATCTGTGCCTTGGATCAAGCCCTGCGCCTTCGAATATGCCCAATGCGACTGTATTTTAAAGCTGCATTTTGTATCCTGGCCGCGTAGGGAAAGGCAGCGCATATCAAGAATACTTAGAAAACATCTCTGGCTGCAAGGGCTTATGTCACCCTCATAGGGACTTGTCACAAAGCCAGCTACAGCAACATCTTTGTCCGTCAGTCATGTTGCTGTTGGTAAGTGTAAACGCTGAAACCCCAAACGAGCCAAGCAGTTCACTAGCTGCGTCGCACGTGGCTGTTCAATATGCTGCTGCTAAAGGTGCTCGTGGGAGTGGGGCCTTCAGTGTAACCCTAACGCCAAAGGACCCCAGATGTCCAGTTAGCTGTACAGCTGAGCAGGCTCCAAGGGTCTTCCTTTCCACCCCATTCCTATTCCAATGCCATTTTGTTCCCACTTCTTTTTCTTCTGTTGCATTAGAAAGCCAATGTCACCAATAAACCTATTTTTAAAAATAAGTTTCAGAAATTCGTGAGCTGCCTTGGGGGGGACAGAGCATCTCTTTTGGTTACCGGAGCAAAATGTTAGATCTTTGCCAGATGGTGCCCGTTGTGGAGTAGCTTAAAGAGACTCTTCTGGTGACAGTAAGGGACAGAATACATTGAGACGTCCAATAATAGTGAGGCTGCGCTTATGGTGGGCAAGCCTGTGCTGACAGCAGAGGACTGTTTCAGAACATTTGTACTAATAAACTTTCTTTGTGCTCTGCTTGTTTATCTGCTTTGTTCCCTTAAATGATGGTGCATTTGTGGATAATTTCCTCCGCTGGTAAGCTACCCCCATCAAGTTGAAAGTTGTCTATTTTTAAAATGCCAGCTGCCTCTCGCATAAAAAAGCCACTGCTGATGTACCGTTGCTTGCAATGCATTATTCAAAGTCCTTTTTAGACTCTCTCAAATAAAGAGCTTCATTAATATTTCAGCAGTCGCTGTGATTCTCTCCAAGGGGGGTTCCTTCCTTTTCTCACTCGATACCCCTATATTTTTGCGCACAGCGAAGATCTTGGATTTTGAGTTACCTTTGGCGGAGCGAACTCATCGTCTTGTGGAGGAAGTGGATCTTAACAGAAGATTCAACCTTGAGTTTGGTGCTAAGCAGATAGCTCGTATACCCAGTGTCTTACCACAGCCCTTGGAAACAGGAGTGGTTTGGGGGTGGAGGGGCTACTTTTGTACACCAAACACCAACTGTTGTGCTCCATCACATGGACTGATCTTTCTAGCTGGCTGTGCTAGCTTAGAGGGAAACAGGAAAGGGGATTGGAAAAGCAGAATCGGAACAGGTTGGATTTCTTTACGCAAAGATTTACTTAATAAGGTTTTCTTATTTAAATATTAACTGCATTTGCACTGATTTCAAAACCACACTGAGGGCTGTTTTCTTCCTTCTCTTTATTAGGTACAAAATCTGTGGTAAGGCTGGGCTTTTGGGAATGAATATAGTGATTTTCTCATCTGAGCTGCTGGTGGAAAATCAGTACCAGGCAGGTCTGGAAAAAAATGCTTTTGGCTCTAAAGAAGAAAGGTTGAGACAAAAAGTACCAACCATTCTGAACTCGCTGCATAAGAGCAGTTTTCTTAATCCATAGGGATCTTACTTCTTTCCTTGTGATGCCACGATAAAAGATTCCGTTGGCTTGATTGTGCATGATGGGTTTTGATGCTGGGAGATGGAGGTCTAGAGATACAGAGCCGTGTAATAATTTTAAAAGGTAGTTTCTCAATGCATCAAGCAGTTAAGTGTTTGAAGGGAAGACAGGCATTCAGAGCTCTTGCTCACCCGTGAAACGAGAGCGAGAGTGATAACGCTTGCTGAAAATCAGTGCCGCAGCCCCCCTGGGCACACGAGAGCTACGGGCTGGAGTCTCCCCTGCAAATGGAGGCAGCGGGGGAAGGCATGGTGAAGAGGTTGATCTAAGTAGGGTGGAGACCGTCAGTTAGCGAAGAAATAAAGTAACCACGAGCGTCGAGGGGATTCAGACTGTGGGTAACGGGACACTGCCTACCGTGTGCCTGGTTGGCACGTCGGGCGGTTCTTGCGCTGTACGGCCTCCCGTCGGGACAGCCTGCAAGGGGAAGTTCTCTGGCTTTGCTTGCAAAATACAAGGAATGCTGGGAGCTGCAGTGGTTGAGCATCCAGAAACCTGAACGCTGATGTGCTGTTGAAGAAAATTATTCTGACCAGGCTTGTTAAGAATAGCATACTGTTTCTCTCCTAAATCAGCAGTGAAGTGATATTCTGGACAAGAAATAATTTGGGGGTTAGGGTTGTGGGTTTTTTTCTGTTGATGCTGCTGTATTTTGAACTATGGTTCATGTTTAGTTATCTTACTCAGGGTGAAATTAAATTACACCTTTAGTTTCGTGAGGTAAATAATAGTTTTAAAAAGTTCCGATCCTGCTCTCACAAAATGTACAGAGGGGTTGCTTGTTGCTTCAGGAGGGAAATAACAGCTGCTGTTCTAAGTAAATAAAGATTTTTTTCCCCCCACTTCACTGGAATCATTCATGACTTTCCCAGCGTAATTTATGTAACATTTTAAAAAAAGGAGCTTGGCTTACAAGCTGTTCAGAGGGTACAGGAGAGCGTATTGCATGGTGCTGGGAAGATGGAGGGGGTGCCAAAGCAACACTGGTATATTTTGACCCAAATGCCATGTCCTGGTGGGGAGGGTGGCGAGGGGGCTTAGGCAGCCAACAAGTCCCGCAGCCTGTGGAGGTCGTGCAGACCCCGTGGGCTTGTTCTGCGTGGTCATGGGCTGCGGGGCTCCGTGTGGAGGTTGCAGGCTTCGACATTGCCATGTTGTTTACAGAAGGTGAATAGTGGGATACATCCCATCTGGCAGCACCCCAGGAGTGACCTGAGGGTTTGGGAGCCATCGGGGGGCTGGCCGGCGCGGCGTCCGGCTACGGGAGCCGAGCCCGGGAAGGATGCGTGCCACGTCTCTGCCACAGCCCCCTCGGCGCCTGCAGGAGATTATCGTGTCACGCGCTTACTGGCTGACCTTAATCTTCCTAATACGGGATCGCCCTCCCTGAGAGGGACAATAAACAACCCAGATTTCCCCTGCTGATGGTAATGCAGCAAAGCAAACCCGTTTCTCCAGGGAGGGAGCGTTCACACAGGGCGCTGAGACATGGGGGATGGAAAGAGTGCCCAGGGGAAAGCAGAGGAGACATGGGATTTCTCCCTACTTTCCTTATTGTGTGTCCACTGGGGCTTTGGGGATTAGTGTTGTCTGATGGGAAGTTCTTCCTTCTCAGGTTGCTTTTCCTGGCCAAGAAACCTTTCCCCCATTACACCAGGACTCCCCGAGGTGCTTTGGCTGGCCGCCGCTTGCTCTTTCAAATCACTGGAGATCTCTGCTTCTTGTTCCCCGGCCCAGGAGAAAGGGGAAGCATCTCTTTCCTTTGTGTTCTCGTCCTGCTACCGCTGCCTTTCCTTCAGCAAACTGTTAATTACAATTAAATGTCTGTTACCGGTTCCTGCGTGTGGTGGTTTGGGCCGGACTGGCCACTGAAAGGGATGACAGATGCTGTCCCCAAGTGTGTAATAGGTGGCTTGCTTTTGCAAGAAGGGTCCTGGCCCAAGGGACCTGTCTGAATGGTGGTTGGAGCCGTTGCTTCCCATCTGCTGGTTACGCGCTTTGCACTCATTAACTCATTATTGTACCTGAATGGTGGCTGCTGGAGAAAACGGTGCCGTTGTGTCTGAGGACCTGTGTCTGAGGACCGGCCGGTGTAAAGGGCAGATGCTCAAAAAGAAAGCTGGGTGCTCGGGTCCGCCTGAACTTGCAAATGGCTGAGCTTGGGAAACATCAGCCAAATTTGTTTTAAAAGCTTGTAAAATTTGCTGAGGGTAAATCTTTTTTCCAACATAGGAAGCAAGGGCTGTGTGTAGGAGCGGGGAAAAGGCAGTGATCAAAAAGCAGAACAGGAGTTCAAATCTGGGCAGATGTTTGATCCAGTGGATCGGGTTAGCACATGAAGATGCCTTTTTGTAGCTTTAGCCACTTCTTTTCAAACTTGTATGTTTTCTGGAAATGGCCTTCAGCAGTCAGTATTAGCACTGGTTAACTTTTTCCCCCCAAAATTGGAAGGTTAAGATTTTTGTAAAGGGACAAAAGTGAGATACATGGATGTCTCTTAATTCCTGTCCATTTTCCTTCCCTTCTTCCAAGTCAGTTTGGAAAAAGGTCTCCAAGATTTTGTTGCTGAATGCCTCTGCCAATGGGAAGATGACTTTCTGCGAGCCTCCTGACTCTTACTTGCTCGGAAAGGGACCAGGAGATTCAGTCAGAAAAGCTGGTTTGCTTGGAGGACAGCCAAGCAAACAGGCACTCGCACAAATCGGTGCTACTGATAGAGTGAGACACTGCTAGAAGTGACTCAGAGGAATTGGCTAATATGCCCTGTGGCTACGAAGAAGTGTACAGAGCAAAATGTTGTTGTCAGCAGAACATCTGATGATGCAGTAGGTAAACTTGTTTTTAATGGAAACTGGGAAGCGAGGCTTGGAAAAATGTCAGGTGTAGTCTTCTAGGTACAAATTGAATGCTATATTCTTGGATGTTTGCAAGACTGTAATGCTTATTTAAGAGAGTAGAAAGTTAATTTCTTAATTAAATGTTCTGTCAGCTTGCTCCTCAGTGCCAGCTTGTCTGAGTCACCTCTTATCAGCCCAGCCTTCCTTCCTACAAGTGTCACAAGCTTAAATTTTTACCGCAGCTCGTTCTACATGTGCTGGAAACTGAACTCTGCTCATTTAAAGCTATGCAAATATAAATGTTGCCTGTAGCATACACAGCATGGTTAAAATTGCCTCTTTTATGGGAAACATGTCAGAATTGTTGAGCTGGCTGGGGTTTTCTTCTGGGAACAACCATTGTACCGCTGATGGTAGTGCAGAAATGCTGTTGGGTTGTTCCAATGGACAGGTGGAAAAGGAGAGTATCGGCACGGTTTAGCGTGGCTGTAGGAGCACTAGAGAACTGAACTGCTGCTGTGCAGAGCAGAGAGATGGCACCTTGCAAGTGTCTGTGGTGCGGTGTCTACGTTTCCTTCTGTTTTTTGCGTCCTTGCCCTGGAGTTGGGGGTTTTGCCAGACACCAGTGCAGTCCCGTGCAGCTGCACCTTCTTCACAGCCAAGTTTTTGGTGGTGGTCCCAGCAGGGGAGACTCGAAAATGTAACTTGGAGCAATGAGAAAATCCACGAAGCACCTGTCGTGCCGCCTCTTGCCTGGACAAACGTCTGTTTTTCAATCTCTTTAGGAGGGTGCCACTTTAGAGCTGAGCTTTCTTGGCTCCGGGGTACTTTGGGGAGGGAGCTCTGGCTCAAGGTGCTGCCATCGCTCCTTGCTCATGTGGAGGACAAGGTGGGACACCTTTTGCTTCTGAGGCTGCCCGAGCTGAGAGGCTATTGCAGAAGGATGCTGAGGAGAGCTTCCCCTTTGGCTCTCCATCCCAGTGGGAGCTGGCGGGCTTGGTGTCATCCAGAGGTGTCAGCACTGCTGTGGGCAGGACCTTGCTCCGCTGCTCTTGCCGGCTCGTGGCCTCTTCCAGAAGCAAAGCCCTGCTCCTTTGCCTTTTTGGTAGTAGGTGAGGTGGTAGGCAAGTATGTGCGCTGCTGATTTGCAGCCCTTCCAAGAGCATCAGCAAAGGAGCACACGTAGTTTTGCCAAGCTTGTGCGTAGCTCCCTCAATAAAAGGGTCAACTGCTGAAAGTTTCTTCAAAATGAGAAAGTGAGGCTTTCCTGCAGGCTTTTCAGTAATGCCTTAAAGGGCATATTTCACCAGTGCAACATGAAATGCCTCTTTCTGCTAAGTACAGGGACATAGTAAATTAGGTCTTGGGCCTGAAATTAAGCTATTGAGGCTCTTGAACACTATTAATAGGAGAGATTCAAAGGTTCTTTTCCCCTTTTCCTTTTCTGCGTTTTTTTCCCCGTCACTTCCCCCTTCTTGCTTTTAGATCGGAAATGATTTAAAATTGTCCCAGATGGACCTTCTGGGCAGAATTATCCAAAACTGTCTAAACCTGGGCGGCATAAAGAATGTCTCCTTGCGCTTGTGTCCGTTAGTCTAATGGGAGCGAGGAGTGAAACTCTTGGCTAGACTTCACAAACATACCTCTGTGCCAGTTTATTTTGTGTCCTGTAGAGCCATCACCTTCCAGGCTGCTCAGGAAGGGCCAGCTCACCGACCCGGCCGAGCAGAGGTCTCACCTGCTCAGACTCAGGATGGGAAAGCCAGTTTGCCTTCCAAAGTCACTAAACCAAGTACTCCACCACGACTCGGTCGGCCATGCAAAGTGCTCCTGAAGAGCTGTGTTGCACGTTCTCTCGGAAACGCCCCTTAGCCCAAGAAATCCAGAGCAGTACGGTGGAGGGGAAGGCTGATTTTCCGTAGCTGAATCAGAGGTTGGGGTTTGTGCTCTTTTTTTTTTTGCTCCTGCCCTCCTCCTGATCTGCAATTGCTACTGGTTCCTCATGTGCACAGCTCCTTTCTTCTTCCTATGCACAGGCCATTCTCTATAGCTTTATTACCCTCAGTTTACAGAAAGGCGTGTTGAAACGTATTTTGTCATGAGTTTTGCTAAATATTAGTACCTGACGCACTAAAATATGCAATTATTTTTAAAAATCATATTTGAATCATTGAAGAAAAGCAGAGAAAATAACTTTTCTAGGAGACCTGTCTGTTAAACTGGTGGGAAACCCAATAGTACAGCTAAGGAAAAGGGAAAAACAGCAATTCATTGTTTTGTTCTGTTTGTTGTTTTTTTTTTTCTTTTTATTTCTGTGTTATTTGTGTAGCTCTCATGCTAAGATATAGAAGAGGCTAATTTAGGAATGCATGATGTTTTACCTCATTCCCAGTCTGTTGGCTGTCCAGCATCCTTCCCATACCTCCACTTTTCTCCCTGGATGTCCGAGAAGAGGCTGTGGCAGGTAATGTCGGGCAGCGCTGCTGGATGGGGCTGGCTCTGTGGCAGGGTCCCTGGGCGGGCTGCTGCCCAGGGGTCAAGTGGTCATCACAGCCAGGCAGCAAAGAGGGCTTCTCAAAGGGGACTCCAAAAACTGGTTATCCCTTTGTCATGGCCTCCAACTCTCTCTCTCTTTCCCTCTCCTTCATGCCCCTGTTTGTCTTTCTTTTCTTTTCTTCTCTTTTTTTCCCTCTTTTTTTTTTGCGGGGCAGGGGGGCAATGTTTGCTTGGGGAGATTTTCTGTCACCTTCTTCTGTAAGAAATTCCTTCCTTTTGCAAAAGTTGTATTGCTTCCTAGCAATTTTCTTTGACCTAGAGAGCATCGGACACTGATTGTGCAACTGCTGCTGACTCCATGTTTTGCTGGTTCTCTGGAGAGCTGCTAAATGTGTTGTCTCAAGGCATTGAGCTCATTTACAGTGCTGCTGCAGGGGATCTTGCCCATAGCATCTTGCGTCACGTGCTTTTGGGAAAATATGATTCCTTGATTGTGGCAGGGGGAGGAATGAGCGCCTTAGAAAGCTGCACGAATGTCTTGCTGGAACGTACAATTTATCCTCAGTGCACTTTTCTGCAAAACCATACTTGCTGGCATAATTTGTCCTCATATGACTAGTGCCATTAACTTTAATGGCTTGCATAATCAAGTTCTCACATTATCCTACCCTTCACTGTATTTTGCTTTGCTTCTTGTTCTCATCCAAGCCTCTGAGGAACAGTGTGTGCTGGGGACAAACCCGTGCCCGTTGACGCTGAACTGCCCAGGCTCCACTTCTCGTGGCCACGGCCACCTAAGAAGCAAGGATAGCGGGTTTATTAATTTGCCCTAAACAGCCTTTAGAAATATGTTTTACATTGTAAGTAACTTCAAGGTTCATATTTCTGTTTGCAGGCACAGTCAGTGTCAGTAAGAAATAAGGACTGAGACCAGTAAGGATTTGTGCAGTGCGCACCCAGCACTGGGGAATAATGGGAGCGCTGGCCTTAGTCCAGGAGAAATGTGACCCAGTAAACTTCTTAAAAGACTGTTCAATCGCTCTCTTTATTATGCAGGAGCATGCAGGCTGTATACAGGATGAATAGCGTTTTCTTAACTGCTGCCAAAGGAAACATTTTCTACGCTGTGTATAATAATTTTCTCCACTTTGGTGTCTCGGCTGGCAGCAGAAGAGAGCTGCTTCTCACCTTTTCACAGGGGTGATTTGTAATGGTGCAGCTTGAACTGAACTGCGGCATAGGGGGACCCTTCATGAGTGGTTTGCTTCCTTCAAGCCTAAGTGCAACTCAGTTGGTATCTCTGCAGAGGAATCCACTGGCGTTCTGTGTTCTATAGATCAGGAGTGAAATAAATTAGGAAAAAACTGTTTTTGAAGAAAAGCACCATAGACAATGGGTAGCTGGATGGAAACACATGGGAGGGAGAGACGGTAATTGGTTCTCGTTCTCCCTCTGCCCATCTCTGCCGCAGGCAGCTCTGCTGGCGGCTGGGACAGGGACTGTCCCCTGACCTGGTCCTGCTGTCACCTCTGCAGGAGACCATGCCCACACCCCCAGCATCTTGGGTCTTAAGAGCTAGGGAAGTGGAAAGTGCCGCAGGGCTGTGTTTCTCTGTGCTGAAGCTAATTTTGTGCCCAGTCCTGCGAACTTTGACCACCACTGTGCAGCCTGGTTGCTCGGCTGGAGGTGGGGCGAGACACCCTGGCACCCAGGGACCATAGGTTTCTCTTGTAGCTGGTGGCTGGAGAATACAGCTCCTTCTGCATGCTCCTTCCCCAGGGTTCCTCGGCTCCCCCCACCACTCTTGGATGACGGAGGGCAACACTCAGACACCCGTGAGGTGTATTTTACCCCTGCTTGCCACTTGCCCACCATTGCCATCCCCGTTTCACCGCACGGCAGGAGGAGGGGGAGACCTTCCTCTCTTTCCCTGGGCACCCAGGCTGCTTAAAGTAGGATGCGAGGCTCCTTCATCCCTTTCTGGCAGCGCTGCGGGTGAAGAAGAGATGCTGGCCACGAGCAGCCTGCAGTGGGCCAGGTCCTTGCACTGGACTGCAGGACGTGTGGGTGGTGTCCCCGGCTCTGATGCATGGCTGGTTAGGGCAAGTCGTTTCACCCCCCTCTGCAACAGATGATCCAGCTTTGGCTGCTCTGTGTGCAAAGTACTATCTCTGAGAAGCAACCTTACCATTTGACACCTGCAGCGATGAAGCAGCCAAGCAAAAATCCTCAGTAACGTCAGAAATAGTGCAGTGTCTCCAGGTGGTTTTTTTTAACGCCTCTAGCCTTTGCGCTTCCTGATGGTTTATTACTTTCCCAAAATAGGTTTCCTAGGAAAAAAATTTTCCACTAGATTCATTCTGAAGCTAGAGTGACAAGCTGTTTATTTATTTAATTGGTTTTATGTTCCAACCAATAAATTAATCTTCTCTGTGTTTGATTTTTGAGCTAGCAAAGCTAAGAGAAGGGGGAATGCATGCCAGAGATGTGGGGTTTTCTTTTTCATGTTGTATCAGTGCTTTCTTTAAAGAAAAAGCTTAATTAAGCATACCTTTTTCATTACAGTCTGTATAAATGTGATGCCTAAAGACCATGAACTGGGCTTGAGAGTATAGTGTTCCTGTGCAGCCCGTCATTTTCTTTACAAAAACAATTCCTGCATATAATTATTTGGTTATCCCAATATATTTCTTTTTTGCAACTTCATACGTGACTCTCTTCATGGAATTCTGACAGCCTGAGCTTCCCCAGCACTCAGACTATATTTTTTCTCCCAAGCTTCTAAAATTGCTGTAGAGTGGAAGTTTTTTTCTTACTTTTTAAATCTAAATTTGTTTTTTATGATTCATAGGCCACAATGCTCACACTTGTGCGTACAAACCATCTGCACACAAAACGAGAATGAAATATGCAGGGTTCATTAGTCAGATGTGGTGAACGGCTTGAAATGTTTAATTAAAGAAAAAACACAAAAGGCCCAGTGAATCAGATGTTCACAGAGTAATAGAGGTGGGGAAAAACTCTGTGAATAATACGCTGTTTGAAATGTAGGCTCCCTTCTTTGCCCACAGTTAGTTCCCACCCATGTCTTTCTGCAAGGATGATCAGCCACTAAAATATATGACATCCTCAACTTTATATTTCTTATGGAAATTCTGCTGTGTTAATTCTTTTGCCTTGATGGTAGACTTTTTGTCCTCGATCTATTTTAGAGCTAGGCATTTCTCGAGTTGACAATGTACCTTTGTTTAAGAATGAAATGCCCAAATCTTTCCCAGCAATGGCACAGCCCTTTTGTCTTAGAACTGAAGCTTTGGAAAAGTCTATTCCCACTTAATTTTTACGAACTAGTTTACACAGCTAAACTTGTGACATCCTTGCTGATGAGCACTCGCAAGATTGAAAAAAAAGGCACACAGAAAGGCAAGTGTTTTATTTCTCTTGCGGTTGCTGTAAAATTTTGGTGTATTTTTAAACCTTTCCTGATGATGCATGCTTCTTGTGAGCTTCTCATCAGTCGAGAAGCTGAACAGAATAGAGGTTATTTCAGTTAATTACAGGGTGACGTTATAGCTCGAAATGGAGGATAAGGAATGAACAAGCACTTTTGAGTCCTCTGCCCATATTCCATTTTGTGCAGGCATGTTAATAGCTGTAGCTGTTAGTATATTTTTAAGGCGGTGTTCAGTCTCAATAGGGTGATGTTTGTCTGCGGGCCTCCCTCTTATTCTGTTTGTGACCAGTGTATTTCTGACAATGCCTGCACTGTCTCTGTGCCGTGAGCCGAACGGATGGCTTGTAAAGGGGACTGAGATGTTATACTGGCTTGTCAGCGATGCTCTTCATTTGTATTCTGCTCAGGGGGCCAAGCCACTGAGGAAGAGACGTGCCAGAATGCTTTCCTTACGAGAGCTTCTCTGCCCTCTTTAATTTTCCCTTGCAGTTCTTTACCTCGGTGAACCTTTCTCTTTCAAGGTGCAGCTGTTTCTGCAGCACAGAGCTTGGCTTGAGACAATGGGACAGCTGGGATGTGCAGTACCTGTAAACCTGTGGGTTGTTTTGGGCTGGTTTATTTTTGTGTCTGTGAAATGCAGCACTAGGAAACAGAAAGCTGCATCGAGAGCATCTGGTGCCTGCCCTTGTCCTGGCTGTGCAGGAGGATTTGTGTGGGCAGAGAAATGCAAAGTATATTGTGGGACCATGGCCTGTGCAGAGCTGCTTCTGAAGCAATAGTTAGTTCGGCTTTTTAGGGAATGCCCTTGGAAACTCCTAAATGGGAAGCTCCCAAACTGCTGTTGTTTTAAATTGAAAGAGCTGGTTTTGCTCTTAATCTAAGAGGCAGCATGTTTGAGACTCGACTTGCTAATACAGTATGTTTTTTTCCCAAAATGATGCAGTGATGCATCCTCGGTGGTGAGGTAATGTGTAGGCAAAGTGTCCTCACTTGCTCTGCTGCTTGAGATAGTGGCAGCCTTCAGGAAGACGGAAAGACATTTTAACAATATGAGGTAATTTTGCTCCCGAATTCTCAAGTACCTTCTCATTAAAAAGTCTTCTGGTTTTGTTCTGTGCTTTTCTGGAAAGTGAAGGGTGCTGGTTTATGTGCTGTCATCCTTTCTTGCTTTAACTGCAGCAGTTTCCAAGTCCGTTACGCGACGGTCCCATTTTTGGGGACTGCTGATGCAGCAGCACACCGCTGTCGCCGGAGGGACCAGCCGCCCTTGAGTGAAGTCCTCATGCACCACCGCACTGACAGGGGCCAGGCGACCGCTGCTCCTCTCCCGGCAGCCCCTGATTAATGTGAAGTTCAACGGCACCAACTTTCACCTCCTGCCACGCGAGTCATCCCCCACCAGCGAGAGAAAGGTCTGACTGTGTTGGTGTTAGCTCCAGTGCGTGCTGCTGCCCACAGGCTGGTGTGATTTTTCTCTCCTCCGTCCTTTCTGCAGCTGCCTTTTGCCCTCTGGCCTCCCAGGCTCCCGTGTAAAGGCCAGATCAAAGAGTCACCCTGGAAGGAAGACTCAGAACAGAGAAAAGGCAATTTTGGTGAGGATTGCAGGTCATACGTCGGGTCAGATCAGTCCCTGACAGAGACAGCAAAAGCAAATGCAGTTTGCTGAGGCAAGGTCCATGGCTGGTTTTGATTGCCTCAGGGTCATCTGCATGGCTACCTACAAACCCTCGCTGCACTTAAACTGATACGGTGCCGAACCCTTTCAGGTGAGGAAAATGAAGATCAGGAGGAGGTTGCTGGACACTGGCCAGGGTGAGTGCCTGATCATTTGTGAGAGCCACATTAGGAACAACAGGACAAAGCTGTTCCTACCTTGGTATCCCAGGGAATGCCAGGACATGAATGAAGATGCCCATTCCTTGTACTGCACTACTAATTTCCTCTAAGGCTCTCATTGTCTGCCTGCCTGTCCTGGAAGATGAAGATCTAATTCTAGATTTAGACAATCACAGATTGAGTCAAGGTCAGTAAAAACTCCTGGATATATTCCTAAAGAAAACTCTTTTCCCGGTCTCACTTCCTGAGTCCTTTTGATATGTACTGGAAGCAAAGGTCTTGCTTTCTTCCTGAGTTTCACCAGCTTTGTATATGGTGAGTGCGTCAGGATCTTGGTTATGTTGCTGCTGATATTAGAAAGAGAGAAATTTCTTCTTCCTGAAGAGCATTTTGTATGAAGGCCTGGTAACCAAAAGAAAGTTAAAACAAATCCAGCAAATAATGTATCCTGGACCCAGGCTAAACAAACACATGTGATGATAGAGAAAGCCCTTATCTTCCTGGGCTGTGAATGAATAAAAGTGATTCCTTAATCTGAAAACGAAGGTGGCTGGAAAGAGAAAAATAAATGCTGTCACAGTCAGAAAACTAGTTATTTATAGTATCCTAGCAGGGCTATGGATCCTATATACAGAGCTAGAACAATGATGCAGTATTCTCACCAGCTCTTACCCAAGAACTTTCACTACTTTTTTGCATCGTCATAGACTGACGGAAAGTGAAATCCTGTTACCTCTTTTCCTTCATCAGTGATAGATGCAGGGAAACGGACTTAAAGGAACCCACATCACAGCAAGTGAGGCAAGGTAGGTGGGCCTGTTTGGTCCTTGATTCATTTGGAACCGGGTATCAGAAAGAGAGGTCACAGCATCCTCTGAATGGCATAGGGTGATCTCTTGAGGTCCCAAAGCACTGTGGTTTCTGTGCATTCCGGATTTGTTCTTCTTGTCACAATCACTGTGTCAGTGGAATTTTCTTGTGTAATTAGGAGGAACAGGATCACCTTCAACCCTGAGAGTAAATTAACTTCTTCAGCAGCAATTCCCATTCAATGTGTGCACTGCATACCAAGGGGAAGAGGAATACCATGCATTTTATGCGTATAAGCAGAACACGGTCTGCAACTGGAAATGTCACTTCTTGTAAAGTAATTTTACGTGCTAGTGACCAGACATTTTTCATTTGAAATTTTCATTAGAAATTAAATTCCTCTCGGCCCCTCTGCATATTGGGGTTTGGGTTGATGAGAAATTTTTCGCAAATCTGTGCCTTGTCTCTGTTATGCATCTTCCTTTTCTGCTTCTCCCAACACCATGCAAATTGATGGCAAGAAGAGAGCGTGACTCAAATTGTTATTTGTTAGGCCTTCTGGTTTTCTCTCATATAGGAATTTTGCTATTTCAAAGCTAATCTTTCAGCCATAACTAGGGCATGTGCAAAATTGATAAACAGATAAAGCAATCACCCTGCTTATGAGTCCCAGCAGGAGGCTAACCGATGTAGTCTGTGGTATTGGCTAAGCAAAGTTTGTGAATTAACTACATTTTAATCGAGTGAAGTGTAGGTTGAGGTGGCTCTGAAAGAAGTGTTTGAGTGAAGGATCAACTCTCTGTTCTGCAACATTTTCAGCAGGCTTAGGAAGACATCTTGGAATTAAATAGGCAATCTTCCCCAAAATGCCCTCCTGACTGAAAGTTTTCAAGACACTTACAGGTCATCTCACTGCCTCTGTCTAATACTTTGACTTCTGACTAGACTGAACCTCTGATGCAGATGTCAGCATGTTCCTAATTATTACGGCAGCGTCCTTGAGCACAGCCATCTCCAGTCAGACAAATCTGTACAGTTGAATATAGCAAAGTGCTGTTTCAACCCCAGGAAGAGTTTCTTCCAGCTGACATAGCATTTGTTCCCAAAGTCAACTCCAGTACAATTTTTTTTTCTCTCTTTTTTCTCCTTTCTCTATTCCTTTCTCCCGAAGCCATTTCAGGGAAGAGAAGTCACATACCTTGTATTGGCATCTGAAAGACACAGCTGAATATGAATTCACAGTGATTTTTCAGTTGATGTTCTGTGCCATTTTTGGCAGAAATCTTTTCCAGAGACTCATCTATGGGAGGAGAAGGGATGTCTGAATGCCCTTGGTTTGGGATGTTCACATTTAAAAGTTTGCCTTTCTTCCCCTTCAGAGCGAGCTGAGCTGTCTGCCTGGCTGTAGAAATCCTGCTGTAATATGTCTGTTGGCATTATTACATTGAAAAACAGGAAAGTATCTCTCTGCTTGACTGATAATGTTCTTTTGTTATGAAGAAATTTTGCCAGAATCAGCCCATCATCTATTGCCGTATGAAGTTTCCAGAATAATAATGGATGCTGACTTCCAAATATTTAGAGTTCTCTAATTAGAAGAAATTGCCTCTGTGCTCTGCAGTAGGGGAACTGTGTGTGCCTTCCTCGCCCGCCCAGCCCTAAGGGGGCTGGAACAAACGCTGCGGTGTAAGAAAGCAACTGCTGATCTCCTGTACCATGCAAAAGGCCCGTGAGCTGTGGGGCGGCACTGCCCTGGCTTTGTAATGTTTTCCAGAGAGGCCATGCCCCACCGGGAGAAAATCCAGTGAAAATGGGCAGATCCCAAACCTGAAATGTAATCTGAAAGCTTATGCTTTTCTTACTTGCAAGAAGTTAGGCCTGATGTTCCAGTGAGGATGTAACATGAATTGTTCCTCTCTGGTAGCGTCCTAAGTCGTATTTAAAAAAAAAAAAAAAAAAGAAGATGGCAAATGATACAGT
>VYZM01020029.1:713431-753607 GCA_013398915.1 Dromas ardeola
CGTGTTAAAAAAAAAAAAAAAAAAGAAGATGGCTAATGATACAGTTTTCACAGAAGTGTTACTCTAAAAATGCGCTGACGTTCTATACGGACTAACATCAGGGAGAGCCCCGAAGCACGTTGGCATGCTGTGCTCCCTTATGTAGTAAAGGAGGTAGCCAAAATCTTTTAAGGAGAGAAACCTAAAAATCCATCTGAGACCTCATGTGCCGGTGCTATAGAGCACCCTCTCTTTGTGGCCGGCTGCACTGATCAGGAAATAGCTGGAAGCGCAAGCAAGGGTTTCTGGCTGGGGTGCAGCGTACTCAGGCAAATGTTATGGTGCACACGTACAAATCTTACTGTGTTATCTGTAGAATAAATCTCGCGATACCAGCCAAGCCCTGAGCTAGCCTTGAGGCTGCCTGCCCAGCCGGCACAGAGCGAGCCCCTGACACAGCTTGCTTCGTCCCAAAGTAGGCACCGACCATGGGTGTTTCTCTCCTTTGACTCTGCTGGGAAAGGAGGGTGGTGTGTGGTTGAAATTACTCTTGTTCTGCTAAACTTAGGTCCGTTGAATCCTGTCCTGAGTAGAAGGCACTTCCCTGCCATCATGTTGACCCAGACAGCACAAACCATTTGGGACTTAATTTTCAGTATTAATTAGGTACTTAGGACATATAAACTTCGCTGTGGCTCCTATGGGTATTATAGTGTTATAGCTCTTAGTGTTTATAGTTGTAAAGCTGAGATTCCTAGAAAACCAGGAAAAAATGGGTTGGAGGGATAATGTCAGGAGGTTATCAAGTTGTTCTCCCTGCTCCTGGGTATGATCAGCACTATTTGAGTCATTCATCACTGGTATTAATCTACTCTGTTTGAAGAACTCTGCATAAAATCTGTTCCTGTGCTTTGTTATCATTATATGTAGCTTTTATAATGTTCGATCTGAGTCATTCTTGCTCCAGTTTCAGCTCATTATTCCTTATCTGCCGTGGCTATGGGGAACAGGTTGTTCTATTGACTTTTGTAGCATGTTTCTATGTATGTAGAAGTCCATTATCACCCTGCACATAGCATTCTCCTCTCTAGATGAAAACAACACAATTTTCTTTAACCTCTCCTCACAAGTCATGTTTTCTAGATATCTTTCTTGTTCTTTGACCTCCCTTCCTTTGGTCCTCATATTTTTTTTTAAAGTGCTGGGAGCAGGAGATAATACCTCATCTGGGGCCTTATGAAGCCAAGCAGAGCGGAAGGGTGACCTATATTGTAGGTGATGGGCGCTTCTGTTTGTACATCCCAGTGTGTTCGGTTTTCATAACAGTATGACTTCACTGAGTCCCATCCACCTTACGGTCTGCTCCTCTCCAAATCTTTCTCTGAAGGGCAGTTGTCTGAACAGTTTTTCCCAACCTCTGTTTGTACAGTTGGTTGTTCCTGGGTATGTGTAATAACCGTACTCCTAGCCACGTTGAATTTCAAAGCATGTCTTCAAATGATGAAATAATCTCATATAATCTTGTCTTCCAAGTATAATTGCATTCCCTTCAGACTTGTGTGATGCAAATTTTAATAAGCGTGTCCTCTACTTCTTCCTCTCCTTCACTAATGTCAGTGTGGAATAGAACCAAGCAAAGAAAAAAACGGGGGAAGTCTACTTTACATCTCTTTTTGCTTTTACAATGATCTATTAATAGCAGTTGCACGGGTCCTCCCTTTGTTGCTGGTTTCATCAAGACTGTGCGTCCTTGACTGCTTGTGGGAACATCTGTGGATGCAGCAGCCATAGAGGTGTGGCTATATGGGTAGAAGAAACTATAAAAATATTTTTATACACAGGAATCTGGAGTTTTCCTGAGAAGTGAAAACTCATGGGATGCTAATGTACTAGCTTTCTCTTCAGTTTGCCTATAGCCAAGTTGCAACAGTGAGTGATTGTCCAAAACGATGTTGGCGTAAGTGCAGGTTCCTCACTTGAAAATCTCAATTTCAGACAAAAATAATGCAGGAAAATGTAAGTCAGTCATAAACATAAGGATTTTGGAAGCTTGTAAGTAGCAAATATTGGTATGGCCACATTCCTGGCTGCAAATGTTCAAGAACATGCAACAAGATGCTGGCCCATAGACTTGACTTGAAAACTAATTTAGTTCATAGACTGAAGGCAAATGTAGGTTCAAGCACTATATATATCCTCAAATCCCTTGCCAATGCGTGGGTTTCACAGTAGGTACTTTTCATAGTACTTTTGCACTTACGTGCGTCTTAGATGGCGACAGCTGGGGAGAATGGAGTTAGCATCGCGTGGCATTGACAAATGCTCAAACTGAAATAATCCTGAAAAAGAGAGTCTTCGTGCCACTTTGGGTTTCTGATGGTAATAGCAGATGTCTGCAGTGATGGAAGATGCAGGCTCCTGCTGTGAAAGACTGTAATAATGAGAAGCATTTGATGAGCTGACTCTGTTTCATTCTTACTGATGAGTTGATACTTTAAGGATACAAGTAATTACAGCAACTTTGATCAGATTTAGTTTAGGTGCTACTGGAATTGATTCTAAGAGAGGCAGTTTGCGTGGACTGAAAAGTAACTAAGATGTGATATGGCTGGGTGCACTATCTTGCTGGCTTTATTTTTCATTCCGTCTCCATCTCTGTTTCCCCATCTACTTAGCACTGATTTTATGTTAAGTATCTCCTTAGACTTGACGTGTTCTGGAGTCTTTAATGTTTAAGGTTGCATGGGCATCATTTTGGTTGTGTGACTATCAGAAGTATAGGGAAAACAATCTTCTTGTTATATATGAGTCTTACAGTGACACTCTGGCAGAGTTGCACTGAAAAACTGCCCGCTTGTTGCTGCAAACCGTGTGTGCCTTGTTGCCTGCTTCTGACTGTGCTGGGAGAAACCCCGGGGACCTGTATAGGACGAGAAATGCAGCGGCTGGGACTGACGCTGCACTTCACAGCAGCCATTCGGGACTGGTGGACTGGAACCCTTCCAGGGAAAGGGTACTGATACCAAAGTATCTTCACACATCGCTGCTAATCATGGAAGGAGAGTGCCTGAGGGAAGGACAAAACTCTGTAAACAACTCTGAGATGGAAATACATGCAGCAGTCCTTTCGGTTGTTTTGACCAAGGGTAGGCCAGCAGGAGGTCTGTAGCAAGCTATTGCTTTCTCCAGGTCAAGGAAAACATTTTAGGAGTAATCTCCTCCTGCTTTATTTTGCTTTTCATTCTTGTGAAACACTGAGGATTGAAGAATAAATGGGCAGCGATTATTGTTTTATGGCCAGCGCCCCGGGGAAGTGGGTGTGAGCTTGGTAGCTGTGCTGCTCGCTGGTCACCTGCCTTCCTATGGAAACCGCAGGCAGGGACCGCTGCAGGCAGCAGGTGCCCTGCTGGCTCTGACAGCTCTGGCTCCGCTTTCTCTGCAGATAGAATTAGAATAGAATAGAATAGAATAGAATAGAATAGAATAGAATAGAATAGAATAGAATAGCTCAGCTTGGAGGGACCTGCAAGGATCATCCAGTCTAACTGCCTGACCACTTCAGGGCTGACCAAAAGTTAAAGCATGTTGTTAAGGGCATTGTCCAAATGACTCTTAAACGCTGACAGGCTTGAGGCATCGACTACCTCTTTAGGAAGCCTGTTCCGGTGTTTGAACACCCTCTCGGCAAAGAAATGCTTCCTAATGTCCAGTCTAAACCTCCCCTGACTGATGCAGCTTTGAACTGTTCCCCCGTGTCCCATCACTGGATCCCAGGGAGAAGAGCTCAGCACTTCCCTCTCCACTTCCCCTCCTCAGGAAGCTGCAGAGAGCAATGAGGCTGCCCCTCAGCCCCCTTTTCTCCAAACCAGACAAGCCCAAAGTCCTCAGCTACTCCTCACAGGACATGCCCTCCAGCCCTTAAGATCCCCCAGATCTGTAGGGACTTGAAATAAGTATCCTTCTCCCCCTCTGTAAGGTCTTGCCTTGAGTTTTCTTACATCGAGGAGGACCAGGTGTCACCTGTGCTGTCTGCTGTCAGCCAAGCACGACTACCAGGACGTGAGGCTGGAGGAGCAGAAATGGGCCACCGCTGTGGGAGGGCAGAGCGCTCCTCCCGTGTCTCTCCTTGCGTGGCGGTCGGCAATTAAATGGTGGCTGTGAAGTGGAGGCGGGCGGGAGCGGGTCATTTTTGGAGTGCTGCTGGTGAATGTGTCGCAGAGCTGCCGGGCTTCACACCGCCCCGGCAGAGGCGGCCCCATCGTGAGACCAGCGCTATAATTAGCTGGTGGCAATCAGCAGCCGCTTGCTTCTGTCACAGGGATTCAGACTGTCTGAAGCGGTAAATACACAGAGTTATGGGGTTTTTGCTTTAATGACTCTAAGTATCTTCCCAATGCCAAAACCAACTCTCCTCCTTAACCTGGATTTCAGACTGATTTGTGGTTTTATTTTTGTAATTCAACAGTAGATTGGTCTTTGCTTGCCCGGAGTAAATTGCAGGAGATGTGCTGAAGCATTATGAGGCCTTATTGATGTTTCTGTGCAACCCCTTCAATTTATAGTAAGTTTTCATGTAATTAAAAGACCTCACTGACTGGAATGTGTGCAGATCCCTTTCTGGAGACGGTCTCAGCGCATCCCTTTCACCTATGTCCTTACCATGTTACTCAGCTCTGCCTGAACCACTTGGGAATGCAGGAACTCTTATGAGGTTGGAAGCTCCCTTTTCACTGAAGGCATTTTCTTTACTTTATGTGGTAATATCCTGGGTCATTTTTATCTAAGGTTGCCACTGATGGATGGGCCAAATTATGTACCCCCCACTCACTGAGTTGCACCATTTACCTGTCCCCGTCTTACAGGGAAGAGATTGTGACAGCGTACGCTGCCAAATGTTGCTTTTGCAGGAGCTAAAGGTAGGGGAGGAGGATACCGCATCCTGTGCATTCTATTTTTCTTTTTATTAACAACATGAGAGGCCAGTACATCAGGATTTTTTCTGACTTTTAATAGGACAGTTAAATGGTTTGGTACCTGCGTCATCTGGTAAATTATCCATTTCCATTATTGGTTTTCTGTGGTGGTAGGAAATGTGCTTCGGGTTAGGACTCAAGCTGGTGCAAATTGGTGGCTTCACTGAAAGTTCTTAGTATTAAATCTGTCTTCCACTTTGTTCTTGCATCAAAAGCTTTCAGTCCTTAAAAGAAAAAGAAAGCCATAGAAAACTCCATCAATTGGGAAAGGATAGGTTTAATTTTAAAACTACAATGTTCTCTTGAAGCTTTATTTACCCAGATGAATAAATGTATCCTCTGTGAAATTCATTGTAGTGTTTCTCTATTTTTTTAAAGTATTTCTTTAATTTACAATACAGATGCTGCTAATATTTTCATCTATACGTCAAAGATGTGAATAATGATTTCTATACATATTTACTCATGTATTGCTTGTTTTAAGAATAGAAGAGCAGCTTTTCTTTGAAACTGGAAGGCAAAAGTTTGGATATAGTGTTGAACAAGATGTCTTAAATCACGCCCTCTCAGTCTTGCTTTCTTGTTTCACGACCCCAGCTGTTGTGTTTATCTTCTTGGTGAAAGCTAGGAGGTGGGGTTTTTATTTGCAATGCAAAGGCCAAGAACTGGCCAAGAACCTCCCCTCCCCTCTCTGAAAATGTTCACTGCACGTCGGGGTTTGTGGGGGTTTTTTTGTTGCTCGCATGTCATCCTACAGCGCTAGCACTTCTCTGGCAGTTTTTAACAACATGACTCTGGGGAAAGGAGAATGAGGTCTCACATCTTCTTGGTGAGCAGGGTGGGATCCAGGAGTCTGCATCATATCAGCCGGAGCAAGACTGATTTTTGACCTGATTCTATCAAACTCAAATGCTAACAGTAGGAGCTTGAAACAGAAGCTCCTTTTGGTGTCTGCAGTTGCAGGGTGCGATCAGCCACCCTGCATTTGGTTAGAACAGGACAAACAGCGAATATAGAAGTATACTGGGTACTAAAGACCTTTGGGGGCTTTTTTTCAGGGTTGGTTTGTTTTTTTTAACGTATCAAATTTTTGGGTTGTGCCCTGCCAGCCCTCCTTTGCAGCTGTGATCAGCCCTTAGGACACAGCTCCCCAGGCTTTGCCTTTAATTCAGGTTACTGGTCTGCGTGGAGTCTCATCTAATGCCTGTGCGCTTCGTACAGCCTCCCGCTCTCTTACTTTTTCATATAAATATCTGAAAAAGCACACAGCGAGCTTAGCGGGTCTGTGCCTGCATCTCTGTGGTGCGGCTTTGAACCATTAATCTCTCCTGTGGTTGCTGATGTGCCTTTGGAAGCACGAAATGACATCATAAGGCTTTAAAGCTGACGCTGCCAGATAACTTTGCAGTCTTATCTTTCAAAGTCAAATGTTTTCTCTTCAAATCCATACATATGTTATAATCCTGAGCACCTTGTTTGTCCCCATCTCTTCCTTTTGTCTGCCCTCTTTCATGAATTATTCACCATTTCATAAATAAATAAGGACACAAGTACATTTTGGGAGATTTTGCAAATGTTGTTTATAGAATAAATTTGTTTGGTACAAAAGATAGCTCTAAAAAGCATTTGGCATCAGATAACAGCACTAGGCACCTGCTTCACACCCAGGTTGGCGTAACCCTCAGGACCAGATGAGGAAGTTTTAGGAGGAAGTGCTGCTTGCAATGCATGACACTAGAAGCGTCTGCTGCCTGACATACTGTGGAACTAATGTGCAGCCTTAGCGGCTAGTATTTATAGCGTGCAACAGCCAGACACACCACAGCAAGCAGAACCGCTCTTCAGTGTCATGGGAATTCCCTAGTGTTACGGCTCAACAGAAGGATGGGGCCATCTCCTCGCTGAGACATTTGGTACTCAAACCCTCCGAAGCAATTTTCATTAGGCTGTACCACGCGCTTCACGTACTGAGTGTTTTATGCCGAGGCTGGCACAAACCCATTTGTTGACGCTCTGTTTACCTTGTACTCCATACCGTGCTGTGTTCCAGATAGCAAAGGAAAGCACTGCGTCTGCAGCCCTCATCGCCTGGGAGAGGGATTAGGACGGGAAGCAGAGCATCCACTGTAGCTGGAGCTGTTGCCCATATATTTGCTGCTCACATAACCGATAATCTCCTACGTTCAGCACGAAGCATCCGGAACAAAGTGTTACCCGCACCGTTCCCCTGCTGGCATCCATCGTTCCAGTTCCCATCTGCTCGCAGGTTTCCAGGGCATCAGCTGTATTGCCAGCTGCTGGTCCTCTCACGTATCGCTCAGGTCCTGGGACAGGCTTCGTGAGGAGTTGCCCAGTAACTCCATCCTAAGGGCCGGCAAATTGCTGCTTCCAAATGTGGCTCCTTAGATTTTTCATACTTGGATGTAGATGTGTATGGAAATTCATCTAATGCAATGTATAAACTCATACATGTGGAATTTCTAGAAAAATAATTAATTTGCCGTGTGCTATTGGCTCCTTTGCTAGTCTTCTGTCTCCTCACCTGATGTGCGCTCTCAGCACCATTTCAGTCCTTGAATGTCTTCAAGTGTTAGGCACGTTTTTCAGTCACTCAGCCTGCCATAGAAATATTTCTCTCCTCTGGGCCTCCGAATTTCTCTGCTTGAAGCCAGTCGAAGGTGCAATTTACACATTCTTGGACTGCTCCTGAACAAGATTTGCAGTGCAAGAGAAGTGGGAATTTTTCCTTTCCTGTGGGACTTGTAGCACTTCCATCTTACCTTGGAAAGGACCCAAGATACCGATTTTTAACATTCTTACTCTCTTCACAAGAAAGTGTAAGTATTCAACATCATCTAGGAGGCTTCAGGATCCTCCAAGCCTTGTATCCATCATATTGAAAGGATACAAAAAATACTTGCATTAGGATTTGAAAAGCTGTCTGATGCGTTTCCAGAAAGGTGCCATATGGACGATGCAGGGCAGTGGAGTGTAAGGGTCGCTTTTTTTAACATTTCAGTTGTGCCATCCAAACCCAACTGTGGCTTTACCACCTGTGTACAATCCATGGGTTCAAACTTGTGCCAAAATCACCTTGTATGCTCTCCTTCCCCATCGTTTATTCCAATTCATACTCTCAGGCTCTGCTACGGAGTGATTTAAAGGGACTCTTTAAATTGGGCAGGAGGAATGTGGCTGCTGCAGAGTCTCTACTGCATCCTGCTGTGTTTTACTCATCACTGACAGGGAATTTGGTGAGGGTGGAGATCTGAATAAAGTGTGTAAAATTTGCTGCCAACAGCATGATAATTAAAGGAGAGAAGATAACAGTATATGTAATAATATTGTCACATGTGCACAAAGCAGGGCTGATCTTAATGCTGGAAGTTGGGTATTTCTGAGCTATGTGCCTTTAAGACCTACATAATGCTGCTGCATTACCTTAGGGTTTTTCTTTTGAATTTCCAGCCTCAGAAAACCAAGCTTGCTTTTTTTTTTTCCTTCCCCTGACGGCACTCTCAAAACCTGGGGGTGTTTATGTGAAAGAAGGCTCACTGCATGTAAGATATTATGGTGTGATAAGACATGTTGCCGTAAATAGGGGTAGAATCATGTGGACATCACTGTCATAGAGATGGCTCACCTCCTCTTTATAATACTAGCTTTTTGACTTAGGACAGCTACAACTAATTTTTCTCTATTGCTCTGTGACCATCTGGTGGCAGCACCAGGTAATGCAGTTAGTTTGCTTAAAATCTCGCCGAGAGGATATAGCTCAGACGTTAGGCTTTGAAGTTTCAGTAGCTTTGCTGGAAAAGAAACTAACTTGGCTCTTGGCATTGGATTTTGGTGTGGTCTTCCCCCCTGGGTAGGAACACTCCTACAAGGATAGGATTTGAGCAGGCCAGACCCTTCAATAAGTTGTGTTAATATATATCACATTAGGGATTAAATGATAAGCTTGAGTTACATGATGCATCTTGATTTAAAATGTCGCCAGTGAAATTTCACTAAGAACTGCTTTGATGCTTAGAGAGCATAAGCTTGGTGATAGCAGTGCTGCAGAAGAGGTGAAGGGTTTTGGCTGTCTCTTCGATATTTTCTTGCTCTAATGGTTAATTCCCCAAATGAGCTAGAGTTTGCTGGTTTGCTCTGAGAAAATGGCCAAGCCTGAAAATAAAATTATGCTGTCATTGTCTGGAAGAGAATTATTTTTGCTTTCACTAGAAATGATTGAGTCCTTTCTGTTCCTTTCCTTTCCTCCCCTGCTTAAGTGCTGAGCAGAGACAGAAAGGAGGATAAACCAAGCAAAATGGGCAGCAGATGCACATACGCGTGCGGCAGGTGCAGCAGTATATGAGCTCACTGCAGTTCCAGCACAGGGGCTTGAGGTTTGTGCGTGGCTGCCGACAAGGTGCCAATGAACCTCCCCCGGACAGATACTCAGGTGCCCTGTCACTATCAAATAATGTGGTTTCCCTGGGAAGATCAGTAGCAGGATTAGACGGATAAAGTTTTGTTAATAGGAAGGGCGGCTTGCTTTGTAACGGTTTGTTTTATACTCGTTTCTGCCTTCTTGCTGGGTAAGAGTGGTGAGACCTCAGTGGGGATGTAAAGTGATAGTGATGAATTTTGTGCGGCAGACTGCAGATTGCACTCCCGTTCCAATTTTAGGCAGCGTGCTTAAAAATCCATGTTTCTTTTCCTCGCCAGTATTCAGTTCCAAGATAGGAAACCAGCCAGCAAATACTGGGAAGCGTAATCCCCACAGCTTCTTAGCTGTGCAGCAAGAAGCACTGTATTCGAGAAAGGGCTTTTCCACTGTGATTCCTGGTTTTGCACTCTGTGCCATCTTGTCAGTTCTTATAGGTCAACATCACAGCATTATCAGCAGCTTGTCCCATGTTTTTCTGGCAATCAGATGAGACAATGGCTACGAGTATCTTCTTTTTATCCTCGTCCTTGGTTTTTTTCGCTTGCTTGTTCCAAAGCCCCCTCCATACTGGATTTTGCCTAAGAGATCGCACAGCTTTACTTCTCAGGCACAGTTGCCATTTATTCATTGCCATGACTTTTCTGGCAGAGTAGGTGGCTGCATATTCCAGTTCTCAATGTTTGTTGCTAGAGGACCTGGAGCCAGGGCAGAGCAGGAACAGGGATGGCTATTCAAACAGCCCTGCTGGCTGCCCCCCCAAAAAACCTGAGGCAAGTTGTCAAGGGTTGGGTCCGTTGGCATTGCAGGGCTGAACTCTGCGTAGAAGAGGTTTTAGGAAAGACTGGCCTTGTTCAGCAGATGGGACAGTTTTGTGGCAGCCTGAATTCCACTGAAGCCCCGATGCCGATGTATGTCCTACTGAAATACCCATGCAGCCTTGGTCCTGCTCATAGGAAATGCAAAGCAGAGGTACTGTGGTGGACTTTAGGCTAGCCTGAATGTGCTCCTTGGTAACTGGCTGATGATGCTAAAGCCTGCTTGGGACTTCACAGCACAGGAGACTGTTAGATGTCTTATGGCAGAAGAAACCTGTTGGGAAGCTACTGTCCAGGTGGAAGTGGATTTCACCAAGGTGTTTTGGAAAGTGGATGTGGTTACAGGCTTGCAGAGCTGGTTACAAGGGTGCAGATGGCAATCAGGGACAGGACCCAAGCAACATGCTGCAACCATGCTAGCCATGGGATCAGTCACCACTGAAATAAGGGCGTGAGCTCTACATGAACTGACACTGATGAACTCTTGCCACAGCTCCGGCCATGCGGGACAGATGGGATCACATAGGGTGTTTGGGTCCAGCACAGTAGGAGATATGGTGCCTCCGCACCAAGCATCTTACCTTGAAGGGCAGCTGCATGTTGTCACTCTTGCTATGGCTGATGGAGCCAAGCTGTGGCCAAAAAGACTGAGAGCTGCAGAGAAAGATGCGAGGGCAGAAAAAGAAAGGAACATCAGGATACCTTGAGCTTATCACCCCCATCCTTTGTTGTTTGCTTTGGAAAGTTTTAACAGAAATCACACCATAGGAAGATGCCTAAATTAGTACTTCCCTTCCTGCTTTGTCCTGTCATTAGTAAGACCATGAGTATAATCCATTATTTTGGAAGTAAGTTACACAGGGACTTTGGTGATAGTATCTGCAGAGCCTTTTTCTAGCTAGACTGTTACAGAGACATTTCATCTTCGTTCATAGTGTCAGTGCGCCGTCCCATGCTGTAGAAAAAAAAAGCCCCTAAAGATTAAAACCTGCATTTTACAAGGATGTTTAGTACTCTGAATTATACCCAAGTCCATTATAGCTCATTGAGTAAAATATTTACCATATGTGTTTTCCCACTGTGAAAGACAGCTAGGCTTGATCAGATGTTTAAGTGCACAGATGTTTTGAATGAGGAATCGAGATGAAGCTCTTGGTTGGTGGCAGAAGGCTGCAGGAAGGACAGTATGAGCCTGTGAACTGCTGCAAGATCTCCCAAGTAATAAAATTGCACTCCGCAATCTTTTGTGTTCAAAATGATTTGATCTTAACCTACATAGTAATAATTTCCGTCTCACCAGTGAATAAGCGATCATCTTGTGAAAGTCTGCTCAGTCCTTTTGTGGGGAAAAAGCAAGTGCAGAGATCTTGGGTTTTCAGTGAATCCAGGGCAGTCTTGGTCTACCTCCTGCCACGTCCCCTTCATGTCAACTGCCATCTCCTCTGTGTGGAGAAGAGCAGTATCTGCTCTCCCTCCTGTCAGATGGCTTTTGTGTGGATGGGAAATAAACTTGGTGTGCTGAAATGTTGGGTTTCATGTTGTGCAGTGGCTCCAAATTCTTCTGCAGTGTAGCCCACACCTTAGTAGAGGGGTTGTTTCATGGAACTTCAGTATCGTGTAGCACCCCCGGAGCAGTTACGCCAGTCACTTCTGTGTGAAAGTTATGATTTCCTGTATTTTAGCTACATTTACTGCAATTCAGCAATTGGGTCTAAGCAGTGACAGGACGGCACTCTGCTTGCTGTCATACACGGCATATGACTTTCAAGCCAGTAGCACAGCCTATTTGTAAGAACGTCCCAGCATGGCTTACTTTTAGCATCACTCTGGGGAAAAGGAGCTCGGGAACCTGCCACTGCAGAGCCAGGAGGGGTTTGCAGTTGCTTCCTTTTGTACAGAACATGCCTCTGCATTGGAATAGAAGATTTTGATTTAAAAGCTTCATTTAACATTTTTCCTGACCGGTTATGATTGTTAAAATAGGTCAAGGTTGAGATCTAGATCATCATAAATCACTCCCCCTTTAAGGGCAAATGTTTTCCTATGTGGCCCGTGGGACTCAAATCAAGTCTGACAAGGCGCACAGACCTGCATTTTATTCTTGGCTTTTCCGCACTGCCTCTGTCGTATTTTCCTCCATCTGGAGAGCGCTGCTTACCTTGCACTGCTGTTGTGGGGATTAATTAATCCCTCTATTTGCACAACGCTTTGAACATGCCCCAAACGAAACGCTGGTACTTTAATTGCTTGGTGGCTCTGTGCAGCCTCCTGTGACAGCAGGGTCTGGGAGCCAAATGGATGGGCAGAGCGAGGCCCCTCTACCTGGCGAGTAGCCAGGGCCACCCGGCATGCTGCCTTCTGAGGTCTGCCTGCACCACCTCCCAGCCAGCCCAAACGGAGGGGGACACCAACCCTGCCCCGACCTGTGGCTTGGGTGCAGATTCCTGGGCTGTTTGCCCCGTGGCTGAAGCAGGCTTTGGAGGGAGGATCTGCCTGTGCGGACGATGAGGCTGCCATGGGAAAGTCTTCTTCAGCAAGACTGGCTTGCAGGTTGCAGGTTGTTGCGCATCTAGCACTGATTGCTAGAAATTTGGGCCTAAATTTAGCCGCCAAATGTTTATATTGAGTTATCTATTGGTGTTTGGAACACAAGAGGGGATTTCGCCTTTGCTTAGAAGACGTCAAACCACTACAGGATGATGTCCTATGTCACGTGCAAATGTCTAAGGACAAAATGGTCACTTAGCCATCTTAAAGGTGGATTATCAACTTTATCTGTAATCTTGGAGGCATTTAAGGCCATAAACCAGATCACTGGTGCTGTCTTTAGAGGGCAACAGGGTTTGTGTAGTTTTTTGGCAGAGGGCTGTCTTACATACTTGTGGTGTCACCTACTTCAATTTTCTTTATTAAATAGCTGACCATATTGTTTTGGAGGTGGGGGTTGGTTCACAGTAGAACAGGGGACAGTTAAAGGCGTAACAAGGATATTAACCAGTTGTAGTTACAGCAAGAAGCATTTGCATACCAGTGAGTGATTTTCTTTACATCTCTTCTTACAAAAGAGATGCACTAGTAAAGCATTCACAGATGGGCTGTAGAATATCAATAGAAAGATTGTGGTGGTGTTTCCTCTTTCATTTCCTTTCGTCTCTTCATTTGCTGGCTTAGTTTATTGCTCTTTATTTTTTGTTTTGTCAATCCCCATTTCCTCTGTTCCTTGTTGGCAAAGTTATTTCCAAGTGGAACTGGCTGCCAGCATGGTGATGCCCATGAGTAGTGCCCCACCTGCCAGAAGCCCCCAGTCTTGGTGAGGTTGGCTATACAGGAGCTGCAGAAAATGCAGTCCACAAATGGACATGGGATGGTAAGCCAGAAGACAGAATTTACTTTGGTATACACTGGATTCTTTTCCAGTGATATATTCAGGACACTTGGATGCCAGTGTGAGGAAGCGGGGTATAAGAGAACACAGAGAGGGAAAGGCGTCCAGAAAAACATGGGAGTTACTAATCACGTGTCAGGAAACAAATTTAGGATGACAATGCTGCGTGGACAGTGGTGGCTGTGGTCAGCCTGTGGTGGCCTGCTGGAGCAGTGGTGTGGGCGTTCCCTTGCAAGGAGGAGGAGGAGTATGAAAAGGTCTTAAGTTACCTAAGCAGAAGAACTGCTGCATAGGTGTAGCTTTCAGAAAATTCAGCTCAGGCATGAGAGAGGAGCTATGGGGAAGGCTTGAATTACTCCACTTCTCTGAAGAAGAAAACCAAACCATGATTGTACCTATAAAAATCCATCCAGGAACACCACGTTGCACCGGCATGTTTGTGGTGCAAATGCCAGTCTGGCCGTGAACATGCTTACTACACATTGTCTGAAAAGATGTATTTTGATCCTGTAAGAACTGAATTTGACCCATCTTTACTTTGTCAAGTCTATGCTGCATTAAGCATTCCTGCTAAATGGAAGATTTGTTGGTGACTCAGAGCTATGGGAACTGTGGTGTGAGACCTGTATGTTTACTGAAAAATCGGAGCTTGGAGCTGACAGACTCAGCCCGAAATCTCACGTTGGAGTGATACCAGTGTGTTGTGAGGTACAGATTACTGTCATTTCCATCATTCTCCATGCATTTGGCCACAATGTAAAGGGCTTATTGATGGCATTTGATACAAAGCAGCATTTGTAAGAGGGTGACGGACAATGATTGAGTAGCAGCACAGCTGACTGCCCATGTATGTGTCACTTCAACATATACTGACCTGCCTTCTTCATTTAAAGCCGTATGCCCTTTGCTTTCCTCCTGCCATGGGCTACGTTTCACAGAATAACCCAAAGCCTTCTTGAGGGCACTCCCTTAGTCATCAGGTTCCTCTTGGCCATCCCTGGAGCTATTTTGTACCTTCTTGATAGTGTCCCTCATGCTAGCTACTCTGACGCGAGCTCCTCCAAAAAAAAAATATTAACACAGTTGCCTTGGGTAACGTTCATTCTGCTAATGTGCTTTGCTGCGATAAGAGGAATGACTGTCACTTGAGATAGCTGGAAAAGGAAATGAGGAATTTATTCAGCAGAGTACAAATCATGTTGCTTTCTTTTCCAGGGAGCCAGAAGGTACCAGTGGTTGGTGTGAGATGGAGGATTGCATGGTATTGGAGACACGATTGTGATCCACACCACATGCATGCTGTGCCTTTGTCATTCATTGCTTGCTCCCATCTCCCTCTTTCCCCCAAAGAGAGAGGTTAGAGGCTGTTGCCTCATTCCCTGGACAACGGAAGAATAGCCTTAACACTCCTCTTCCTACGCATGGTGTCCTTGCTGTTAGAACCCCATGTAGGGGCCTTTCTTCTGCCCTATCTGCTCAGCCCAACAGGGGACCAGGGCTCCTTTCCATCGTCTCTGCCTGGGCTGGGTGCCACATCCCCACCATGCTGGGACCTTGTGCTCTGGGTGGTGGGACGCTGAGCCCTACCTGCCACCTCCGCTTGAGGGAAACCAGTATGCGTGGGTAGCTGGGGCCTCTGGGGTGGGGAGGCAGAGTTTACGTCTTGGCTTTCAGCAGAAATGCCCAGGCACTCCTGCACGGCTTTGGCTGTTGGCTCAGCTCTCACTGATTTTGGTGTGATTTGGTCTCTTTTGGGGGAAAGAGGTTGGAGGGTGGGAGGACTAATCCTCTGTGGCAGGCAGGTTACCCTTCCTCTGGCGTTACTTTTTGCCGTGCTGCTTTTCCTTGGCTTCTCCGGCCCCTTCTGCCCATGTAGTTGGTGGTGCAGGAGCTGCGCGAGGAGCACTCAGCTGAGCAGTGGTGTCACTGAAGCCTGGCCACCTTACACAATGCCCTCTGGGACCCAAGCAAGGCTGCAATCTCGGTTTCTTAACTTCAGTCACCTAGTGTAGCTCCATACCTGCGGGGTCCATTGTGTGCTCGCTTGACCCACCAAAGCCTGGCTTAAGTCCCCAGTTTCCGGGATGCGAGGCCTTGGTCAGGTCTGTTAGGCCTGGGGACCAGCATGACCTGAAGGCGGCAACTCCTTCCAGCAGGAGCAGCCCAAACTGCAGCTCCACAGGGTCCAGCTTGGTGGCCCTGGTTGTTTTGGCCTTCACCCAACTCTCCTCTCTCTGCTGTCATGGGCAGCTCTGTGCTTTGTTTTGCTGTCCATCTGGTGGCCATCAGTGTTGGAGACGACAAGACGGGCCGGAGCAGTCGGTGCACTCCCTTCCAGGTGTCGCCTGGTACAGTTGCAACCTCTCTCCTGCTGCCCCATTGCTGCCTGCCTCCTCGACGTCAAATGAGACGCAGACTGTCAAGAAACTAGGCTTGTGCGTTAGAAAATGTGCTGCTTCTGTCTTGCTTTCTTCTTCCCAGGAGGCAGGAGGGAGAGGAGAGGGAAGAGGCAGAAAGTGGAGGAAGCAGGCTGATGGGATACCCATGGCACTGCCAGCAGGATGGGCAATCTTTGGTGGGGAACGTTTTCTCCCACTTCCCCTGTGCCACCCAGAGGTGCTTGGGGAAAAACTGCAATCTCCTTGGGAACTGGCCTGGGAACGGAGGGTGGGAAACACCCTCTTGTTTTTCAGACCAGGGTCCAGAACCGAGGCAGGAGCTTAAGCCACTTGAATACACTCATCTAGGGTTTCGTAGGAGAAAACCATTTGAGCAAAATGTACGGGGTTTAGTTGTGAGTTTCTACGGCGCGAAGCGAGTGGCTTCGTGTTTAGTTTTGATCAAAGTATTTTTAGAAGCAGATCAATTACATAGAGTATTCCTGAGTTTTAATTTCCCTGCTATGTGATGCCAGTCAGTTGTTAGAAATGTTGCGGTTTTGTTGTCTTTCACCTCTAAATCGAAATAAAGGAAATAAATTTCACCGGAACTTCTGCTCAAACATTTACTACGCTCTCTCGCAACCTTTTAAACACTTAAAGTTGGTTCAGAACTGAGTATTAATAATTGCATTGTATTCATTTATTTTTAACTTGACTCTAAGCCTGAAAGCAACCAAGCAGAAAAAGTATTTAATAACCAAGAAACTTAAGAGGAGCAGTACACATAGCCCAGTGCTGTTAACATCCTTCAGCAAAAAAGATTAAGTGCTGCCGTCATCATTTCAGCTTCGGGGGGGTGGGAGAGAGCGGGGGAAGGGAGAGGGGAGATGTCTGATCCACTTAATGCAAAGTATAAATTGATGTCGTTTTAATTTTCTTCTTATAAGATTTACCACTTTACATGTAAATACCAGGCAGCGATGTGGATGCTGGATTTCCTATTCATTTGGAGAATGTGTTCATCTACTGGAACTTAACTGATAGCACTGAGTTAAGGGGAGGATAATAAAAAGCTATGGTGTGAATAATGGAAGGATTTAAAAATTATGCACGGGGGGCAGAAGATAGAATACAGCGTAATTTTGGAGGTAAAACTACAGCTGAGATTAACAGCATATTTCTGGACATCTGGCTGATCTAAAGTCTGTTTGACGATTATCTTGTAATTGTTAAACCTGCTGCCTTTATGTGTGGGATCAGGTCTGTTTAAATATGCATGCAAAAAGCAGAATGGTTATTGATTCTGTGCAGGATAATTTGTGTGGATCTTAGTTTGGAGGTGAATGGGTTTTATTTCTACTTTAGTTCATGCGTATTTGGTTCTTGTTTTGCTTTTTCTCAAAACTAATGTCAAAACAAGAGCATCTGTGAGAAGCTTAGTGATAGGAAAGAGTTGGGAAAGATAGGAAAGATAAAAAAGTTACTATTTTTAGAGGAACTGATTTGGAAAGGAAAAACGGGCGCCTTATTAGTTACTAAAAATGCATATTCTGAACAATTGTATGAAAATTAGCATGTAATAATGCTGCATCTGTATTTAATCCCCTTCACTGTTACAGATTTTTAATTAAAGACTCTTTTGTCTTTACGCCAATTAGTTTGAGATCCTAACCTTTGTGCTTCACAAAAATGGTTCCAGGAGCTCTGCTGGCATCCTCAGCGCTATTTGTAAAGAAAGAAAACTACTTGGAAAAACACATTAATATCAGCTCCCATAGAAACACTCAAGCATTTCATCAGCAGTTGTAAGCTGGAGAGACAATAGGGAAGGCTTTATTAGGCAAGAGGTGGTAAATGGAAAATTGGCTGTAGAAAATCACAGCTTGATCATGAATAGCCCCTCACAAATGCAACATCATCTTATTGGTCGTGTGTTTGCATTTCCATCAGGCCCTGATCACAAGTGTCTAAGGCCACGTAATAAATAAATAAATAAACCTTCACGAGCAAGAAAAAACAATACGATGGCTCAGCGCCAGCGAAAACTGCTCTGCAGCCATCTGCTCAGCATCAGCCCAGCACCAGCCAGCGCGCTGTGAACGGGAAGTACAGATCATTCCTCAAGGCCTGATGGTCAAAATGTCACTGATTTTATGTGCTTTGCAGAGTACATTTAATGTGACCTTTTCCTTACAGGAACTGTCTCTGCTGATGTTTCTAGTAACACATCTATATTACAAATCCACTGTAAATATGTTGTGTCTATGTTAAAAGGCTAAGGGTAGGGAGTTGAAATACTGAATGTTTTGGTATGTTATTCTCAGATGGATTAATTGAAAAAAATGAACACATCAAGGTTCATCAGAGACCAGTGGTGCCCAGTGACAGGACAAGAGGTAACGAGCACAAACTTGAGCATAGGAAGTTCCATCTAAACATGAGGAGGAACTTCTTTCCTTTGAGGGTGGCAGAGCGCTGGAACAGGCTGCCCAGAGAGGTGGTGGAGTCTCTGCCTCTGGAGATACTCAAAACCCACCTGGATGCGTTCCTGTGCAACCTGCTCTAGGTGACCCTGCTCTGGCAGGGGGGTTGGACTACATGATCTCCAGAGGTTCCTTCCAACCCCTGTCATTCTGTGGTTCTGTGATTCTGTGAAGGGATGTAAGAGAAGGGAGAGATTAATGCAGGCGCGAGAGTGGTCAGAAAAGGTGATGTTTATGTAGAGTCAGGTTTCTAAAGATGTTTAGGTACCTACAGGTGCAGATGGGTCCTGGAGTTTCAGATGGTTTGGTTTCTGGACCTCTGTGCAATGAAGGACAGTCTTTGGAAACTGGGTGCCTATTTTCTGCTGCATTATCCCTTCTGAATATCTCCCTGCTTTTGAAAATTTCCCTATTTACATGCTGGGCTTCTTACAACCTCTGATAAACTGATTTATAGGAGTCATGAAAGCTGCTGCCTCTATTTTATCCTCTGCCCTGTGATGCCTATTTTTGGGTGCAGTCTTCACCGTTTAGTAGTGTTGACAGCCAAGTATCAACACTGGGTTTTTGGATGGAGAGATTGACAAAGGAAATAGAGGACATGGGAGCTCACAGCTCTGGCTTAGTGTTTAGATACCTAAAATCTGTTAAAATAAGCGATCTGTAGTCTACCAAGTGCCTCTGTGGATGGGGATTTCTGAGCCTTTATTTCAGTGTTTCTGCAGAGCCAGGCGGGCATTATTTTGTGGGTGTGCATGCTCACTTACATGTTAAAAAAGGAAAAGTGAGATCTGAAAAAACTGTTCAAGCAATGCTGGGCGGATTTAGAGAGAGCCATATGCTTGATGCTTCAGAACAGGGGGTTGAAGGCTTAGCAGGTATTGTCAAGTTAGAATATAAAACCTGTAAACCAGAATGAGATCTTCCCCCAAAGAAGATCCCTCAAACCTTTGCTTTTTTTTGCCAGCCAGCTCTAATTTAAACTGGATGTTTAGCCAGTTTTATACATGATCCACATAGTCACATGGGTCATGCGTGCTTGCAAAAAGGAGTTGAGAGCATGACTGGAAACTACCCTTAGACCTTGCACTCACACCGTTGTGAGTGTGATTCATGCTGCTGCTGGAGGAAGATGAGGAACTCACTAGGCAGCTTGGAAAACTGTGGTTTCTGCAGCAGTCACAGTGTTCATGGAGGCTCCTGCAGGCTCCAGTGACCCTGACGTGGAGTCACACACTGGAGTCTGAGAAGCCTCAGTCGTCTGATGAAGATTTTAAAAAAAAAAGATAAGAGCTTGCTTTCTCACACCACCTTTGTTCCCCTTCTAGGTTTTGCTGCCAGGAAATGCACGTGTTAGACTTGGCGTCCAAACAGCGTTGTGGGCATTCGCTGCTGTGCATCTTGGATGCAGGATTACCAGGTCTCCTAGGCAGCTTGGACCACTTCAAGCTTAAGTCCACTTCAGGGTTCAGGTTTCTTCTCTGTGCTGAGTTCAAGTCAGGCAGAGCAGGAGCGTCTTCCAGAGAGACGGGATTTGGGGGCAGCCAGCCAGGTTAAAAGACTGATTATTGGTATGTTTTAACACTGGAAAAGGACCTAACGTGAATATGGATTTTGTGATATGTAGATTTTTCTAGAACTGTAGAAATGTGGGATGGGAAGCACCTCCTGGAGGAAAGAACCCAATACCCTGCTGTCCCTGGTAGCTACATTGTCTGATGCCTTCATATATTGACCAAACTCTGTCTCAGAGCTAACTGGCTGTTGCATCCAAAAGTCCTGTTGAAAGGCTGTTCAGAAACTCGTATGTATGAGGGGTTAAACATCTGATTTTATCCCAAGACAATACAGTGGTGGTTTTGTACCCATGCAGTTCCCTGGGAGTAAACAAGGGAAGCCAGCTGAGCTCCGAGACAGTTGGACTTACTCTCAGGTATTGCTGCGTTCAGCAGAGCAAGCCACATTCTTCTGTTCTTTCCTCCTACGGTAGGCTGAGCAGAGGTGGAAGAGCTGAGCGTTTCTTCTCTAGAACTTCCACGCTCTCGTTATGTCGTGTTTGAATGTGGACAGCCAGAATCATACTCTGCTCCAGAGGAGATTTCATCAGTGCTTTGTGCTGTAGCACCCGTATTTCCGTGTGCCTACTGGAAATACATCATTTGCACAAGCATTTTTCACACCCACATCGCATTGGTAGCTAATACTCATCTTCTGAGCAGCTAGTACAGGTCTTTCATCTGTAATTCCTGAGGACTGAGAACAGCGTATGGCAGAGATCTGTATTTATGTGCTGAGGACGTTGCACAGTTTAATCGTGTTCCTTCTATTTTGGTGTGAAACAGCTCCATTTCCTCCAGTGTCCTCTGTGTGACAGGGTTGGCCAGTTTCATCACCAATAAACTTTCCTTAGGATGTTCCTAATTTTTTGTGACACTGATAAAAGTAAGTCAGCTCCAATGCTTGCAGAATTTCTCTAATAACTCCTATTGGCAAAAGCTATTGCAGCTTCCCTCGTTTTGCCAGCTCCTTTATCATCAGACGGTATCTATACAGCTTTTTGTGTGTTTTCCACATGGTCCTCTGTCAGCAGGTTTACTGAAGGGAACCCAGATGGTTCCAGTGGTATTCCTGTTGTATAAAAAGTGAGTCAGCTTTTCAGAAAGAGTTACTTGGGTTAATTTGCAATAACTAAGCTTCAGTGAGCCATATTGCACGGCTTTATACCACTTCCTCCTTACTCCAGGCCTTCATTTCATAAAGCAAGCAAGGCAAACTAGAAAAATATATTTTTATAGTAAAAAAGGACCTCTGTTTAAATTAGTAAAACAATTTTTTTGCTTCATTTAGCAGCAGTAATGCAGGCAATGCAGTTAAAGATGTACACTGGTGAGCTTGATTTGAAAATTAATGCTGGTTTTAAATTTTGAAAGGAACATTTTCAGAATAACGTTGCATTTTAATGGGACATTACAAGTTTAAGAAATAACAGTGATAATAATACCTTGCTGATGGCTTGCTGCCAGGTACCAGCCATTCCAAAAGAAGGAGGCAATGGCTCATACCCAGTGGTATGCCTGATTGTATATGCTGCAAGAATTTTTTTTTCCAATAGGAGGGGCCTGGTTTTCCATTTCTGTTGGCACTTTATCAGCTTGGACAATGAAAACGATATCAACAATTTGTAACAGATTTTACTTTCTCCTTATATTTGCTTTCTTAAACAGTTTAATTCCTGTAATGATGCAGCAGGGGAGTATTTACTTGTGTTGCCTTTAAAATATCCATTTGAATGAGAAAAAAAATTTCGTGCAACATGTGTAAATGTGTTTCAGAAATGCTTTCAGATCTGAATTTTTTGGCAAATATGGTCAAAGCAAGTTCAACTTACTTTCTTAGGTTAGCGCAAAGGGGAATTCGGCTGTGTTTGAGCAGTCCTGTTCTGGGAGAGGGCAAAGTATGTAGAAAGGACATTTTTTCATTATCATTTAAGCATTGCTTTGCTTTGAAGGATACTCTTACGTATTCTTTATATGATGTAAGAAAGCAAGTACTGCAGTGTAGTGTAAGACAGTAAGTAATACAGTGTAGTGGAAAAGACCTATTCTGTTCTACCTTTCTGTACACAGCAGATCACCAGTGACTTTTGAATGCCCCTCTGTGGAGGGAGGAGATCTGGAGCCACTGAATCTTTTGGCAGCTTTCCCGTGGTTTTTGTTGGCTTCCCTCTGCGTTGGGCTGGCATTTAGAAGACAGCAAACCTACCTCTGGGCTGGAGAGCCCAAGTGCCTGACAGGCATGCCTAGAAGGGGATGCCCAGGCATCTGTGAGGAGCAGAAAACATAGAGATGGAGCAAAATAGCAAAATAGCAGCCAAAGATGAAAGAGGATGAGACAAAGATGGCAGAGACTCCTTGAAACAGTTTTGTTTATTTTTTATATTGGTGGATGAAGTTATGTACCAAAACTGCTACTGCCAGATAACAAACTTCAGCTAATTTTCTTTAGAAGAACATGTTTGCTTTTGAAGATCTGCTCTGTTTGCACTTATTTCTGCTTTTTTTTCTGTTTATGTTTTCCTGTATTCCTTCTTTATTTATGTTCTTTCCATTCTTGCTCTCTCAGTTACAGGGTGTTCTGCTGTGCTGTCAACTGTAGCACAAAATAGCTAAGGTGAAACTTCTCCCAAGCGTTACTTAGTACTTTAGAGCCAGGCCTTGAATTGGGCTGACAATGATATTTATGTATAATGGGGGCAACGTACTTGTATTGTGGGAACATTCTCCGCTTCTGACTTCCCAATCTACATGGGCCATTTTAGTGCCAGGAAAAGTAATTTGAGAACTTAACATCCTTTTATGATATGAATAGTGTACCCAGTGCGCAGGTAACAAGAGCAGAGCAAATATATCATAACTACTCCAAACTTACCAGGCTTTCTTCAGGTTTGTTTTCAGCCTTGTTTAGGATGTGCTGATGAGTTTCTGCATTTTTCCCGCTGAGGGACAAGGGGACGCCCATGCTGTCCACCTCGAACTCCCCAGTGCTGCCCTGTGTGAGGTAATGCGGCAAGTATTGAGTGGTGCCTGCTTGCTATGGCCCCCTTGAGTTCGTCCTCTCCAGTTTCACAGAGCTGTGACCCTGGCACTCAGTCAGAAAAACTGATTCTTTTGCTGAAGGGGGCGGGCATCTTTTGGGGCCTGCACTTGCCTAGGCTTTGTTTTGTAGATAGCTTCATCTCGGAGTGGCATCATTTATCCAATGCGAAATATTCTTGTGGTATGTTTTTATTTGGGCACCCATTTATCCATTTGTGCCGTAGCATCCAGCCATAGTTTTTTGCCTGTATGAATGGCACACATCTTCATGTCTAAAGAAGTCCAGGTTGTTTTACTTCTAACCAAAGTGTGCTCCTCTCCCCAAACCAGCGAGAGCATCCAGCGCTCCCAATCATCTGTTTTCTGTTGCTGGCTATTAAACAATATCACACCGCTCTGGGAGGAGATGCATCAAATCCCTTTCCAATGTCTAGGGTGTAGAAATGGCTGTTTGTTTCTCCTGTAATTTCTCTAGTAATATCTAAACTGGGAACCAGGAACCTGGGGTCAGTCTAGGAACTTGGTGGCCTGAGAGTCAAGTCTTGTTGCCTGGTCTATTGGGATGATGTAAGGGTAGAAGGAGTTAGATATAAGTGATTTGCATTGTGCAAAGAACTCAGTAAGTCAGATTGTTTTTCTTCTTGCTATATTACAGAATGGTACTTTTTTTTTAGTTGACAAGGCATTATTTTGGTATTTCATTAGTGTCTGAGTAACCTACACATCAGCGAGTTTCAGCCCTTCTGTGCTTAATTCACAGTGTATCTGAAATATCTTTTTGAAAGTCTGTCCCTTTCGACACAAACAAAAAAGGTTTATTCTTGTTAATTCTAGATTTTCGTGTTTCTTGATGTGGCATGTTTTGGGATGCTTTCTGCTGATAATGAAGGCACATCTGCCGCTGCGGTGCAGCAAAATGCAGTGCAAAATGCAACAAGTCTTTGGAACATAGAAACTTGTAACTAAAGTACCAACATCAATGTAAGTGAAATACGAATGGAAATGTCTATGTGTGAAAAATCCATGAAAAACAGCAGAAAAAGGGTTAAAGGAACAGCATGTTTTGCTATGGAGCACCCTCTGTATGATTTCAGTCAAGGAACCAAATGACAAGAAGAGGAAGAAAAACCTGATCTAAAGACAGGATAAGATGAAGAACAAGACTGGGGCCATAAGATACCCAGATAAAGAAAACAGGTGATCCTGGCCACACTAGTTCGGTGGACACATGCATCTTGGTGCTTATTTGAATGTGAGAGTGTCAGTAAGTAAAATCAGCTTTGGAGTTTCATAAAATAAAATCACCTTCTGTTTCCATGAAGTCTTACACTGAGTTTTGTTACACTAATCTCCTACACCTGTAGGCAGAGTGTTGAAGTCCAAGAGAGACTTACAGACTGAGGAAGCCAGTGATGATGTCAACTCTCGCAGAGAAGTTCCTATTACTTGTTGGTCTGTGTCTTCTTCTCCAGAGATTGATCTTGGAGCACTCCCTGTTGGTAACACTTCGATGGGAATAATATGTTTTTAAAGAAGCAGAACATACTGGAGCTGTTTGTCAGGGCTGTCACAGCTGGAAGCTGCCTTTGTTGTGCATTTTCTCCCCATGTATCTTAGGAAAGTGCATGATTCGCTCGCTTTGTCCTCAGCAATGTTCAGGCAGGAGAACTCCCCAACAGCTTGGCATACTTGGAAGCCACGAGGTCCACCTGTTAATATAATGCATATTAAAATGCAGGTCTTTATATTTTTATATGTTAATTAAGTAGGAGGATGTGCTCCTTTTGTATATGCCTGGAGTTTGGAAGTGAAAGCACTGTAATGTATGATAACAATGTGGTTGGCAACATGAAATGGAAAAGGTGTGTCTGGTCTTTTCCCGTAGTGTTTTGTGTTGAGGTATTTATTTATTTATTTTCTCATTATATGTGGGTGAGCGTAGCAACTTTTTTTGCTGTTGCCTTCTTTGCTGATACTGCTACTATTTTGTTCCTGGGCTACCTTAAGCTAAATGTCGCCCATTTGGTAAGCCACCATGTCTCCGGTGTGTCATCCTGGATTAACAACGAGCATCAGCTACAGCCAGATAGGACGGCAAATTTGTGAGCGACATCCCTGCCTGGAGCCAGTCACAGCACGGTCTTAGTGACAGCTGCTGGCAGTGTGTAGTAAGAGCTGGTGAAGTAAAATAGGAAGGCTTGGTAAATGCATGTAAGAGAGTAATCAACCAGGAATTTGTGTGGCTCATGCTCAGCCTTTTAATGCCTTCTATTTTCTCTTGTTAGTAGGTGGCTCCCCAAAATGGAGCCTTTAAGAACATAGATGAGGCTTGAACAAGACTGACTGGCAACAGCGCAAACATGAATTTTACAACAACCACTCAAATGAAATAAAACAGAATGATGTGTATAATGATGGTAACATTAGCTTGCCTTGCTGCTAATATGAATGCTAGTAAGATAAATATTGAATATCTGTAAATAAACTATCATTATACTAGCATGAAACCTCCCTTCAAAATGTAATCCTTCTTGAGAAAGAGGCGATGGTTTTCCTTAATCTTTTCAACGGGCGCTCTACACCGAATCATTTCCTTTAATTGCTGTTCTAAAACATATAACAGGTTTTCTAATGCCTACTTTTTATATTTAGCTTTTTACTTTCCATTAATTGCAGTACTTCCATTCAAGCTTGAAAATGAAATTGCTTTCTCAACATATTTCTTTTCTGCTGTATGTAAACATGGGCTTTTTTTATTAGCCCTATATCCAGTGAAGCTGAAAGCGCCCTAGCGCTGAATGGATGGAGGGGCTGTCGCCAGTTGTCTTAGTTACAGGCGCTTTTAAGGAAACTCAGAAGAGCTGCCACGCAGAACCTCTTTCTCTTACTGGGGGGGAATTTATCTTGTGTTTGGGGGAACTGAAGAGCAGCACCAAGAGCCATCGGGATGGCTGCTCACCTCTGCCTTTCCGGTGCCTGCTCTGAGTGACTCTGCAAGGCTTGGCAAGTTAGAGTCTGAAAGTGTGTGTGTGCCAGAGCTAGGGCTCGTGATAAAATCCTCCTCTCTCCTGTAATTTCAACAGTCCACCTACTTCATTTATTTGCTTTGATTGCAGATTTGGTTAGTAAGCATGTTAATGGTATATCAAAACCCGGTTAGAGCTGATGAGATGAATAGGAATAAAGAAGTCTTAAAGTATTTAAAAATGCATCATCTTCCATAGCAATAAGATATGCAAAGTGCGGTACAATTTGGTCCACCTGTCATTTAGGACATCACTGTAGTTGTTTCAAGAAAAGAGAATTTGGAGAGAGGAGCAAGAGAGCCACCTCCTGCAAATCTTTCACTGTATCTCAAATAGCAGGAGCATTTCTGCTGAGAAGTTTTTACGTATTTCGCTGGTTTTGACAAAGGACTTTTTACAGGCCAGGTGGAGGTACGGCAGCGGGGATGAGTGGTCCGCGGGTGAAAGCAGCAGCCGTTGCCTCCTGAGGCTCTTCTGAAGGGACTCCCAGCAGCTCAGCTACGAATAATGAATGCGTTGGTCCCGGTGCTCCCAAAGGAGCTGTGGCAAAACTTCGGGGTGGGACGAGGGAATCCTGCACGTGTCCCACAGCTTCTGGATCCACACCAGAACGTAAGCTGAGTTTAAGTGGTGGGAGACCTGTGGTTAAAAAGCTTTTCTGGTGGCCTGACCGTCCTGATGGAGAATAGAGTTGCAGGTTAGTTTGTGTCTCAAAAGAGCATTAAAGCACAAGCAGTGCAGTTACATGTGTGTTATCAGCAATCTGGTAGTGTCACCTGGTATTATGATTATCTGATCTTTTCTACTGCCCTTTTTTTTTTTTCTTTAATAACACAACTTCAGACATCTAGGTTGAAAGTTTTAAGGTTTTGCTCCTGCTCTGGCTGACTTCTTTTGGTTTTTTTTCAGCTGGAATTCAGCATTTTGAGTGCAAGATTATATAAAAAAACACTAAAACACTGGGTTTTTTTGACATGAGAACACGCAGAGTCATTGACACACACTCAAAAGTGTCGGTATTTTCATGAAGCAATTTTAACGTGTAGCAAAAACAACTTACATGTGAGGGTTATGCCTTTATTTTCAGACCCATACAGATGTGCAATACCCACAAACACAGGCACTTCTACATCTCAACTATTTAAGCAACAGTATGTGTATATGTATGGAAATAAAAAACACAGCTCAGTTGTTTCTTTTAATGTAATCCAGGGACTTTTGGTGAATGATTACAGGTCATAAACTATTTTGAAATAATATTTCTAAACTAGGGTGTGTCAGGTGTGGGGGTTGATTATTTTGAATTTTGATTCTTGGAAAGATTGTTCTATTAATAAGATGATGTACTGTAGTACACTAGTACTACCATAGCAGTAGGCCAGTTCACTGCAGTCTTGTGCTAAATGCTAGGAGCATGCTAGGGCATTGTAGCTTCTCTTCTACAGTCCTTCAAAGCTGCCTTGTTGCCACTTGCCCCTTTCTACCAGTCCGGCTTGAGGAGCGGTCATCTTTTTTCCGCTGAGGATAAGGATATTCTGATCGCATCGCTTCACACGCACAGCTGAGCATCACCTCCTTGAATATCCGACTTGCTTGCGGATAAAGACATTGTATCCCCGATAAACCTGCAAAGAAGGGAGTTGATGGTCACTCTAGCTGGCAGCTGGTCTTGCCCAGAAGGCCCCTGACATCCACATAATTGTTCCAGGGGTGTGTGTGTCTGATTTACATGCTGATTTTAAGGATTGTGCATTCTAAAAAGGCATGATTACACTTTTCACAAAAATATTAGAAGTTAGAAACTGGCTGCACGTGGTATCTGTTTACTGTTTGGGCTCTGGAGGAACTGACAAGTTTGAATTTAATTGGCCTTTTTTCTTCTCCTTTTAGCTGTTAGGAAGGTAGGACTTGATAGAACAACCGTAGTTATTAAATCCATCTCCCAGCAGTACAGGAGAGCGCACACGGAATCTGCACATTTCGGTCCATGGGAATGCCTTCCTGTTGGGATTCAGGGCAGGTACTTTCTTTCTCTCTCTAAAAAACCATTGGAGTATCAAAAGTGACTTCTGGCTTTGACTTTGGCTTTGACTTTTTGGCTTCTTTAGTAGGAAGGAGTGGCACATGAAAAACAGCCGCACGCAAATGGAAGAACAGAGCAGTATGAAAAACCATTGAGTAGATGCAGAGACAGAGTGCTGGACCTTGACTGGGACAAAACTGGGTTATTTTAGAGTGGAACAAACCATATTTTTGGTCTACTTAGCCTTGTTTTGTTACTTTTTTCGCTTCTTTGGTTGTGTTGCTGCCTGTGTTTGGGAGGAGGGGCAGTAGCCAGGGTGTGGGTGAGAGTGAATATAGATGGTTATAGAGAACATCATTGGTTTTGAAGGACTGACTTGGGTATGCTGAAACGAGAACAGTTGCTTTCTCATGATGGCCCATGTGAGCCGTACAGCAACACAGTGGGGATCCACCACACATACACTGCCTGCCGAAAGCAGACCTGCATCCATGGGAGAAGTTCACTGCAGTGCAGTGCCTGAAAGAGCTGGAGAGGAAAACATGGCTCATGTGAAAGCGGAAAAGGAAAGAACCAGAAGATTCAATTACGAAAGAAATGTGTTCTTTCTAGAAAAAAGGCAGTCAGAATGGCAGCTCTCAGCTCATTCTGAGTATGATTAGGGGAATGTAAATAACCGGTGATTTTCCATAAAATGGAATCAGTACATGAGGGGTTTAGTTGCAATAATAAAATCCTCTTTAGACTTTAAACAAAGCCCTTCTCAGATCATTACACGTGCTCCCGAGCTGATTTTCACATGGATTGGACTGAAATGAACACTGCAGCTGACAACCTCCTTGGCGGAGGTGGCCTGGCACTGCACAGGTGGAGGCTACGAGCCCCCGCAGCCCCTGCTTCCTCTGCACAGGCTCCAACCACGTCAGGGTTTTAGCAGAGCCCTCCTGCTCTCTCCACTTGTGCTGCTGCCCAGGGAAGGGATGAAAGCTGCCCAGCTTGGGCAGGCAGCGGTCGTGTTGCCGGCTTCACCCCCTTCCCTCCCACCCAGCTCTTCTGAGAGGAGGAGGCTGCTCCTGACCTCGTTACTCTCATTGCCACCCTAAATGCATTGGTGGCCCATGTGCGCCCGCTTTGTTCCCAGCGCAGTTGTCCTTTGGCTTAAATAGCGCTCTCTTGTCCTTGGAGTGTAATCCCCTTACAGGCGGGTTGATATCCCCTTACCCCTCTTTATCCCACTTCATGGGAGGCTTTGAAAGCCACGCGTCTCGCCTCCTGCTAGAGAGACTCTCCATTGCCTCCTCATCCTGGCAGTCTTTCTTTGTACCTGTTGCAGTATCACCTCACCTTTCTTGAATGGGGATAACCGGATTTATGCCCATTGTGGATTCCATTACAGCATTGCAGATGGGGCTCGCCAGTGCCATGTGCAGTTGCAGCCCATGTGCAGCCTCTCCTGGAAATACCTTGCCTTTGGAAATGCACCCTGGGGTTGCACATGCCTTTTTGTCTATGTGTGTGCTATGAGTGGTTCCTCATAAACGCTGTGGTCAGCTGGCATTCAGAAACCCTTTTCTTCCACTGTTACTTGCAAATTTAGGAGCTTGAAACTTCTGGCATTGGTCCCAGCAGCATGGCCTGGAATTTGGTACTATTGAATTTCATTGCGTATCTATTGTGGCACGTTTCAATGCCATATTCTATTTCTGAAGGTTATTAGGAGTGTAGTCGCTTGAATACAAAGTGGTTCTGAGAGAGTTCCACAGCACTGCTGTTGTGTGTACGGTGACTAATGAGCTTGTAAATCACTTTTTCATTCTTTTCAAGTTTTCTTACTGCTAAATCTTAACTTTGTAAGACCAGCAGATAAACAGACTGATAGCTCTACTTTTCATCCAGTTCCCACAGCCAGCAAAGTGAGAAATCACTCTGGGTCTCGTGCTGCTGTGGGTGTCATTACTGCCTCTCATTGTATTCAGAAGGAAGCTGTGTAAGATCAGCAAAGTCATAATTACAGAAATATAATAGCCATATGGACAGTGGCAGACCAGTGCCTAGTTAAGAATGGAATTGGACTGACACTGCTCTGCATCTGCCCAAGAGTTTTTGTGTGCCCAACAGGCCTGGTTCCTGCCTTTGCCCTCTGGTGCATCACATTGCTGGTGATGGTGCAATGGAGAACCCTTTTTCCACGTGCCGACTACGCGCATGTGTTAGATGGGTGCAATAATTCCCTGGAGGAGCTTCCTCTCTGAAACTGTGTTGCAGCAACTCCCCTTCAGAGTTGTTTTCCAGCATCTTTGCTGACTGTATCTATTCTGACAACTTTTATGGTGTTTGCTGTCATCCAACATGTGTGCTCGTGCAAACGAGTAGTTTTTTTCCTGTACATTTGACTCAGGATGCACACATTATATTTTCTTCCTCTCTAGAGCTGGATGAACTGTACCACACGGTCGCTGTATGCTCTCTGCATGTTCTGGTTTTTGTTTTATTCCTGTTGAGAGATGAAGAAGTTTTTATGATTTGCTTGGCTTTAAGATGGTGTAGTAAGATGCTGTAGTTTGTTGCTGCGTGTCTGAAGACTGAAACTACCAAAACTCCTTCATCGGAGACTCCCTCAAAGTTTTCCCTATTCTGGTCAGTCCTGAGGTACAAGGGAATCTTTCCATTGAAGTCTAGATCATTCTTGTGACAGCATGGGCTTTGAATGTAGTGCTAGTCTGATGGCCACAGAAAGCACTAGAGGTCATTTTTCATGGTGTTTCATTTTCTTCCTTTACTTTTTTCACATAGGGATTATAGAAGTTTAGATTTTGCATGGATTTATTAGGAGGCAGGCAATCAACAAGAGCATTTAAGAAACATTAAAGGATTTAAATAGGGAATATTCCCGTTTCAAAAGTCTAGTCTTGATTATCTTGCATTTTTTATCTTTTGAAGTCTTGTATCTCAGTAAAATTGGCGAACCGTTTTAAAGTTTGAGATCAAGCTGTATTATGCTGTGTAAACCACATTTCTGTCATCTTTGTGTATTGCTATTGCAGGGATTATTTGCAAGCGTGAATATGGGGGACAGCTGCTGCATTTAAGCTTCCAAAAACTTTCAGGTCCCACGGGTAAATATTGTCTGGATACATCAGTTTGCTAATGATCAGTTAGTTCCTTCTATTCTGCTGTGTACAGTACTAGACCTTCAAAACAACCACTGTTTCTTTGGTCAGGAGTGTGCTTTCTCATTGATATTGAACGGAGTATGCACGTGTTTAAAGTTACACTTGTTGAAGACTTGGCAATTTTCAGCACCACATTAATCACTCAAAAATAGATTTTGACATTTTTAAAAGGACAGAAGTTTGGCAAGGAGGGAAGGACATCTCTAAAAGAGAGGGACACCTGGAAGAAAGTAAGCCTAGCCTGCCCTAAATATTTGTTAAACAAGCAAATAAACAGAAAAAAAAAGCCACATGGTGGCCACAAATTTCAGACATGAAAGAAGACTCATAACTTTGAGGAGGACCTGCTGGTTTGTTTAGCCAAGCAAATGTGGAGGTTTAACTCTTCTGAAAGGGTATGGGTTGGTCTGTATCCATCTTGCCAAGCTGTTGACTTGCAGTGCTGCACCACCAGCGCTCATCCCGGTGCCGGGAGCAGCGTTGCAGCAGTGCCAGGTCGCAGGCCATGCTGCGCTCCGATCTCCAGGCTGGTGCCTCCTCCTCACTGGAGCAGAGCAGTGTTGGCAGCTCTGAGGTCATCGGTAGACAAAATGATTGACTCATTTAAAGGACAGGCTGTCACAGGGCTTCTTTGTCTGACTATCAAAATCTTCAAAGGGGCAGGTTCTTCTCCTGAGACCAGAAGGGAGAGCTTGGAAATCCAATGCTGAGGCTGAGAGGCCACCACGGGAAATTGCTCCGTCTCTTGAAGCCTGTCAATGAATAGCAGAAAGGCAGAGCTTGAAGAGGGCCACAACTCTCCTGTGGTGTGGCTCCTGTGGAAGAGAGTCCTCCTATAGTCAAGAATGGTAGTTCGCTGGACGTCAGTCCTGACAGTGACTCTCAAGCTCTGTGGCAACGTTCTTGTCCACCAGTCACCACACTGCCCAAGAGGAGCAGAAAGAGAGATGGGCACTGTCATCTTTGAGAGCAGCATATGTAAACAAAAGTCTTCTCTGATGAAACAGACACTAACTCAGTCTCTCTGTGTTCATCCATACCTAAGATGCCAGGGCTGGATTCCGCTGTGTGTGCTCTGCCTGCTGTCAAATCTACAAGGTGACTTCATTGCCTTTCATCAACTCCTCCCATCCCAAAGGCTGCCTGAACCATTGAGATTGGTTTTAATTAGGTTTAATCTGAGTGCCGGAAGGTTTGCGTTTCCTTTTGTCATGTACAGGAAAGCCATCTCTGCTTTCCTGTCCGTTAGCCTTTTGCTGTGCTAAAATTCAGTTAGAGTGTGGTGAACACTCCTTGAACACTGTGAGTTTGGGTGACATTCATGGATAAGCCATATCCAGACTTTGGTTGCAAGAGTAGATCTCTAGCCAAATACTAGACAGACTAGGCCCTCTTCAGAGGTAGAAGGAAATTCAGAAGAAAAATCGAGGAAAGAGCAGCTTATCTGCAGATGAGGTTTAAGCAGTGCAGGTGCAGCATTTGCAGAGCGTCCTGGAGGTGTGTTGACCAGATGCACGGTGCAAAGATGCTGCCTCACTGCTACATCATGTCTTTGTGGTTGGCCTCCGCTGTCACCATGTACCTCTTGGAAGGGGGTGGAGGCAGGGAATGAGAAACACCCATCGGTGCAATGTCAAGCTCGATCAGCGTTCTTGGTCCTGGCTTTGCGCCTTAGCCTTTGCCCAACTGCTGACCCTTGAAAACTGAGCTCAGAGCCCAATTCGTGACAAGGGAGGCTATGGCTGCCTGCCACCTCTGACCACAGCTCAACAGAGGAGGTGTGGGTGAGGGCCGGTCCTGCTTCCATCATGGCTTGGACAAACAGGTGACCTGCAGCTGGCCACCCGTCCAGGGTGCGTGGTCCTGCCTGATCAGGCTGCAGCTCCGCAGAGGCTCTGTCTGCCGAGCAGGTCGAAGCTGAGGCCATCCAGCCGCTCACTGGAAGCAGCCTGTGCACCTACAAGCTTGGTCCAAAGCAGGCTGTTTTTTGTTCTGGTGGCCACGGACCACCATGCAACTTCTTCACAAGTGACCACAATTGACATGCATGGGAGCTGTGGCACACAAGATGAATCAGTATTCGGGAAGCGCAAATGGCCGCAGGGCTCTAAGCCGTGCTCCACAAGCGAACGATGGGTGCTGAAGGCACCTCCTTTCTCTAATTACGCGCTTTAGCTTGCAGAGTGGGATGCCGCTTTTGATGTCTCCAAACCGTAAGTTCGTTTTGCTTAGACCTTCAGTCATGCATATTTAAAGCTACGTTTCAAGAAATGAGGTCTGAAAATTCCCAGCAGAAATGTATTTTTGCATTTTATTTTCATCCAGAGATGACCACGTTTTTGTCTGCAGCCAACTTAAAAGATACATCAATTAATAGAGCCACTGGTGACTAAACTGTAAACCAGAATATTTTCTCTCATTTAATGAAGCGTCTTACATAAAAATAAGCATAAGCCTCATGATGAAGAACTTAATTTTGCTAAGATATCCAAATACTTTTCGGTAAGTGCAAGGTGTAATGAAGCTGAGTTTTCACCATGAGAATATGACTGTTTATTATAAACATTCATTAAGGTCTTAGTACGGAGATCAGGTCCCAAATCTCATTATTCTTCCTGAATCTTCCTACAAGTGGCACGTAATTATTTCCTTATAGGAAAATTCTATAATAATAGGTATTTACTGCTGTATTAGCAAGAAAAGATTAATTTTGAGCCACGCAGCAAGGGTGTTTTCAAGCTCTTGTGTTGTGTGTCTCCCAACACTGCACTCTTTGTTGGTCCTTTTAGGACTTCTTGGGCCATATCCAATTCTTCATCCTCCAGCAAACAAGATGACCCTGATGTTTTCTTCCCTGCTGTTCATTAAACAATCCTTGGCCTCTTCTAGTTGCAAGGAGAAGGCTGCAGTCACCTCTCTGTGATTTTTAACCTATTTTCCCTACGGAACAAGTGACACTGCCCTGGATGTCATTTCTGCCCTAGCCTGCACGGAAAGTGTATGGTTAGTGTATGGATGGGTGGGGGTGCTGGGAAGCAGCTGGGTTGTATGTGCAGTTTGCATTTCCTATCAGAGCTCATTTAGCTCTGCTTCTTTTTAGTTGATAGAGGCACTGTTAAAGTTAGGGATAAGTACACACTCTGTTGTCTGTGGAGTCAGTGGTGAGTAGCCAGATCAACTCCATGATAAATTAGTATTCACTTCAGCATCTATCTGAGAGTCAGTATTTTCCTTTCTTTTCACATTTTTTTTTTACCAGCACTACAATTTGACCTCTGAGGACATTAATCTGGTGGCAGCTCTCTCAGAAAAACTATTCATGTACTTGTAATAGTGTCCCAGCAAGGAAAAGCACTGAACCTTAATAACAAGAACCTTAAGTGCTAAGAACAGGTTATTAAGCTTGATATCAGTGTGTCTAATCAAAATCTTCTTCACTGTATCTCGGGCCCAGTCTGGTGGCTGTCACCTGACCGGGATGCACTAGATACTCAGCTCTGACCTGGTTGTAACATGAGAGCAGAGGCAGCATCCCCGTTGCCATAGTTTGCAGGTGCTGGTATCCCTGATGATAGTTTCTGCAGGGAAGGCATGGGCCAGTGGTTTTAATACATAGGAGTCGCAGTTTTGGATGGAAACAGTAAGAGCTGTGGTGGATAATCAATTTTATGACAGCAGCTAGTACTAGATGGATGCTGAGCAGCAGGAATCATAACTCAAATAGATTGCTGGGGCGAAGGGGCAAAGCAAGACCCCTTGTGCTGGACATCCTGCAAGTGTGACGGGAGGAGGCAGCCCTGAGCCCAAAGAGTTGCAGCCTACCGGGGTGAGACAGGCAATGGCTGGTAGAGAGGAATGTAATCTAACAAATTAATCTTGTGGCATTTCTTCTTTAAATCCTTTTGGCTGTATTTTTTTAGGAAGGGATTATTTAAATGGGAAACTCTGGCAGGAAAGGAGAGGAAGAGGCAGGATGGGCCTGAGTTGGAAGAGCAGGGAGACAAAAAAATTGTCATGTCAGATGCTGGGGGATGTATTAAGAAATGGTGAAGTCAGGGACTTGAAGGTGCTAGAGCAGTTTGTACCAGAATGGCCATTGCGGGTGTTTCCTCCTGACACAGTGACCTTTACAGACAGTCTCTCAGTTTGCAAATGGTCTGGAAATGGTTAGTAATTGGCCTGCAACTTTTTCTTGAGTAGAGTCTTCACTGAGTAGAGTATAATTATAGCCAATTTTGAAAACAGACAAGGAAGTGTTACCAGAAACATTTGTTTCTGTCTATCATCAGAATTTCTTTTTTTTGGTTTTGTTTTTTTTTTTTTAAAGCATCTTCATTTTTGCTGTAAATACTAGGCAGCACCACTGGTGGACTACACCTTTGGTGGTGGTTTGGTTTTGACTTTTTTCTGTCAATGGGCATCATTTTTTATTTTTTCCAAAGGGGAGGTAAGGACATGAAAGAGTTGCTGCCTTCCAAAGATGCATCTCATGACATCGTCGTTTCTTATTAGCTCCAGCAGAGGTCGATCCTGAGTAAATGGTAACTCATGTTAGTTTCGCAGGTGTAGTCAAGATTACCAGATAGATATAAGAATAGACAATTCAGCTGTATTGCTGGCTTGCATGCATCTCTGTGTTGCATGATACCTTTTCTTATTGCTTTGCTTCTGCCAGTGAAGAGCTGACATTGAAGCTCAAAGGAAGATTTATGTTTGTTTTAGTCGCCTGCCTGATGAGAGCCCAGAGGCTGAGGCAGGAGAAGATTCAAAGCCAGCCACTCCTGTTGCTTGGCAGGCTGTAAAGCAAGAACATTTTGAATGTGATCCCTTGCCTATTTTGGGAACGTTATAAAATTTTCAGAGGTAGGCCAGTTATTTTTAAGCCTCTCTGGACATGCTTTTAATGCAGGATTTGTTCTGGATGCTGTCAAAGTCGACCGTTTTCTTCGTGAAAAAGTTTCCCTCCTTTGGGGAAATGCCTGGTAGATCTAATTAGCTGTGTGCCTTGGTCCTCTCTCATTTCCTCACAGCCTGCTAAACCTATCGCTAGACCTTTCAGCTTCAGCCAAGATGGATTGCATTAGTTCTTGTCTGCTTTCCTCTGGCTTCATCCATTTTACGTACAGACTTTCTCTAGCCTGTTTGGGGAGATTTCAGTTGAGCTGTGCAGAGACACCGCACCTCTACCAAAATGCAGGGAGGCTGGTGTTTGGAAAAGGAGGAGCTGAAAATATCAGCACCATGGGCATTTTGCTTGCATCTGACTCGTTGCTGCCGCTTTGGATCTCTTTTTAAGTTGCACACATTTTACATTCATTTAGCAAGGTTGCAAATATGAAAAGAAATAGGAAAATGATAACTACAATGAAATCCTGTTTAATGGAGCTGCCCTCCTGCATCTCAGTGCTGTGGATAACGAACCGGACCAGGGAAGTGCTGAGCTCTTCCCGCTGCTTTTGGAAGCAGTATGGATTGTTGTGTGCTCCACATCAATCAGGATCGGGTTCCAAGTTTTATTTTGCCAGAGCTCAGGGATCAAAATAGCTGACATCTGTAATGAACAGGAGGACATGAATTATGTAGACAAATAAACTAGCAATTACTGATGCACATTTATCTTCACCTCTGTAAATGGTGAACTTAAAATGTTCCATATGGAAGCCCTGTGTATAAATTAGTTCTTCCGCATTTGTGCCTCTTGAATCTCTGTGGTTGCGAGATGTAGTAGCTTTCAGATCCCCTGTCTCAGTTTAAGGCAGCAGCTCCCTTTATACCATGCTACCAATGCTCTGTGAGATTTGGGGTATGAAGACACCAGACTCAATTAGGATGGAGCGTGCATGCAGTTTAAAGGAGTACATAGTGTTTTCCTGCCTAATTCAGGCAGAATTAAAGATAGTCCTCTTTCAAAAGTTATTCTCTGAATCCTCTTATTTACATATTTCATGTAAATAAGTATCAGAAGAAGGGGGTTGATAGTTTAATCTTTGTCCCGCACTATTACAAGAAGTAATTCTTAGACATCTTTCTGTTGCTCTTTATTGAGAAACTGCGTGTGTTTAGCATTAGTTCTGATTTCAGCAATGCCCGGCGTTATCAGACTATCACTCTCCCTGCCGTCTGTAAAGCTGCAGCACATACCCTTGTATTAACATTGTTGGCTATATCTTTGTCTGTGTGTCTCTTAAAAGCAGATAGATGGTTTATTGGGCAAGTGAAGTTAGACCTAATATTCAGTTCAGTCATTTTTCTGCCTGCCTGTAGCATGTTAACTTTTTCACCGCATCCGATCCGTTCCAGAATGGGAGGCAATACTGCAGATAACATTGGAAACAAACATTGGGAACATCTGTACTAATGCTGAAGGAAGGCAAAAGAGCTAGAAAGTCTGCCTTTGGTTGAAATCAGTGACTGATGAGATGTGTCTGTGATACCATGCTTGAGGGAGGCAGGGCAAGGCAAGGCGAGTGGTCCATGCGCAGTCTTGCTGTCCTACTGACAATCTCCAGTTGATTCAGATGAGAGAGTAAATGTGTGATCCACAGACTAAATGTGAGATACACAGAGTTGTTAGCTTCAATGGTGCAGGGGAGCAGATTTTTTTTAAGCCAGAACACGTCGATTCATCTAGATTAAAACACTCCATGGGAACATCTTGATATCAGTGGAGTTTTTCTTAGAAAATGACCTGGTGGCCTGCCTGCTTCATTTCCTGCCATCTCATCAGTCGAGAGTTTCTGGGGTGTGCTTGCCGAGCCTGAGTTCAGAAACAATGAAATGTGAGACCTGCTAGTGCTAAACAATGCAATTTCTAGTTGCGTGTAGTCTTTACAATCTTTGCCCTACTTGGATATCTCCTACGTTGGGGATTTTTTTAACTTTAAAACGTTTGACCTAAATGAAGGGCAGGCTTAATACTGTTTTATTGAATGCTCCTTCTCAGGTTTCCTGGCTGAGGAAGTGCAGGTCTAGGGGCTTCCACTGCAGTGAATTTTTGTAAGGAAGACATGATCTACCTTTGATGAAATCCCAGACGAAATAGCTTTCTAATAATGTTGAAGGCTGGAGAAAGAGCACAGAACCACAGAATAGTAGGGATTGGAAGGAACCTTTGGAGATCACCTAGTCCAACCCCTCTGCCAGAGCAGGTTCACCTAGAGCAGGTTGCACAGGAACGCATCCAGGCGGGTTTTGAATGTCTCCAGATACATGAATATGAATATCTCTACAACCTCTCTGGGCAGCCTGTTTCAGTGCTGTCATCCTCAAAGCAAAGAAGTTTTTCCTCATGTTGAGACAGAACCAGAAGTTCCTGCGGCCCCCATGTCGAGAAGGGCTGCCCTTGTGCTGGAGCAGCGTTAACAGCAAGGCTGGTGTGGGGCAGTCACCAAAGCAAAACAAGAACCGCTTTGGTGGCAGCTGCTTGCAGGAGATGCTGTGCGTGGTGTCGGGGATGGAGAGTGCTTCAGGCAGGGCAGGAGGCTTTCATGGGCTGGGGCATTTCCTTGCTGGGTGGACCGCGAGGCCTGGGGCTTTCCCGACACCGACCGGGAAAGAAAGCGCTGTTCCTCAGGAGGGGAAATGAAGCGCTTTGGCCTGGAAACACATGCAGAAAGAGAGCATCCATCAAAACCGTGTGAGAGGCGGGACAGATTGCAAGCATTACAAAGAGCCGACAAAAACCAGCACAAACAGTGGCTGGACAGCTGCTGGGCAGCAAAGGACAGACGGCTGAAAATGAGCCAGCAGTGTGCCCAGGTGGCCAAGAAGGCCAACAGCATCCTGGCCTGTATCAGGAACAGTGTGGCCAGCAGGACTAGGCAAGTGATCATCCCCCTGTACTCAGCACTGGCGAGGCCACACCTCGAGTACTGTGTCCAGTTTTGGGCCCCTCACTACAATACAGATGTTGAGGTGCTGGAGCATGTCCAGAGAAGGGCAACAAAGCTGCTGAGGGGTCTTGAGTTCAAGTCTTATGAGGAGCGTCTGAGGAAAGAGGGATTGTTTAGCCTGGAGAAAAGGAGGCTGAGGGGAGACCTCATCTCTCTCTACAACTACCTGAAAGGAGGTTGTAGTGAGGTGGTTGACAGTCTCTTCTCCCAAGTAACAAGTGATAGGACAAGAGGAAACGGCCTCAAGTTGCACCAGTGGAGGTTTAGATTAGATATTAGGAAAAATTTCTTCACTGAAAGGGTTGTCAAGCATTGGAACAGGCTGCCCGGGGAAGTGGTTGAGTCACCATCCCTGGAGGTATTTAAAAGATGGGTAGACATGGGTGCTTAGGGACACGATTTAGTGGTGGTTTTAGCAGTGTTAGGTTAATGGTTGGACTCGATGATTGGACTCGATTGGTCCCTTCCAATCTAGATGATCCTATGATTCTGTGAAACTGCTTGCAAGCCCATCCGTGAACACAAAACGTGTCCAAGTTGGTGGGGCTTGTTGTGGCTGTAGGAACTGATGAAGAGGGACAGTCAGAGATCTGCTTTAGGAAGAGGGCAAGGTCTTCAGGTCGGGGGTCCCAGTAATGGTGGTGAGTGAGCAAAGCTCCCCAACGCAGCTGGAAGCCTGGGCACTGCCAGCCCAACCCTGGAGGCTGCCCTGTGGGCTTCATTAATCCTGCCCCGAGGGCAGCAGGGTGTCTGCAGGACACCCCTCGGCCCCCTGCCTGTGGGGGGGCTCCTGCCTTGCACTGCGCTATGGAGGCAGACCTGTCGTTAGATGCTGGACAAGGGGATGGTGTGGTACATGACAGCTGGTAAATATTGAAAATGGCTGAGCTATCTAGGCAGCCCTTAACCTGTGCATCCTTCCTCCGATCGACTGCCTCTGTGCATATTCAGACTCTGCGCTTGAAACCATAAAAAAACCCCAAACGATCCATGAAGTCAGAGGTGCTTAAGAGAGG
>VYZM01020029.1:755836-782319 GCA_013398915.1 Dromas ardeola
TTTTTTTTTTTTGCCTTTTCTAATGCTTGTTTTTCAGTACCACTCCAGGTGTCTCATTTCGGGCATCGTAGGCTCTGCAGCTGCCAGTTCATTTCTTCTGCGTCTGCTGAGGAGGTGGGGTGGGGTTGTGCCCTCCCATTTGCACAGGCTGTAGTTGTCATACCATTGCCAGGACAATGAGAGAAAATTACAGCTGCAACACTGTACTTCAATGCCCTTGTGTTTGGGAAAACATCTCTGTGGGCAGTCAGGGAAGAATTGGTCTGTGCTTCATGGGAGGTGTTTGGGTTTTTTTTTTTGTTTTATTTGTGTGTGTTTGTTTTAATGAAGAACTAAAACCTTTGCAGCTAGTTATTTACTTTCCGCCCCTAGACAGTACACGTCCAGGCCATCCCGCATCCCATATTGTGTTCCCCACACCTCTCATGGCTTGCCAGAGGCTACGGGTGCGTGGCCACCATGAAGGGAGGTCACTGTTGGTGCCACTCTGCTGTCACCAGGGCCTGTGCTAGCCCTTCTTGTTAGACGTAAATAAAGTGTGTTCTTTAGCTTCAGGGAGCTTTCAAAACTGCATGACTTGACATCTAAAATACATGACTGAGTGGCCTCTGTAAAGACTTTGTCCTTATGAGATCCAGGTATCATTTGTTGCTCCTTATTGCCAAGCAAGATTAAAAAATGGATAATTCATCTGCTCTATTAGAGCATACAGTTTCAGGGTACTAAGAAAATGAACCCTGAAAGAATTCTTGGAGGGGCCACGTGAAGGCCAGGTTTTGCTGTCCACCGGTGGAGCAGGACTGCTGCTTTCTTGCTCTGTGTGTGCCAGCTGTTCCAGTTGTTTATAAATAAAGCTGCTCTGGATGGTGAATCTTGGCACAGAGGGGGGCTCTAAAAGTCGAAAGGCTTGTGGTCGCTCTCCTCTGCCTGCCAGGATATCTGAAATATTTTGTACATTTCTAGAAGATGTATTGATCATATCCATATATCTATCCACCACTGTTTATCTTGATGATTTCCTAATCATTTTCCATTTTGCTACTGAACTACATGATCATCAGAGGGCTAGAGCACCTCTCCTATGAGGACAGGCTGAGGGAGTTGGGGTTGTTCAGCCTGGAGAAGAGAAGGCTCCACGGAGAACTTATAGCGGCCTTCCAGCACTTAAAAGGGGCCTACAGGAAAGCTGAAGAGGGACTTTTTACAAGGGCATGTGGTGATAGGACAAGAGGTGATGGCTTTAAACTGAAAGAGGTTAGATTTAGATTAGATATTAGGAAGAAATTCTTCATTATGAGGAAGGTGAGGCACTGGAACAGGTTGCCCAGAGAAGCTGTGGATGCCCCATCCCTGGAAGTGTTCAAGGCCAGGCTGGATGGGGCTTTGGGCAGCCTGGTCTAGTGGGAGGTGTCCCTGCCCAGGGCAGGGGGGGTTGGAACTAGGTGATCTTTAAGGTCTCTTCTAACCCAAACCATTCTATGATTCTATCATGATCTGAAGGGAAACATTACAGTGGGAAGGGAGTGGGAAAGACTGGGGAGAGACTGTGCACTGCGGGAGATGCTTCGAGTTTCCTTTTAGACCTTTCCTTTTAGACCTTTCAGATGCGAATGGACCCACATCACCTATTGGGCCTGACAGGTAACGCTGGACACAGAATTAGGCAGGCCTGGTGGTTTCAGGTCAAATGAAGGAATTGCTTCATTGATCAGGTACAACCGTACAGGGCTCCTTTCCACAGCCTGTTGGGGCAAGAGGTAAGGTAGGAGAAGATGCATGCAGCGATGGTGAGTAGCAGGAGTGGTGCGTATTCCTGCTCCCTTGTTTTCAGGCCAGCGCTATCCTGGTCTTCCATCTGCCCTTGTCCCTCCTGCTTTTAAAGAAAACAAATCTAAGAACCAAACCAAACCAGAGGCCAGTACATTGATTGTTCCCTTGATTGCCTGATGGAGCGGAGAGATAGGGATAAAAGTGTATCTTGAAAATAAGGAAGCAAGGTTTGCCTTTGGGTAGAGGTAGACATTAGTCATACCCCTGCTCGTGCTCTGTCAACTAAAGGTCATGAAAAGGTTTGCAGGGAAGGCTTCTGTTTTTTCCTCTTCATGAGCGAAATTCCAGCCGGCGTGGCTGCCACCCAAGGCGCAACTGCAGCGTGTCTTTGTGGAAATGTCCCATCCCGTCTGCACAGTGCCAGGCTTGCCGGGGGCTTCGACCTCACCAGAAACTGTGGGGTTTCCTTAAACCCATGTAAATCAGAGCGCTATTAAGAAACAGAAGGGGAATGAGCCACGGAGAGGCTTTGCTCCCTTTTTCCAAAGTCTGTGTGTACCATAAATAGGGTAGGCCCCCCTGAGACAGGGGGAAACCAAACTCTTAAAACGGGTTAGTAATTGTTTCAAACAGCTGACTAAAAATGCTTGTTATTACAAGGCTTGAGTTCTCTTTCAAATGTGAAGCTGCTTGTTCCTTTTGGCAGTGAAGGCTGCTTTTACATCTCCCTGGGGACAGGGGTAAAACTTTCAGCAGCTCAGGCACAGAAACCAGCCCTTTGTCGAACTGGAGGCGAGAAACCAAAAGTTGTTCTGTGGATTTCCGAGTCCCCCCCACAGCTCGCTTTCGGACTTTGCTGATTAATCTGCACCCTCTGAGAATGCTTTTTTTGGGGAGAAGAGGGAGAAAGGTGAAGATAGTGGTGTATGTGGATGGGACCAAACTTAGCAGCGGCATTTAATGCTTGTGGGTAGGTAAGCTACTTGGTGATCTTTTTTGGCATTCAGCTGTTAGTTGGTGGGGTACAAGAGCAAGGAATCAGCACTTTTCATGCAGCTCCACTTAAAGATGGACAGGAGCTGGATTTATTCCTATCGTCTCCATGGGCAGGAGAGCAGAAATCCCTGCTAATCCTCTCCGGAAGGTGTGACAGAAATGCCGACGCCTGCCGCGGCTGGTCAGGGGGAGCAGGGGACGCTTAGGGAGACAGAGGGATGTGATGGGTTTCCCTGGCAGTGCTGCACTCCGATGTGCTCTGAGTGGCAGCCAGCTGGGGACATGTCTTCCCTACAGCTCTGGGAGGTGTGGGGGAAGGAAGGGGATGAGCTGGGAAGTGTCAAAATTGCCAGGTGAGATTATTTTCTCTCTGGTATAGAAAGCATCTCCCGTCTCCGAGGTCATGCTAATTTGCTTTTGCCTGTCTGGTCTCCTCTCTTTATTCTCTCTTTTTGGGGTTTCCTTTCTTCCCCTGCATCTCTCCCACTGTACCTTCCTTCAGAGCGTCTATTTTGTATTCTCCCTCCTCCTGGTATTTTCCTGAGGTGACTTTGATTATTCAGCAGCTCTGCTGAACGCAGTTCCCTCTCCAGAGAGGGAGAGATGCTGCATCAGAGCAGCACTTGCTGCTACTGCTGCAGACACAGGTTGAGCAGAGGACGGGCTCCTTTGCCAGCTGATGCCGAGCAGCAGGACGGTGGAAAGGGTGCAGTGGGAAGGCAGTGACGAGGGTGCACCCTGCATCGTCCTTTTTGAGCCAGCCCCAGTAAAAAAGCCAAAAAGCTGTTTTCTTTTTTTCCCTTCAAGAAGGCTTTCCCTGAATTAATTCACATCAACCTGTATGAAAAGTAGCTGAAAGATCTTACAATTGTAGCTCAGCTGGGATTTTTTCAAGGCAACATAACTGTGAACAAGGATCCCCTGCACAAACAACGGCAGGGCAACCCTGGTGTAATAGTGTTGAATTTCAAGATTTCACAGCAGTGTAAAGATGTTCACAACAGAAATCTTGGATAGCGAACAAAAGAATACTGTCAGGACATTTCCTCTGCTCTTGCCTCTCAGCAGTGGCCTGGAGGAGCTAGTTTTGGGTGAATTCAGGAAGCATTAGCAGAGCTGGCACTCAGGACTGGCCCTTCGTGTCCCGCCTTTGGCCGCGCCGGGGGAATGAGTTACAGGTGTACAGTCTTGAAGCAGATGTGTCAGCATCAGGTGATGATCAGCAGGTGGTGCAGGCATCATCCCTGTTGTGGCCACTGCTCGATGTCAGTGTACGTCACACCATGGGCTTCCCCCACGTCCCTGCTGGTGCTGGCAGCCCCCGACTGCCCTGCGGCATGGTGGCCTCTGCTTGCACATCTCGGGCAAGAGGCTGGGCACTCCCAGGGCCCACTGGTGTCCTCCCACCCCATGTCAGGGGGGAAAGCTTCTGCACAGCCAGGGGCTCGCTTGCTGTATAGCCTGGGGAGTCGGGGAAGGCTCACTCGCCAGAGTAATGCACTGCAAGGGATGCTCGTGTTCCTGAAACTTTGGCATTAAGAAGGATGGAACGTCAAGCAGCAGATCTTTGTGGTTCAGGCAGTTTTTGTGGCAAAACTCAGGAGGTGTGAGGTGGCGGCGATTATTCTTGGCTTTTGGTAAGAGTGATGGAGTTGGCCACCTCTCTCAGTGTGCTGTAGGAGCAGAGAGCCTGTTCCTGCAGGTGGAACACTGCATCCTCCCTTGGCAATCATCAGCTTTGCAGTGCTTATTCCTAGATGTTTGTCCTCCAGTGGCAGTCTTAACGTAACATCTCCAGATGCTGGAAATCAATTTTCTCTGTCCATCCCTCCGGAGTTAGTAAAAGTCTTGAGGCTTCCTTCTGCCAAGACACCAGTGAATCTCTTCAGGATCACTGTGTATTGAATTTGGATGCCTTCCCTGGTAGCTCCTGACAGCTTTCTCCTCTTGCTTTGCAGATCACAGGTGTTATCCTTCTCGCAGTCGGCGTCTGGGGCAAGCTCACCCTTGGCACATACATCTCTCTCATTGCTGAGAACTCCACCAATGCCCCCTACGTGCTCATTGGGACGGGTACCACAATCATCGTCTTTGGTCTTTTTGGCTGCTTTGCTACTTGTCGTGGCAGCCCATGGATGCTGAAACTGGTAAGCATGCCAAAGTGCCTGAAGCAAGAGGAGAAGAGGTTTTGTTGATGTACTGGGATTCCTCCCACCTCCTGCCAAGCTTCACCAGATGTTAATGTGTGTTTTTATGCTCATACGCTAGATTTTATTGATCTTAATGTTCAACACGTGTGTCTTTTGGACAAAGAATGGGAAAAAAATCTTTGCCAAACCCAGTTGTTGATTGAGTATGAATGAATTTTGCTACCGCACAGCTTACAGGCCCATGTGCGGTTGGGAGCAGGGCGAAATGCTGATGATGAATTACTCTGTGAGTAATTCTACAATTGTTCTGGTTTTCTGTGAGCCAGATAGATAGGTATATATACAATCTTAAAAAACGTCCAAAGCATCATAAACATGGAATTCATTTGAAGTATTTTTTAAAGGGGTCATTTTAACCCCTTGATGTGAAATCTCTGACAAAAATAGTTGTTACCTTCTAAAAGCACACCAGCCTTTCTTTTTCTCCTAACATTCACTAGAATAACACAAGTCAACCCCAGAGAACAAAGCTCCGTATGGTATGTTTGTCCTCATCTCAAAAGCAGCATGGACTTGAGGTACACTAAGCAGAGGTACAGCAGATGTCTCTCAATGTAGTTTAACCTCTCTGCCTATAAGTTTCTCTCTTCTGAGTTTCCCAGCCCACCTTAAAATGTAAAGTAACTACAGGTTAAGCAAACCTATATGTTAAAATGTGTTTCTAGGAATATTCAGGAGCAAAATCGTATGTGTGTAATGATTTGAAGGGTGGAAATAGAACTTGTGAAGCACTGAGATAGTGGAAAAGGGCTTGACAGTACAATGCATCTCCTGGTACAATATTTTGGGGCTGATTTTCTAAGGAGATGGGACAATTCTCCAGTTTGACTGGATTTTAAAAAAGGACATTTTAAAGAGAGTTAATTTCCTCAGTTGATGGCACAGTAGGGGACAAGTAGCAGCTGCAGATCGGTCAGCTGTTACATGCTGGTGGCCAACTGGCATGTACCTAACACTGTCGTAGGCGAACTTCTGCTATCTCTTGCTGGTGATGTGCTGTCAGGGCATGTGTAGAGGCTTGTCGGAGTTACTGCAGTCCAGATAGAAAAGGGATAAAGGTAAAAGAAGATCTAAATCCATAGGATTTAGATGACTTGCTCCGCAAGTCATGTAACTTTTTTAAAGGTATGCCACTTAGAATGGCCTGCGCTGTTCCAAGCACATGGATTTATTTTCATTGTACACATAAGAACTATTTAAAAACTTTCTTTCTCTCCTGAATGGAATACAGGCAGTGATTTGACAGCTGCATTAATTGTAGAGAATGATTTTTCTACTTCTTCCTTCACTGTTGTCCTCCCTTCCCCAGCAATCTTCCAATAAAAATAAATGTCCCTCTTTCCACTAAATCCTGCTAGGACTGAATTTAATTTAAAATGTTTCCTTTTTTAATTAACTGTCATTTGGCACGTGGAGAAGAAAGGTAATTTTCCCTCCTTCAGATTTTGCCATCCCACTTTGCATTTTTTTTCTTTAGCTTCTTTTTTTCTGCTTACATGTAATTTTAATAGTTTATGAGTGTCCACACTGAAAGCGCTGCCTTCAAGGTTTATTTATCTCAGGATCCAAATGCTGCTTCTAAAGCCAAGCATGGGCCTTGGCTCAGCAAAGTGTTTGAGGCATCTGTCTAGTATTACTGTGAGAATATTTCCACACCAGTGAAGTCAGTGGTTCCATTCATTCGTTGGAGAAACTTCAGGAGTCGGGCAGCAAATCCCAGTCTAGCAGTGAGACCGACAGACACGAACCAAAACACCTGGAGAAGCTGATCTATTTTAGCAGAGTGCCGTACAAACAGAGAGGGTCTGTTTGTATTCCTTATTGCAAGATCAGCGCCTGAGTGACTTGGATCCATCTCGGGCATGTGAGTGTGTTTTAATTTATATGAGAACGCTAAGAAATGGTGGAATAGAAATGTCAGAAGAGCCAGTAATTAGACAAAACACATAATTTGTGACTTGTATAAACACATATAACATATTCAGGCAATAACCTGTGCATTGCCTCCAAAAGACCTTTGGTTTATTAACATCTTTAAAGGGTGTCCAGGGCAGAAAGTTAAATTTTATGTGATAACTGAGCAGTATCTGTGCTGAGACAAAAGCCTGTCACATTCTGATTTCTCTTGCCTCCTTCCTTTTCAGTATGCCATGTTCTTGTCCCTGGTGTTCCTGGCTGAGCTAGTGGCTGGCATTTCAGGGTTTGTGTTTCGCCACGAGGTAGGTGGAAATGTGCTGAGTTTGCATATGGCAGTGCCTCCCCGGGCACTGGGAATTTCTCTGGAGTGTGGAGAATGTGTAGGTCACTGAGCTCGGTGGCTCCATATGCATCTCCTGGGATGCGGCTGATGTGCAACAATAACATGCACAGCTCTTCAAAACTGATGCGATTCCAAATGAAGGGATTTAGCCAAAGCTCTTGGCTCAGCTGACTGATAATTTACTCTGGAGCTATCGGGTTTTTTGTGTCCATCATGTAAGATCTTCTTTACTCTTTTACATGTGCTGAGGGCTGCAAAATAGATTAAATACTTGTCTTAAACACAGCTTCTTCAGCCAGGCAAGTGCTGTTTATGAAGGGCAGAGAACACTTCTGCATCAGACCAGACTCGGTGTTTTGTAGATCTTTTTATTTTTTTGCGGGGGGGAGGGAGTGGGATGGGATTTTGTTTCTATCCTGAGAATAAGGAGAGATTAGAAATAGAGTGAGGTAGGAAACTGGGACAAAAAGAAGCTTTAAAAAAGGATGATGGTCTAGATTTGTAGTAGCACTTCTGCTTTATCCACTGTAATCAGGTCTATCTCTGGCTTTAAGTCCATGGACCTACATGCCATTAGTGCTGAACCAGGACAACCCCAGAGACCCTTCTTGTCTCTTCCCTTTCTATTAAGTGGTTTTCTAGTCTCCTCTTTTGAGATGAAACTTCCCTTGCTATAGGCTTTTCTGGTGTCTACCCTTGCAAATGGTGGATAGTTTTTAATTTGATCCTGAAACACCTGCCCGTCTGCTGAGGATTGCCGTTTCATCTGGCCTGACCTGCCAGCGTCAGGCTGCGGCTCCCTTTTGGGGGAGACAGTCTCTTGTGCAGGCCACAGCCGTGTGGGTTGCCCAGATCATCTGCTACCCAACCCCTTTACCACCCAGTCAAAGTGGCTTTCACAGCGATGTGCCTGACCTTCTCCAGCTAAGAGACCTCTTGTTCGTTACCCAAACGTCTTCAGTGCTGGGGACGAGGGCTGCCACCTGGTCAGGGGATTCATGTCTGCTTTTGATGTCACTGGCTTCTGTCACCAAGGAGTTTGCACAAGCTCCGGCTCCCACCAGGCATCCGTGAGCAGCCTCCTTCAGAATTAGTGCTGGAACAAAGTGTTTGGGGAAAACGCATCAAAGGATATCTTTCTTACAGGTTAAGTAATTTTTTGTTTTTTTAAAGTGTAGCAGTTTGCTGGGGTAGGTTTCTTTCTACATCTGATAGACCCCACTTGAAAAATGGCGTGAGTGACTCCTGACAGTTAAGAGTGAGCTCTGCCAGCTCTGAAAACACAGTTAAAACGAGTGGGAAGGGCTAGTTCAGGTGCCTTGTTAGGTTTGGAAGCGCTTTTGCTTCCTGCAAAAACTGCTTTGCTTGTTATGCCTTTCATTGCTCACGTGGGCTGTTTTTTTCCTTGCCCTCACAGATCAAGGATACTTTCCTTAGGACATACACTGAAGCAATCCAGAATTACAACAAGAACGATGAGCGGAGCCATGCAGTGGATAACGTACAGGAAAGTGTAAGTCTGAAATTGGATATTAAAAATTAATAAATAAAGAGAGACAAAGCATACATTCAAATTTGATCACAGAACATGTAGTGTGGATGGCTCAATCTGCAAGCTGTATATTGCAAGCAAAATTAGAGGCTGGCAAAACTGATCTAAAGAAAAAGTATTTCAACTGATAGGCTTGTCCAAGATGCCTAAGTTTTAATGAACAAGCTATCCAATAAAGACAGGGCCTGTCCCACTTACTTGTTGTTGGTCCCAGATCTTGAATTAGGTTTAGGAGCCAGTTTCATCCCTTAAGAACACCTTTTTCTTAAGGGAATCTGTCAATGGGATTATGAAAGGTGGTAAATTTGAGCCAGATGAGACAGGATTTTATAATCTAGCATCCTGTATCACTGATAAACTGCAGCAGTTCTCTTCACAAGTACCATGAGAAGCTTTCAAAGGAGACCTACTGAATTAAGGGTTAGCAGATTACTGCGCTGACCTAAACTGGGTATATTCTGAGAGTCAAATTCTCTGTTTGGCTAATGTTAACCATTAGTTTTAATTTCTGATTCCTAGGAGTTGCTGAACTAAATAGTTTTGAGCAACTGTCCAGTGTTTCTGTCACAGCAAAATGTTCATTTAACCTGCAGCTCTGTCTTTACAGGAACTGCATTTATAATCCCTTTTCATGCAGAGAATTCAGCACATACACCATATCTTTGAGTCTTCTTCTAGCTTAGCATCTAGAGCAGAACATCCTTCCAAACTGAAACTTCCTTTCCGCTGATTTCGTAGACGCACTCTATGAACATACGGTCTCCTTCTATTCATGACTTAGTGAATTTTCCTAGAAATTATTTTGGTCAGTTAGAGAGGCTTGCTTAACCTTAGCAGTTTGTATTAGTTTGACCCTGTCTGTGTTACATGTAATTCTATGTAATGTTTTGGGGGTTTTAAGCTATTTTTTTTGACCACATTGTGAGGCTCTGTCTTGAATTTCCAGGATCATCTTTAATTGAATAAATAAATAAGCAAAGGAAACAAACAAATGAAAAAAAAACAACAGACCTTCAACTGAAAAAGATGTCTTTATGGCTTGACCTTTGTCAAATGTTACAAGGAATCACTCTGCTCATAAAATACCTTTTTCTTAGTAGGTCATCTGCTCCCATCTTCTGTAAATGACGTTTCAGATACTTTTGCGATAAATGGGGCAAGGGGTGGTAACTACTTTTCAAAGCTGGAGCTAATCTGCCTTTATTTTGATCATGAGTTCATTAAGTGGGCAGTGATGATCCTGTACTAGTTTTAATTCTGGTTCATGTGTTTGTTTTAAATCTGCCTCTTGTTCCTCGTAGCTGAGCTGCTGCGGCATTCAGAGCTACACCAATTGGAGCACCAGCCCTTACTTCTTCAAACACGGCATCCCTACAAGCTGTTGCATGAACTCCAGTGACTGTAATACTCAGGATCTGCGCAACATGACCGTGGCTGCCACTAAAGTAAACCAGAAGGTACCCGTAACGTTGTGCCAGAGGCCGTTGTTACGAAACCATCCAGTACATCAGTGGAGCATATGAAACGATTGCATTTGTTTCAAGTGGTTGGTTGATAACGTGTGTATTGGGCTGGAGTGATGGTAAGGGTGGGCTTTGCCCCTCTGCTTGCTTTCAAATTCTTTAAGCTGGCCTTTCTCAAATGACCAGGCGTAGCGACATTTCTGATGAGGAGGGGATTTGTTCCCCTTGCTCACAGCAGAGGCAGAGGTACGGCACTACACACACAGGCAGCGCTGGCACAAGCCGCACGTGCATTCGACTCCCCTTGAGGGTTAGGTCAGCCAGCACTTCTCTGCTTCTCCACTCGCTCCTGCAGAATGCGGTGGGGTTTTGTTGAGGACGAGGATGTAGCCAGGTGCAGGGAAGCATACTCTTGCTTATGTTCATACAGTAATTTCAGTACCGGAGCCTAACTGTCATCCCAAACAGAGAAAACACAGATGATGGACAATAAACGTTGTGCTTTGCTGGTACATTTACAGTGACTCTTAAGATATTCAAACACGTGCTGCTGCAAGGGTAGCGCAGCCAAAGTGACCCCTCTCCTGGGGTCACCTGAAGGAGCAGGTTGGGAAAAGCTTGGGAAAACAGGAAGAAAAGGAATAATTGGAGAATAAAACCACAGAAAACACAAAGAACGGGAGGCATAAAGAGAAAATAATGCAGCATTTATAGCAGACACTGCAGTGCAGAAATACAACTCAAGTTACTGTTTTAAGTGCTGGTGCATCATCAGTTCTTTCTTTCTCACTTGGGATTTGCAAGAGAGGCAACAGACAGTTTGTGGGAATGATATTGTGGCCAAATCACCAAGCTAAGTTGCCATATAGGTTAGTCAGACTTAAGAATTATTTTTGGTTCCAGAGTTGAATTTAAAAAAGTAAGTAAGAGTCCTGAGTAGATAGCAGGGGAAATATGGAAATGTCTCTCTGTCTTGTTTCTGTCTTTTTCACCTCAGTCACCTGTGAATCAGGGGGTTGGAGTAGTGGCTGAGCACAGCCTGAAACATCTTTCTTTATAAACCAGTCAAGCGGACAACATTTTCTAGCATGTATTAAAACAAAAAAAAAAGATACTAAAGGATTATTTTCCACTAAGCCTTTTTTTTCTGTAACAGTTTAATGACAGCCACTCGTTGCAGACATCTGTGGAACATTAGTGACGTCCATTTGTTACGAAACTCGGTCGCCAGCAATGAAGTAATCTTGCTGGGTTGCTGTGTTGCGTGAGTGTGAAGGATGAGCCGCTCCATTCAGTTGCGCTTTGTGAACTTGTAGTAACTTTCTGGTTTTGTAGAAGTGGAAAGAAGGTGAGAGGCAGGACGGGGTGGATCTAGGGGCTGTGCAGTACAGCCAGCATCCCCTGCAGATAGAGTGCCTCCTGGGCAGCCCATCCTGAGCCCCTGCTTCTGCCCACTTTCCCAGCAGGAAAGCTTTCTGGTGTGACTGGTACTTTACCAGCAGGTCCCATCTTTTCAGTTCGGGATGGTCACGCGCTCTGAACCTTTCCTGGCTGCATGACTGAGCAGGTGCCATTTGCATTCCCCGCACCGATCTGGTGTTTCCCCAAAGTGCCAGCCTTGCTGTTCATGCTCTGCATGCACACAGAAATCCCCGTCCACTTGCGAGTTCCTCTTGGCAAAGGATGCCTGCAAAACTGTAGGAAGCGGCTGAGGGATGAATGAGCTTGCGCTAGTCCAGGGCTAGTAACTCACTTCCAGCTGTGCTTGCTCCTAAGCATCTCTCCTGCAAATGCACAGCTTGCCTGACAGAAGTGAAATGCTGATTCCTCAGGAAGCAGTTGACTTAATTACTTGATTTGATTACTTAGGGGAAGTTTGAATGCCCTGTGACATCTGAAAACTTATGTCCCATTTTCTGAGATAGCTATTTGTAATCAAAGGTTGTAAAGATTTCTGTTTGGCAGTTGTGAGATCGCGGAATTGTCCCAAACATTTGAGTAAGGTGGGATGTTTCTGAAAGGGCCACGGGAATAAAAAGCAAGCAGGAGGAAATGTTGTGTGGCCCTATGCTTTCGCTTCAGATAGGAAGCAAACGTCATTGCCTACGACCCCTGCCCCTTGCTCATCTTGGCAATAGGCGCTTTCCTCTGCGTGTGTTGGAGAAAAAGGAAAAAATACGTACTGTCTGTGTTGTGGAACACCCTTGTTACCATTCCTGTGGAGAAGTGTATTTGGAATACTTCTTTTCAGTGGATCTTGCAAAACTATCAGTAAGACAAGTTCTCGATAAGCTAATCAAATTACTAGCAGTTTCTGAGGACTAATGATGAATTATCCAAAGAGGATTAAAATAACGATCAAATTGCAGGACTAAAAGGCAACATTCCTGGATTTTCTTTGCCAGCTCTGCCACTAACTTGCTTAGTGACCTTGGGTAAATCATTTAGTGTCTCTGTCGGTTTCTTCATCTCAGACGGGACTAATACCTAACTTTGAAAGCTGTCATTAGGATTAGCTAATTAGTGTTCATATAGTGCTTTGAATCTCCAGAGCTCATTACCAACAGACCTCAAGAACTACTTCTCTGTAAAATCTTAATAAAAGAACAGATGCATGGAGTCAAGAATGATCGGATACTTGCTAAATTGTCACTTCTGTCTTCTGAATCACCACCCAGATGTGCGCACACGGTGCTTCACATACTTCTGTACTCTATATGCAACTCTTGGGTGCTGCTTGCACTCTCACTCCGTGCACAGTAAGGACTGAGCAATTAAGCCATATTTATGCAATGTACTTCAGGAAACAGATTATTGTGATTGGGAAAACACAGCCTTCAAATGAGGAGAGCGATCAAAACTCTCTCACTTGCATGTTTTTTTAACGAGATCTTCTGTCTCTTTCAAATTACCATGGCTGTTAGATGTTGTGTCTCTTGAAGGCTGTTGAACAGAACAGATTTCAGAAGAGCTGGGAGAACATTAAGCCATGTCAGACAGAATGAAAGCACTGCTTGAGAAATCTAATCTCATTTCATAACATGTGAGACACACAGAACTATAGTTGCTTGATGTGTTAAATAAGCAAGCTTGAATCTGACATACTGTACACTGTTGTAAGGCGTAATTAAGGATTAATATGTACACTTAAACATTTCAGAACTGAATTACAGCTGTGCTGGTCCTCAGCTACTATTAGGTTTACCACTTCATTACTCTCAGGATTAAATAAAATGTCTTTTGATATTATAGAAGAGGTTAAAGAAATGGTATGATTTAGTTCATGAATGGCCTGTCTCTAACAAAGGACTTTCCTTCTAGCTGTTATTGTCTACAAGCATCTAATGCTCTGAAGTCATGTAGAGAGTTCCTAAAGTGTTGGCAGAAGTGAGCGGGGTGCAGATGGAGGGGGAATGCAGAGGCAATTCTCTCTTATGGGACAGGAGCCCAAACTGGGAAAGGGAACTCACTGTTATTTCAGTTTTTTCCAACTTCTGATAAGTGGATAAAGTTATAACATGACAAATGGCTTGGGACTGGCTTTACACTGAGAGTGGTGTTGGTCATTTGACCATTGACCATTGTTGGTCATTTGGCCATTTGACCTTGGACAAAGGGGCCAAGAGGTGGCTTTGGATTGTGTGGGCAGACAGGTTAGTAACGAAAGAAAAAATACACATTATCCTTTTTTTCTTCAAGTTTTGTGTCTCTTGAAGTCTCATTTAGACACCACAAACCAGGAAAGATAATTTCAAACACTTCTTTGAGAGGTAGAGTAGGTGAAGGGAAAAAATTGGTGAAAATTATCATACTGAGGGGGACGTCTCAGAAAGGCCTACCCAAGAGAAGGGCAGAAATGTGTGTGAATCCTCTGGCCCCAGTGTGGGCCAGAGGGAAGAAGCAAGTCAGCTGATGGAGTCAGGGTCTGAGCTAGAGAGAGAAAATTGGGTTTGGGGAGCAGGACAGGGAATTTTATGTCCAAGAGCAAATGAACCGAGAAACTTCATACAAAACCCTCGATAACTTTGTTATATGGTTTGAAGTTATATAGTACTCAGTACCTTGCCTAGCGTCCTTTGAAAGGCGAAGGCAAGCAGAAAGCCTCACTGGATGTCTGAAGCAGGCTTGTATTAAATATCTGGAGCATTAGGAGATCAGCATCATTTATTCATTTTTGACACCTGTACTGTATTATAACATTACCTTATATTGTTACTGGTTTGGCTTCAGGTCAAAGCTATATTAACGTTTTTTAAAACAATGCGAACTGACTTTCTTTAATAAGACCTATAAAAAAGAGTGCAACATCACATTTAGTTTTTACTGAAATACATTTGTTTCTAAAAGGAAATGTACCACTTCCATCTTTCACTCAGAATTGCTATTAAATAAAAAGGTGACATTGTTGGAAATTACAGAAAAAAACATTGTCAATCCCAAGTTCATTTTAAATGAGAAATTTGTATGTATGCATTTGTGGCAGGGAAGGTCGATACAAGGAATTATTATGTTTGTTTTCCAGGGCTGTTATGACTTGGTGACCAGTTTTATGGAGACAAATATGGGAATCATAGCTGGAGTGGCTTTTGGGATTGCATTCTCACAGGTAAGTGCATAAGTGCTTCCCTCCCCCCCCGTTTTTCCCCTCTCTCTTTTTCTTTACCCAGACTTCAAGAAAGGAAGGATTATGGAAAGGGGCTGAACTCAGCATGCTCATTAGTCCTGAGGTCATCTGTTCATTGATTTTCTTTTTTTCAACTTAAATGAAGTTTCTCCTTGGGAATATCAGTTACGGTTGAGCTAATGACTAGCTCAAGGAAAACAACTTGTCCCTCCACTGGGTCAAATAGAGGTTAACCCAATAAAACATTGGCTTAAATGGAGCATAAACAGCTAAGAAGACAAATAGCTTATTCATTGTTTGGATAGGCTTCTATCTTCTAAGCACTCTTATAGTTTCTTAAAGGAGTCTAGAATTCAAATAAGAGTGTACATTCAGGCCTCCATATCCTGGACCTGGAGCCTGGAGGGGGCACCTGATTTTGCTGACCTTTTTTATATTTTATTTTCCTTTTAGCACTGAACACTGAGCAGAGATCTGCCAAAATCAGATTATTAAACCAACTCCTTGCCTGCACCAAAAAGAGTTTGGCATGGGAGGGACAAGAGAAGAGCTAAGAAGCTGTTTGGTGCTCCCTGATACTCAAATTGCCTTTACCCAGACAGCAGTTGGGGAAACTAAAGGTCATAATCTTGTGATCAAGAAGGGGCAGGAAAACACCTGCATCTTTCAACAAGATTCTCCTTTATACTGGTCACTTTGTGTGTGATGGCAAGGACTTTCCTGGAAACATGCAAAAAAATAAGAGAGAGGGAAACACGGGTAATGCAAAAGTGCTTGCAGAATGGTTCAGCAAAAACACAGAGCGACATGTATGATGCTTGAACCGCTTCTACCGGAGAGGCAATCTGCCTTCTCTCTGTGGACAGTACATAGTACAACTGCAAATGTCGTATTCTAAAATGATCGTGCAACTTCCATTTGCTTCGTTCACACAATATTAAAAAGCTGGGTCCTGAGGCAACACTGAAAATACTAAAGTATCTATTGAATGACTTATGTTTATCCAGTGCTTGGAAAAAATGAGGTGCTAGGAAAAATTATTTGACGACTTCTTAAAACTCATGAGTTCAGTTAGCAAGCTGTAGGTTTACACTGTGCTGCGCTGCAAACAAATGATTTGCCAGTGCTGTTGCCAGTGATGGGCAAGTGAATTAATGGGAGGGCTGTGGCTGCCGTCTTGCCCCTGCTGCCCCATGTGGTCAGCCCATGCTTGGCTGAGCCTCTCTGAGGTTTAATTTGCTCAGCGGTAACAATGGCCTCCAGGTTCTTCAGAGTAAATGACCCCAAGCCATGTGGAAAATGGCCACCACGTCCTCTCGGTCAAGGTGCGCACAACCCGAGGGAGCCCTAAAACTGTTTGGGCTCAGACCAGCTGACTGCCCTGCCTTGGGCATATCTGGAAACTGATGCCTTGTAGCCTGGGCGTTAGATATGAGAAGCCCATGATTTGGCCTGTCAGCCTGTTTCATGTGGGCGTAAATGCTGGTTGATCTGCCAGCCACCCAGAGCATGTGCGTGGGTGTCAGGTCTTTGGGATCTGGGAGTGGTGAAACCACCAGTCTGGAGCTGTTGGTGTGTGGAGGAGGGGGAGTTTTGTTGTGTGGTGGTTTGTTTTTTTTTTAATAGGCTATTCTAGTGCTTCTTGAGTGGTCACGGTTGTCTTGGTACTCTTTTCCAACTCTCTTGATTACGACTTGATTACTGCTATAGGACTCTCAGCTCTTGTTTCAGTTCGGTTTCTAGAGAGCCAGAAGGCTATACAGCATCTTTTAAAATGCTCGTGTAAAATTGTCCAAAAGAAGGTGGGATGAGTAGAATTCTACAATTCATATGCTGCTGGGGCAAATCCCTCAGTCAGGACCAATGCTGCCTGAAAGCCTTTAATTGGTGTATCGTACGTACGACAGGCAAAGCATCGTCTGATCTGCCTGCAAGTTGTTTGCAGCTGGGACGGGGCCTGTAGGAAGGGTGCAAGCTGGAATTGTTAGTATTTTGGCACGTGCCGGGATGTCTACTCTAGGTCATCGGTTGTCTGTGAGCTGGGCACAGGGGGAAGGCGGGCGGGCAGAGCGTGGTCCCTGCAATGGGGAGCCCTTTGGCACAAGGCGAGATTATCGTGACAGGCGGCAGGCGGGACGGGGAAAGAGGGGGGAAGGTGCTTTGCCGCCGTGGCTCCGAGTGAAAAGCGAAGTATGTTTTGCTGTGGCGCTGGCAGCTCGCGCTGCCGGATGGCAGTGTGCGCCCCGCTGCCGGCTGGGGATGTCCCTCCCCTGCCTAAGCGCAAGGCTCTGGCACTCCCAAGTAGGCATCCAGCTGCTTGGGCTGCTTGCGAATGTGTAAAAAGGAGAAGAAAAAGGATGCAGGGGAGAAAAATGCAGCTCTCCTGGGGTGTGAAGAATAGAAGGCGGCCAGTTATAATTTACTGCCTAATCTGTTTTGCTGGACCCAATTAGGGAGGGCGTTTACAAATTGATTTCAGGTTAACCGTGGCTGGCAGTAATGCCAGGCAGTGCTCCAGCTGTAGGCGAGGTTTCGCTGTTGTTACTGAGAATAGGTTTAATCTAAATAAAAGACAAATTAGATCATGTTGCTCTTCTACAGTAAAGCATGCTCAAAGGCCTTTCCTTCACATGATTTGTTAGGTGTTGACTAGCATGGGGAATGTGCTGATTCCCACAAATAGGGAAAGCTGATGTAATGGCATTGCACATCTTACAGGCCTGGCACAGACCTCCCAATCAGAGTCAGAGTTTTAAAAAAACTGCTGAGTTGCTGACATTGTCTGCACTGCTCCTCGCGTTTGAAATATTAATAATAAAATACATTTGATTGGTTTTGGAATCAGATGCCAATGCTGACTTCCAGCTGGAATAATTTCAGTTTAGCAGGTGCTCTTCAGAGCAGCAAAGTGATCGCTGCGTCTTGCCCAACAGAGAATAAAATTATGCAAGCAGCATAGATGATGAAGAGTTTTGCCTAGATAAAACTGCAGCACAGGCGTTGGCTTAAGGGGCGCAAGAGGCAGAGTTTGGGGCGGCAGGGAGTTATAGACTGTGGTTGCAGTAGAGTTCCTGAGTAGGGGAGTCTCAGTGCAGTGTTAAGGCCAAATTATTCCTTTTGTACTGAAGGACTGGAAGCCAGGCATGTTCCTGAGCACGCACAGTTCCCGTCATTTCTGAAGATACGTTCTCTTGTGGCTACAGTCCCTCTCTACAGTGCAGCATCAACCTGTCCTCTTTACTCTTAGGGTTAATGTGAGTAGCTCTGCCTGACTGTGGACACAGTTCTGGTGCAGATATCATCTACCTGTCTGGAGGGAGGCTGAGACTTGGCTCTAGCCCAGGCTTACACCTCCGTCACCCCTTGCACCAGGGTTAGGGAGTGGGAGCCGTATCGGGATCCAATATGTGACTTGAAATCTAATATAAGACTAGATTTTGTTGCTTCTAAATGCCAATCACTGTGGATTCAGCATGGAGATAGGACCTGTGCCAGAGGCATACCACGGCACAGGAGGCTAACTCAGGTAAGCAATTTGTGACATGGAAAATTTGCTGCCTTCTAAAATAGAGGCAGGGAATCTGGATGCTTGGAGATTTGCATTCTGAGAATATGGCAAGGTAAATCATTCAACTAAACAATTATTCCTGATGGGTAAAAAAATCCAGTTTTAGCTTACCTGATCCACTGATGAATTCCCAGTTAGTTCAACACATTTCTATTTATAGACTGTCTCTCAAAGAATGAGAAATGGTGAATATACCAAGACCCAAAATAAGATGGAAATTCAAATTGCACTTCAGTTTCTTTTCGGTATAATAAGATGTAATAAATATGTCATGCAGGACAGCTTCCAGTCAAGGTTAACTCCTGCAAAATAACTATATTAAAAAGCCAGTTATCATGTTTGTGATGGGAGATAAGACTGCTAGGAAGTTGCTGTGGATGGATTTCAGTGGTCAGATCTGAGATATGGATGAGATGACTGCTAGAAACTATGGAGAGATGAACAACACATGTGCTGCATTCTGGAATGAGCTCTGGAATGAGCTTTGGTCAATGGGATGGTAGTAGAGAAGGCACACCTGAGGAATACGGGTTTCCCAGTGCTCTAAGCCAAATAATTTGTCAGCATTTTCAAGTTTCCCGCAACAAGACCAGAGGTACCAAGACAAACTCTCAGTTCTCTGTGTAGAGGTCAGAGGACCAAGATAATCTTAGAAAAAAAGAGAAAGGGGAAAAATGAGAGAGAATACTTATGCAGAACCAAGTCTGGCATCTGAGCACTCAAAAAAATGGGACTACTAAAAAAAAAAATGTAATAAGTGGGTAAAAGTTGAGATGGGGCACTTGAGAGACAATGGGGGCAGAGGGAAATGAATGCAACTTCTAGCAGCTAGTTTTTTCGTGGGGATCCTTTCATACCAACTCCTCCGGTTTTTCAAAGGAGCTGCGGGGACCTGCTGCGCAATAGGATAAGGGGCTTCCTCCCGTCTGAAGAGCAGAGGTTGCAAGTGATCAAGCAAATGCAGAGGGCAAAGGGGGGTGAAGAGCGCTCATTTGTGGTTTGCAGACTGGGAGCCTCTAACCTGATTTAAATGCAGAAGACTGTAGTTACGACTGTAATGAAAGAGCACCGTGAGGAAAATTCAGCAACTTAATGCTGTATTGCCTCTTCTTGGCTACAGGAGGGACAGTGCTCTTGTGGTTAAATGTGGAAGTCCACACACCTTGGAAAATACATGTTTTTATATGTGTTCAAAGTACTTCTAAGATACTTATTATAGCTCTGCTATGTCCTGGTAGTAGCTAGAAATGCTGTATAAAATGCATTTGCAATGGCTCAATATGCATGCCATTATTTTTGAAATATAGAAGTTTAATATTATGGTACTATAGCTACTTAAATGCATAAACCAGCATATGGTCAGAGCCAAGAATTAATAAGTGGGCCAAAGATGAGAAGGATACATTCATGTGTAACCTGCCTTTGGTCTTACGAGTGACTTGAGTAAATCAAAACATTGTCACATGCCTGCAAATGCTACAAAGCTTAGACACACTGATTATTAGCCTGTGTAAAACAGAAGAATCCCTAATTAAAGGTAGTTGGAGAGGTCTGCTACAGCTGAAGGGGGAAAGAAAAGCCCATGGCTTCCTATTTGTACGGGCTGCAGCGTCTTTCCCCTTGTAAACCTGATACGAGCAGCAGGTTGTGGCCAGCAACAATGATGGCCGTAATCTGGGTGCTTGTAATGGGAAATAATAGGTACCTCATGGCACAGGCATTAAAAAAAAAAAAGTAAACTTGAATGTACATACATTGTTGGTTGTTGTAGGATGAGGAAGGAACTGATTTGGGTCTGGGATGGAATGTTCCCAGTGAAAATAAATAGGATGAAATATGCTGTGAAGTTCTCCTTAATGAGAAATGCAGTAAGGCAGAGTAGTAACCTCTGGGACCAGCTGAGGAAGGTGAGAGAAGGCTGAAAGGTACCACAAGCACAGAAAAGGGATAGCGAAGCGGGTAGGACAGGGCCACTCAGAGGCTCTTACTCTGTTCTGCCTGCCAGAGCATGGAAAAACGCATACCCGGGGTGCGCTATGGGAAATCTCATTCTCCAAAACTGAACTGAACTAAAGAAACATCGCCCAAGTAAGCAGCAGGAGTGTTAAATACTCTCTAGTAAACCCGGAGAATATGGTGGGTTTTCAGCAACACTTCCCAAATGACCAAATTGATAAAATCATCTTCCTGGTGACTGGAATATTTAAGTGAGGAAGTCCAAAGCCCAGACAGAATATGCTGGCATCCTCATTGTAGCTGGTCCGTGGACTCCTGGGTGAGTGCGTGAGCACTCCAGCTACCAAATAAGTTTCCTGCTGGAACACTCATCTAGAGAAGTTTAGTAGAAAAGGCAACCAGATGCCTAAATTGTCTTCTTGGTATCCAGTGAGATTTTCCAAAGCTGAGGAGGGTTTTCAGCACCCACATCTCTTTTGGCAACTGTAAAAATAAAGCCCCCAAAACCTAGTAGCTTAGGTTTTTATTGGAGAGTGGTCAGGAGATGTTGTTATCTGTGCCCCATGTCTAGTTGTAACCAAGACAGTGTCATCCTCGGCATTTGGTGCCAGAACTGGGGGTTGCATGTAGGAAACGGTGGGGATTCACACTGCTTTTAAAGATGACTGCAAGCCCTTTTGCGATGCCCAGGGCAGTCCTTTTGGACACTGAAACAGGAGAGGGAGTGGTAGTGGCAGATTTCTGGCAAATGAAGTGTGTCCTGACCAGAAACTTGACATCTTAGGGGCAGAAAACAGTTTATCCGTGTTTGAGGTACCCTGGCTTGGTCTTGCTCTGGGCTGATGCCAGCCCAAATCAAGCAGTTGGCTGGTAGGGAAGACGTATATTTCGATGATGATCGCATTAACAGCGAGGATTGATGGTCTAGGGGCGAAAGGACACACAATCCCAAGCATGAAATAGGAGCCAGTTGGGACGAGCGGCCATCCAGGCGTTATCTACGCATGCTCTGCGGGGTCCGAGGGAGCTCTGCTGCTGCCGAAAGGTTGTGATACCCCTCCTCAAGCACCGCTCCCTTCCGATGCGCAGAAGGATACGGGCAGAGGTGGTGCCCCGCTGGAGCTGGAGCAGCTGTGACAGCCCTTGCTCGGAGCCAGGTCCAGGGAAGGCTGGTCCGTCTGCAGGGACGGCCCGCTCGCCTCACCCCCGTAGCCAGGGCTGAGCTGTAACAATCTGGATACGCTCATGGGTTAATTAATGGACCAATCCAAATGAGAAAAGCGAGGTTGAATTATTTATAGTATATTAACGCTATTGGCGTATGCAGGAAACGCGAACAAACTGCAATAGGCAAAACGTTGAAATGACGGAGTGCTTATTGACGAGTGGAAGCCAGGGATCTGTTTTCAATAATCGGAGTGACAGCCAAGGGAATAGTGAAAGACTTTCTTTTTTTTTTTTTTTATTTTTTTCCAGATTTATAACGCACATTTTTCCGGTGCTGCCTCATTTGTAAAGAAAGCATAACCACCCTGGGGCACCGGGGAGCTTTTCCCCAGCACGCTGTTAGCAAAGTTAAGGGGGCCGCCAGCTCCCGGTGGTGGTGGGTGGTGGGGAGGGACCCAGGTGGGGCTTGTGAGTGAACCGCAACCGGCAGCCTGCTGATCCCCGTCCACCCATCCACCTCTGACTTGTCCAGGCAATGACAGTGGGTTTGAAAAATAGTAAAATGCGTGCTGTCTATCAAATAAATACTCTCTGATAACAATCAAGAGGAAGATCTGACAGACAGGCGATTTTAAGGATGTTTTTCTGATTAGAGTGGTCCTTAAAATAGGGCATAAACGTTGTGTATAGTAACTCCTGAACATGAAATCTTTGTTCACCATGGCCTCTCCTTTGCCCTGAGTTCATTTAATTTAACTTTACTTCTATTCTGCATCTATTCTTGTCTGGAACAGTTGATCGGGATGCTGCTGGCCTGTTGTCTGTCCCGGTTTATTACTGCTAACCAGTACGAGATGGTGTAACAAGGTGAGCTTTCCCCGCTTTCTATGCGGTATGCTATATACAGAATCACACAGAATCACACAGAATGGTTCGGGTTGGAAGGGACCTTAAAGATCACCAAGTTCCCACCCCCCTGCCCTGGGCAGGGAGACCTCCCACTAGACCAGGCTGCTCAAAGCCCCATCCAGCCTGGCCTTGAACACCTCCAGGGATGGGGCATCCACAGCTTCCCTGGGCAACCTGTTCCACTGCCTCACCACCCTCAGATTAATGAATTTCTTCCTGATGTCCAATCTAAATCTCCCCTCTTTCAGTTTGAAGCGGTTACCCCTCGTCCTATCATTACACTCCCTGATAAAGAGTCTCTCCCCATCCTTCCTGTAGGCCCCCTTTATGCACTGGAAGGCTGCTATAAGGTCTGCTCGGAGCCTTCCCTTCTCCAGGCTGAACGACCAAATATTGTCATGGCCGTGCTGCTTCTGCTGAAGATAGCGGGCAAGTTTTAGATGCTCAGCGTGTTGATTACGAATTAAGTCTTCCCGTGGCATTCTTTGGTTGGGGATTTTCATCCCAATATTCTGTCTGGTGAAAAAAAAAAAGGGGTGGGGGGGAAGAATATACTATTGAATGTTTTGTCATTTTGACTTTCTTCTTGAAAAGGGAGGGTAAAATCCACCACGAACGCTGTTAGCAACCAAAGCAACCCACTTCTTTTCTCGTATCCTCCCCGACCCAGTCTTTCAGGAGCGCGAAGTCCAGAGCCTGTCTCGAGATCAGGAGCTGCGGAATTGGAGGAAGACTGCAACGAATGTCATAGCACACACTGTCTCTCGCACGCACGCACGCACACCCAACACCCCCCACGAGCAAGCCCGTGCGCACGCGCACCCGCACCCCACCTCCCGAACTCTGTCCCATGCGTAGTGTTACCATTCTGTGAAGTACCGCGGTGCCACCGAGAGCAGCCGGGTCCCCTCAGCCGCCGGACCCAGACCACCACCCCCCCGCCATCCCCGCGGCTCGGCGTAGGACGGTACCGTCTGTATGTTCTTGGTCACACAGTAGTTGCATCGTAAGTTAACAAAGGTAATTCATTAACAGCATTGATCGGGCTGTGCATGTAGTGACTGGAGGGCATAATTAGCCTTTCACCATGGTTAATAAGTGTTGCACACGTTCATATAAACCGGTATATGAAATATATATTCTTTTTGGTTTTATCTTAATTTCTTGTTTTGTTTATTGCTTTACTGAGGTTTTCATCCTTTCCCCCTTCCCTGCGCCTGTCCCCCCCCCTTCCCCAAAGACAAAGGAATCAGTAACATAACATAAAGATACTTGAAAACGATGTTAAAATGTTGTGCTTGAAGGGAACCGTTATTTCCTGATGTTCTTCTACATCTTTGATTCTTACTCAGTGTTGTATGCCTAGTGCGTATCCCGGTAGGCTTTGTCTAGTGCATTTTGCCTCTGAACCTGATCCTGTGTAATACTGTTATTAAGCTGTGTTGTTGCTTACTGTGAAGGCAGGAATTTTGCTTCCTTTATTTTTATTAGGTAGTTATGAACTAATTGAACTGTGCTGTACTGCGGCCTTCATACTTTTTTCCTGTTCTTTCTTTTTTTCTTTCTTTTTGCATTGAGGTTGCAGCCACCAAATACATTGTTGAATCAAATCGAAATAAAAACACACACACACACACACAAAAAAAAAATCACAAAAAAACCAGGCATATGAAATATTTTTGGGGGAAAGCAAAAGTTTAAAACCTTTTTAAAAAAATAGGACTTTTTTAATAATGCCTCTATCTAGCATGCCAACGAGAATGCATTGATATTGTGAGTATTTGTGATATACGTATTAATAAATGGAACCATTACAGATTTCTAGCCGCTTCCTTTTCGTTTCTCGGTCGTAACAAAACTCTTTCGAGGGGGGAAGTGAACGTGAAACATAAGTGCACAGCTTGGAGTGAGGTGTCTTTGTGCATATTTTAGCAACTAACTTGCTGGTGACAGAAAAATGTTGCTACCCTGGGAAAAAAAAGAGAAAGAGCTGGAATTGTTTCAAAACTCCTAGAAAAACCTTCCGCAGCTGTTTTCACCACGTGACAAATACATACCCTTTGTTTTGCCATTTTTCTGCTCGTGACTGATAACGATCTGCAGTGTTTAATGACCCCGTCTTTAGCGCTGCGCGTGATTTTGGCCTTAAGCGTTTCTCGGTGATTTTGGTGAGGGTGGGGAGGAGAGGGATTTGGGGTTGAGGGGGGTGGGTAATAGCCATCTTTGCTGCACTCGTGGAAAGGCAGGCACTTACCTCTTTCTCATTTGAATACATGAAGTGTTGAAGATGTGATGGAAAGCCCATGAAAGTTTAAACGTGGAAGTTTCAGACCGAGCCCTTACATTGGCAACGTGGACAGAGAAGAAGACTTGAGGAGGAAAGCCCTGTAGCCTTCCAGCTGTGGAGGAGCTGCACAGCGCCTGTGTGTGCACAGCCGGTACAGCGTCCCAGCCCGTCCTCCGTCCGTCTGTCCATCTGTCAGTGACACCTGGACGGTTACTGTGACCCTCCCCCCGGGGGGAGATGCCCAGCATGGTGCCTCCAGCATTAGCTCCCGATGAACCTTTGAGAGGTGCTGGTGCGGGCGGTGTGCTCTCACCCACAACTATAAAAGGGCTCGCAGCCACATGGGCAAAAACCTGTCGGCATATGCCGAGGCAGCACGTTTTAAAACCCCCGGTGGCATCTTTGGCTTTATTCGGAGACCGCTTACCCAGAGCAGGGAGGGGTGGGACCCTGGCTGCTTTGCCAGGGGGATGGGAAATCAGTACTTGGTGTTGCTCTTGAAATGCAGGTAATGGTTTTTATAGATTTGATCCGCTGCCAAAATGAAAAGCTGCGATTTGCTGCTCAGTCTCTGCTTCTCTATTTGATTACAGCTCAGAGCTTCGCATGTGGCTTCTGTCACGATTTGCATTTTTCAGCCCGGCACTAAAAGGCACAACCCCACCGTATGCGGTCTTTGGCAGGTTGCGTTCCTGTGGTGCCCAGGAGACAAAGCTCTGGCTGTGCTGAGAGTCGGGCGTACTGCAACACGCTTCCACAGGCCTGCTTTCTTCCATGGAAAACATGAGCAACTCAGATTTTCCTCATGACTTAGCGTTTTCCCTGTTACCAGTTGTTGGTAATGGGGACAAAAAGGCTTTGTATATTTGTGCGAGAGGGACATTAAGGTGTTGGGGACTGCGAAGTGTGTTTTGTGGCAGGATGCTGTTACAGCTGGGGATGCACTGACTTCCAGCTGAAGACATGTCTTGACAAGGTCTTCGGTATCTGAGACGTTCCCCTACCACTGTAAATGAACAGCACATAGTGACGTTTGTAGCACTTGTCCTGTGGAAGTGTGGAAGTCATTTTACTGATTTTTTTTTTTTCCCTAGCAAGCAAATAACTTTACCTCGGAGCAAGTAAAGCACTCCCAAAGGCAAGTCATCCATCTCCTTCCCCTGCCTCCTTCTTCCCCCCACAGCCTGTCTTTGGGGTTCAAAACTAATCTGAAATAGAGATTTGTAAATAAGAAAAGAGGAAGCTGGTCCACAAATTTAAATCTGCCCTCAGTAAAACATCTACCGTGAGGGAGCGGGATATCTTTAAATGCGGAGAAGGCCAATACAGGTCCTGCATAAATGCGGGGCAGTTTGCGTGTACTTCGGTGGGGACAAAGCCGCTGGGCGCGGGTCACAACACTCACATTTGCAGTCCCTTCCGAGGGCTTTAAAAACAGCCGCAGCCGCTCTCCCGGTTGCTGGGGCTACGGGGTGCTGGAGCGATGCCCTTCTCCCGCAGCCGCAGGAAGCTGGCGATACTTCTCCACACCAGAAGGAACTGGCCCACCACCAGCCGCCCCAGTTTCCCTCCCCTATTCATCCCCGGGCAGGTCTCCCCTGTCCCACGGAGAGGAGGGAGGTGGGGGCGCGGATGCCACCTCCGCCCTCAGGAGCCACTAGCGACCTTCCGGAGTGGAAAAGCCCCGAGCCTCTCCTCGGTTTTCTTTCCTTTTTTTTTTT
>VYZM01020029.1:782335-812025 GCA_013398915.1 Dromas ardeola
TTTTTCCTGAAAGAAGGAGTTGTTTGTGCCAAGGGCTGTTTCTTTTGAAGATGCTGATGTTGGGTGACAGGTCAGCGGGCCCCCAAACTGCTCCAGCTTGCCCGTCCCCATTCAGTAAAGCTTGTCTTCAGCTTTAGGGCCTAAGCGTTGAATTAAATCCATTCAGCGAAGCCCTTCAGTGCGTGCTCAATTGTTTCCCTCAGCCCAGCAGCACTCCTGCTTCTATGGAGTAGGGGTGTTAATTGGGCTCTCGACAGCTCCCCTGGAGAGGACCAGGCTGGTGAAGGACCTGCTGAGGGCTTCCCCAGGGAGATCCCCCTGGCTCAGGCTGGGGCCACCCAGCCGCTGCGGCGGGGAGGGTGGCACTCAGCTGGCATGGCAGCATCCCCTGCCCTGGGCGCAGCATCCCCACGCTTCCCTGCCTCCCTCCTGGAGGGAGAAGCGAGGCGGTGGAGAGGAAAGAAAGCCGGAGCTGCCGAGGATGGGTTAATGTCAGCTGGGCACAGATGTGGCGGGATTTTCCCTCCAGAGGGGAAGCTGCCACGGGGTACCGGGGAGGGGGGCTTTGCCTCCAGGCCTGGGGTCCACCCTCTGGCATGAACGGAATCAGGGGTGGAGGGGGCCGGCTCCGGCTGCGCTGGGCTGTGGCTGCCTGATCCCTCCCCGAGCAAATTGCATTCACTGCCACCACCCACCCGAGCTGGGAAAAAGAAGGGTGGGCAGGTTTGGGAGTCAATTCGGGTGATGGGGTGACTGGGTGAGTCCCAGGAGGGGCGGGAGGAACGGGGCATGGCTGGGGGATGAGAGTGGGAGATGGAGCGGGAGTGTGGGAGGAGGAAGAAGGGGCGTTGAGACCACCTCATTTTGGTCCTGGGGAGCTGCTAGCTTGGTTTGGCTGCAAGCTGGACCAGCGGCCTTAGCTGGCACGTGCATCCCGTCCTGAGCGGCCTCCCAGGGATGGCTTCTGTTGGGAAGGACAGCCCCGAGCACTGCCGAGGGGACAGTACGTTGCCATGCAGGTGATTTTTCACACTAGGATCAAACTGCGGCTCTGGGAGCAGGAGGCCGTGCTGGCTGCCAGCATCCTTGGGCGAGCATCGCTGCGGAGGAGGCTGGCTTTGCAGGAATGCTGACGGGATTTCAGCCTGTTGCTCCTCGGAGGACCCCATGCAAGGGCTAAAATGGCTTTATAGTCTGTGAGTACTTCCCCTTAACTTTAATGGCTCATTACCATTTAAGGTAATTTTAAGATTAGCAAATTAACTTGCTGCCAGCCAAGCCCCATGCACGATTTAGTTAACGCTATATAAAATACCTGACATCCCACTGGAGGATTGATCGGGACGTCAGACTTCTACCAGGGCTGAGTCAGGGCTGCTTTGGTATGAACCTGTATAATAAAAATAGAAATCTTCACGATTCGACATACAAATGACACTCCTGCATTTTTGTAAGTAAAAGTGTTTTGCCCCCCGAAACGTGTGAAATCTGGTCAACCTTCTGCAGGCCGCTTTTGCCAGCTTGGCCTAATCCTGAAGAAAAAAAAAAAGCTGTTGCTTTTGCCTTTTGCTTGTTTTTGCACCCATTCATGTAGCAACCAGGAGGTGTTTCATTTAAAGGGGGTTCCATTTTTGCCCAACGCGACCAGAGATATTTGGTACGTGCGAGCTCATTAAAGGCAGGCCGTGATGAGGCAGCAAGTCTTCAAGCTCTGGAGTCTGTTCTGATTGCGGTAACTGCAGTGTGGCTATTTCTGGTCTCTGCTGAAGCTATCTATAGGTGACACCGAGTACTTATTTTAGATTGTGGTCCTTCTGTGTAATCAATAACTGGGGTGTGTACAGATACACACACACATATAGAGCATCCCTGGCGCGCTATACAACAGCGTAACTTATAACGTGGGGTACATTCCCAATGCAACTACGGAATCACCAGAATGCTATTTTTTTATTCACCAGACTTAGGCATCTTGGCCAAGGCTTTCAGAAGCATGAGATTTCAGGCAACCCCCCTGGAGATATTTCCAAAATGTTCTAGCTTTCAGAAAGTGCCAAGCGACCTACCTTTTGGGAATCCGGCCTCTCAGGGCACTCAGAAGTGAAAAGGCATTCCTGAAAGCCCTGTCTGTCCTTAAAATGGAGATTATTCATCCAAGTAAAAAACGTTGGTCTTTTTTTAAATTGCAATTATTTCCAGAGGGGAAGCAAGGACAGCTTTCTGGCTTGCACGGAAGCCATGGTTTGTGGGCTTTATCTTCTCGAGTAGAGAATCAGAAATCGTGATGTTAGAGAAGAACTGGATAGGTGGAGAAAAAAGGGCAAGAAATATATAACCCTCTTTTTATTTCAGTCAAAAGGGTTTGAAACGGGGAGTATTTCGACCTGCTTGCGTGTCCGACACAGCGATGCAGCGATCTCCAGCTCCGAGCTGGGCAGGTTTGTCAGCTCAGGCCAGCAGCCGGGGGGTCTGCGGTGCGGTCCAGAGGGGACTGTTGCCTGCCAGGACACCCCTTATGTCCTCCTGGTGGTGAGAGCAGCCTTTTGTGGGAGCCTGCAAGCATCAGACTGCTAGAAACTACTAAGGAAACAAAATTCAGGGCCTGGGCCAGTCCAGGGCACTCCCTGAGGTTTCGCAGGAGCAGTTTGACACCGGCAGTTTCCTACTCTGGTTCCCAGGGGCTTGCTGTGCTTCTGTGGCATTCACCTTCAACGTCGTGCTTGTAAGTTATTGCTTGCTCAAAAGAACTGGTTAGTGCTTATGTTGATGATTTGGTGTCTTCGGGCCTATAATTATTTGTAATTAAAAGCAAACGAAAATTAGCCCAGAATTTTCTTCACCCCAGAGTTCACTGTGACCTAGAAGTCAGATGAATGAGTCCTTCTCCCAAGTGTAGGCACTGGTACATGGAGCCCGTGGGTTACTGCTGTGTGCTACTCCGTTTACCTTGATGCAACCCCAGTACTTGCAGGGCCGGGGGTCGCATCCTCCCTGCAGGCGAGGTGGAGTTCAGCCCCGCCGGGAACCAGCCCCAGCCCCCTGCGATCCCTCTGCCACGCCAGCACCCACGGCCTGCCAAAGTCAATGCTGTGCCTTGGGGGAGGACGGAAAACAGGATGGAAAACAGGTCTCCACCTGCCGTGTTGGAAGCGTGAGGTGGCGTGAAAGTATGAGACTCAGAAAACCCTGGCCGGCACCACAGCAAGCTCGAGCATTGAATTGAGCACAGACTGGCGTAGTCCGCCGGTCTTTGTAATGGTGGGGTTTCCTCCTGATGCTTATCCAGATAACCTAGATCACGGAATCATAGACTCATAGAATGGTTTGGGTTAGAAGGGACCTTAAAGACCATCGAGTTCCAAACCCCTGCCCTGGGCAGGGACACCTCCCACTAGACCAGGCTGCTCAAAGCCCCATCCAGCCTGGCCTTGCAGGAGAGCAACCTAGATGCTCCCTACTTGTTTGGAGTATGCATTTGAAGTGCTACAATGTGAAAAGGAAATCAAAAAGCCAATCAAAATCATCTCTATGAGACCCATTCAATAAAAAAGTTATTGGCAATTAGCACGGTTTTTTATTAAAAAGTAATTAGCCCTCCTGCCCTGAGAATTAATGAATGCTTTTCATTACACCCCAAGGGGTAGTCAGCCCAATAATAATCCACTTCAGATTAATGTTGTTCTAAACCAACATTGTCTGACAACGCAGGCGGCAGGACGGTCACAAACAGGAGGCAATCCTACTCTGGTGAATGCTGGAGCTGGTTGCTTCGAAATGAAAAGTCATTAATAATTTGTTTGCATTATAATGCAATAGACTTGGCTTCTTACTCATTAAGGGGATGAAGCAAAACATACAAAAAGAGCAGTGCCTCATGTGTCCCCGGGTGCAAAGCTTGGGAAGCCAGTGGAGACGCACTAGTGCTGGCTACTGCCTTTTGCTGAACATGTCCGTAGAGCTTGACTTGTGGGTGGAACGTGACTTGGCTCCATGGTTGTCTGGAGGTGGTGATTTCACTGTCTGAGGGGTGTCCGGCAGCCGAGTGGCAGAGGGTTGTGTGCCCCTGCTGTCTCCCCTTCACTGCTTAACCCATTGGCACCACAGGGGATGAGCATGAGGTGGTGGCATCCCTTCCTCATCGCCCTTATTTGATTGTTGGCGTTTTCAGTGGTTGGCATTCTCATCGGTGCAGATGCAAAATCCACACAGACTTCTCAATTCAGTGGCCGTCTTGCTCTGACAGCCCACGCGCAGTCATCACGGCTGCCTGGTTCTCCTCGGGGTGGTAAGGCACGGTGCTAAGGCATTTTCCTGTCAGAGGAAAGCCCTCAAAGAGGGAACAGATGAACGAGGATTTCCCTTCCCTTGCCCTGGGAGCATCCTTGACCCTCCCTGGGGCAGCGCTCACCTCCGACTCACACATGGCCCTTGCTCAGCCCAGGTCTGGTGGGGGCCAGGCTGCCGCTGCCGATGGGGGGCTGCTGGCACAGCTTTCTGCTGCCAGGCTCTAAAAGCTTCCCCATTACAGTTACAAACCCGAGGATTTGGGTGAGGAGCTGAATCGTCCCCTCCAAGCTGGGCTGCCAAATGAGGAAGAAGTGGTCCAGGATGATGCTGGGGGAGCTTGGACGCCAGGGCTTTCCCCATGGAAAGACAGTAGGTAATGAGAGCTCTAATTAGGGAGGCCAGCCGCAAATTTACATGCTGTAGATAAGATTTGCCTTGCCCACTTCTCCCCCTGCCATCACACACTTATTTGCTAGGGATCCCATTCCCACCCTGAGGCAAATAGATGCCTCCTGCCCTCCCTGCACTCTCCCGTGGAGCAGGGACCTTCCACCCCATGGAGGGGACAAGGACTGCAGGGAGACGGTGCTGCAGCCCCAGGGGGACAACATGTAAGCTCAGGAGGCAAGCGTGGCAGCCGGCTCAGGAGCCAACACAAACTTTGATAGCCAGCTCTACCAAGTGCCTCTGTGGTGGCCAACGTCTCCGCTACGGCGTGCAGCCAGATGGAACACCCGGACGAGCAGTAAATGTGACGACTGCTCAACTTGCATCGCGGTGCTGCCTGGAGGCGACAGTGCGGTATCAGAGCACCGTCTCGCTGGATATGTCAAGGAAACACAGTCATGCCATGGAGCTAAGGCTGTAGGTGTAAGGATAGGAACAAACAGGGGTAAGAAAAAAGGAGAAGGGAATCAGGCAGCGTGGGGGCTGTCGGTATCAGTGCAATGAGCACAGAGCTGCATTACAGTCGCTTTAGGCAATCTCAATTTTGGCATTTTGTAGATTACGGGTGCCTAATTTTGCACCTGTAAGCTTCTTTGAGCACACGTTTGTTTTGATGCAATTACTTAACTTCAAAAAAAAAAGTACATGGGGGAAAATATTAATTTTTTTCCGTGTGGAATCACAACCATCCTCTGAGGGACCCTTAGCAGGGCTGCAAGCCCTAGATCAGCCCCCTTGCTGCTTGTCACACCAGCTCTTTGTGGGATGGTGGAGTGGGGGTGCTCAGCTGCTGGCCCACAGGCAAAGCTGCCTGGGCTGCGGAGAGTGGGGGTTAAGGGGATGCTCACGCAGAGCCCCCGGTCCCCTGGGGGGGGGCCGTTCCCATGCTGTGTCATGATTTCAGTATAAAGGGAAATAAAAGTCCTTCGGTTCAATATTGGCTAGAATTTTATGTCCCCCTTTTTGCTAGAAGTGTTGGCAGAACTCTGAGGAAAGTTTTACAAGGTGGGGGGGGATATGTTTTTTGCCAATTTAGAAGTTTTCAAAAGTTCGACTGGCTGTAATTAGCTTGGAAACATGAATTAGTAATCACTTAGTTGCCACATTTAAAGTATCTGGGCTCAAGGATTACATTTTTTGGTAACATAATGGTATTTAAAATTAATGTATTTGCATTTGCAGTTTTTACTTTTTAGAGAATTGCCCTTTTTTAGTTGATTTTTGCTTTTTTCAACAAACAAAATGAATGAAGACTTGGTGTGATCTTACTACAGAACCGAGGAAGATCAGGGCTAGGTCTCCTATGGATTCATACAGCATGCTGGACTCTTGTATTTTCCATCATGCATTTTCTTGCAATACCAGGAAAGGAAATTTTTGCAGGAATGGTTGAAGCTTGGAAAGGAAAGTATCCTTGAATGCCATCACAGCCACAGTGCCAAGAAACACTAGCTGCTAGTATCTGCAGCTAGGACAGGTCAGACCCTAAGACATAAAGGCAGCTACAAGCCTAAAAACAGGTGGAGTTATGGGGTGAGTATGTTTTGGTTCAGTAGGAGCTGTGACCCGGCACACAAGTGCACTTGCTGAAACGGGAGATGCTCATAAACCCTCCCTATAAATTACCTGCCTTGCAAAACTGCCCATTAATATAGCACTTAAGGAACCTATCCCAGGTAGGCACAGCAAACATAAAGCCTGGACAGCTATTACCTACGAGCTGCCCCACAGCGGCCCCTGGGCCAGGTCTGTCAGTCCCCGGCAGCCTGCGGGGTAGTCACCGTCCTTCCCAGGAGACTGCCACCGCCGCGGCGCAGCACGTCCAGCACCTCCTCTTCCCCCTGCATCCCCATCTGGATGGCTTTGACGGGCTTCCTAAGGAGCAAAGGCCAACAGAGTAAGGAGATGGACAGCTTTGCTCTTTTTTTTGCATTTTATCCTGAGTCTTTGAATAGCCTCGAGTCCTGAGGTGAAAGTGATGTGCCTAAATTTCCCTATTAGAAAGAGATGCCGAGAAATGCAGGCTGCCCCGCGGTCACTGGAGTAAGGAGCTCAGCTCCTTCCAGCTACAGAGTTGCAGTCTCCCTTAAAAAAAAACCAAAACAACAAGAAAAAACAAAAATGATAGTAATTTCTGAACCTGAACTGTTCCTCTGCTGTTTTTCTTTTTTATTATTTCCTAGTGGATCAACCAATGCTTGTTTAAATAATGTCAAATGCGGCTCGCTTTGGATGACTGAGATGATTAATAATAGCTCTTTTCTGGAGTCAGGCTGTGTTTCTGCAAAGGCACTGAATTTCCAGCCCAAACAAGCACCAACCGACCGGTTCAGGTGATGGCAGCAGCTGCAGCAGTGGTGCTGCTGGCCGAGCCGGGGCCCCAGTCCCCCATCCCTGGTGGCCAAACTCTTGCTTTCCCCATGAGCAGCCGATGGCTGGATGCTGAAAGAACGGCTGTGTTAAAAACACATGTTGGAAATGCCATGAACAATCTCTCTTGGCCTGAAGTGGCACAGCAATGTGACAGTCTGTCACGAAGTTGAAGCCCAACCTGTCCGACTGGTGGCCAAATCACTGCCAATGTTCTTGCTGCGTTGCTGCCTGCAATAACCTTGCCTGTGGCATTGAAGGCGGTTGCACACATCTGCCTGTCCCAGGAGGGTTTCAAGGCTGGACACCCTGCACAGTTACAATAGTCAGGAGGCAATTTTTAGCCCCCATGAGCTGTTGTGTTTGCCCTTGGCTCGGTCCCAGATGGGGCAAGCTACGGCTGCTACCGTTCCTCAGCCTCCCTAATTCTCTCTTGCCAACCAGTGTCTTGTATTTGAGAATAATTGGAGAATAATTGGAATAATTTTTCTTTATAAGCAGGATAAGTTTTCGAAGGCCGCCCAAGTCCTCTGCTTGTGGTCGCAGAAGGCATGCTGTGTGCGCAGGTGTCCAAAAACTCACAGCAAACTGTCATCTCTCCGGGGAAAAAATAAGCTGCTTTTAAGACACGGATTGCAACAAGGCATGACTTGCAACAAGGCCTTCTCCTTCCCAGAGAAGGCAAGGATATGTTTAGCAGGTGAATAAGGAGGCCTTTCCATCTGTAGGGCTTCATTCATCTTCTGAGGAGGCCACCTTACTGGGCTGTGCCGCAGGGCGGCTGGGCATGGCACAGGGGGCAATACCCCAACCTCACCCCCGGCTCTGCAACTCACCCGGGCACCCGCATGACAGGGATCTGCCGATAAATGGCCAGGGAGGGCTCATGTCCCCCCCGGGAGTCTCCAGACCCTGCCTGGCCAACACACAGGTTGGTGGAGAGCAGAGCTTCACCTGGCAGCATTGTGGGGTCCCAGCACCCAAAAGACATTTGGAAATTCAGACGTTCCGTAACAAGTCTGCCAAAATGGCATGGGGGCAAACAGCAAAGGGAACGGCTTTCTTGCCATGCTGGAGTTAGTCTGGTCCCTCTCCAGCCGACTAAACCTCAGCCGTGCTGTGGAGGACACGACCCACAGGCCCAGCTGCAGGGGTCTAGAAGAGCTGCATTTCTCAGTCCTTCCAGCCCCATGTTGGTACTGGCGGTGCAATTTTCAAAATTGCATTCAAAGACCAAGTTTTTTGTTTTTTTTCTCCCCCAATTAACATTCTCAGTGATTTGATTCCTTGAGAAAGATGCACGTCTGTGCCACCTGGGGAAGGTGCTAGTGAGGGTGCACATCTCTGCATCTAAGGCACAATCCCAAGACAGTTCAACAACCAAGGGCTGATTGACTAAATTGAGTATATTAGTAGCAGCCTAATGAACTGGCCTGTAAAATCTTTAAAGTGGAAGATGGGCATGATAAACCAGCTCCTCATGTGAACTGTATCTCCTCTGTTTTGTGCAGGTTAATGAGCAGAAGAATCCCTAGCCATGAAAAACCCTATAAGGAATTTCCATTTTATCAATGCTGTTCTTTATTTTTACCACTTATCCTTCAGGCAAGAAATAAGATCAGATAAACCATGCCTAGGTGACATTTCATACACTGAGTATTTTCTGTAAAGGAAAAAGTAAGCATGTGGTGGTACTCACACGTGTGTATGTGTGTAAAAGACAGCTATCATGCCATGTATCATCATCATCATCATCATTATTGTGTAATATACCTGTATACCTTATACTCTGACTGAAATGGAATACATTTTATGCCTTATGGGAAGGGAGAGCATGTGGCAGGGGAAGGATAAGTTAAAAGTGACCGAGTGCTTTTAAAGCCGATACACGTTTCTGAGAGGTAGCAGAGGTGTATTTGGTAGGTCAGCAGAGCGGTCCCAAGCATGGATGCACCAGGCGCTTTCCTTGAGGTATTCCCAGTCGCAGCAGTCCTCCGCTTGCTCTGGATGGCGAGCAAAGGGGATGCCGAGTTTCGCAAGCTCCGTGCCTGAGAGCAGGATTGTTGCATCCTTGGATGCCACAGCAGAGCCATCAGGCAGAGCTGCAGTGCAATACAACATTGCATCTCCCGCACACCCACACAGGAGATCGGGAGATCTCATTTCAGGTCTGCAAGCTCTGGCAGTGTCCCTTTCAGCGCTATTGCAATTACACCTGTTACACCACCGCTCTTTATTCCCACTTAATGTATTGTGGCACTCGCGGTGGTGTTGCAACGACAGCTGACAGATCCCCTGCCTTTGCAAATCCGCTCCTGTCGGGTTGCAGGTGCTTCTGCTAATCGGATAATGCTGTTGTTTTGGTTGCACTCACGTTTGTCTCTGCTAAATGACAAGCCGTAGCTTGTACTCTGCTTTCCGGCGCTTCCCTTTCAAGCTTCACGGTTGTACTTGCCATTTCACCTCCTGAGCGTATCAAAGTTGTTCTCGCCCCTTTTGTGATGCGGTGGCAGTTCAATCACGGTGGAAGGATGCGCGGTGGCAGTCCCCGGCAGCGCCTGGCACCCGGCAGCCCTCATTAGCCTGTCACGGAGGCAGCCCTGGAATCGATGGGAAACAAAGGGCAGTCGCCTGAAACTGATCCCAGTTTGGTCTCTGCTGATTGATCTGCCAGCTCCACTGGGGGAAAACAAGTTATGCTGGATGCCAAATGTTTGTGGGTCCACTCCCTTCACCCCAGGAGCACTTTTAGTTAGAGGCCAGGGAGGTAAATGCAGGAAGAGAGGAGCCCACTCTCTCCAGCACTGGTTGTTTCTGTAAATCTCGCGCTTACTAATGAGCCCGGGTATAAATGAGGCACTGCTAAAGCACACAGTTAGACACTGATCCTCATGGGGGACTCAACCCGGAGATTTCAGCACCAAAACCACAGGCTCAAAAAAAAGATTTCTCATTATATAGTCATGACCACAGGCACAAGACCGGGGTTTTACAAATTCCTCCTGTTAAACAAGCTCGTTCACCAGCGTCTGAAGCCCAGAGCTGCCCCAGCCTCTCCCAGGGAGAGCTCTGCCCATCGCGCCACACAGCCAGGGCTCCTTATGGGCTCTCACTGCAGGACCTGAACTTTCAGGCAGCTCAGGTGCTTGGGAGAAGACGGCCTAATCAAGGAATTTAATAGATTGCCCTCCTGCCTGAGATCAGAGCAACTACTCTTGCTAATAAATACAATTCCCCACTTTACCAGAGATAAAGAACATCTCATTTATAGCGCAAGTCGGGAGAGCCCGCGCAGCGCGAGGCTCCGTCTCTGCACACCGAGGTAATCTCCAGTGAAGTGTTCAGCCCAGCGGCAACTCTGAAGCGACTGTATTTCTCGGTGGGTTATTGTGCGGCACCACGTTTCCAGCTGACTTTCGCAGCGCCTCGAAGACGGAGCTGGGAAGAGGCTCCAGAATACAGCCAGACCAAAGCACGGTGGCCTTGGAGGGCTGCTTGCCGTACGAGTTTACTTTGCTTGCTTTAGAAACCTTACTTACCACAGGTCAGCTGCCAGGATTAAAAGATTAAATATAGGGAACGTGGAAGGGTACTGTGGATAAAAGTTCAGATAAAGGCCTGCCTCTTGGTAGGAAAATGGTAAAGAGCACAGCCAGTGGCACTTTTTGTTGGTTTTAGTGGTGGTTGGAGCTGCAAGGCTGAGAGTGAGGGTAAGAAGGGAAGAATGGGACTTCAGAGATGACACATTTACATAAATGATCTACCAAAGACTGATGTTCTGCATAAGAACTCAGAAAGAAAAAAAAATCCTACATATTTTAAACAGACTTAAAAGAAATAATTAGCCTTGTTAATCTGGCATATTAAAGAACCTCCATAACTCCAAACTAATCAGCTCTCCACACATCTTCAATTAGCACTCTACGGGTGTGCAGAATGTCTCCTTTTTGGGCTACAGAAAATAAAGACCCATGGCAGCCTCTGCATGGGTGCAAAGATCACATTGGGCAAAGCATCGTGCCTGCAACAGAAATGAGGAAACACAACTGTAATGTGACATCTCGAAAGTGTCAAAGAGCACGTGGCTGGAAATGCCAGAGTAAAGCAGACAGAGGAAAAGTGCACCCAAAATCCAAGGGAAAGGGGGAAAACTTTTCTACAAGTAGCGAGGACAAGACAGATGGGGTGCGTACTCAGAAGAGATTCCGACTAGAAACAATCACAAACAGTTCAGAGTGGGAAAAGCTGGGAGGGGAAGTTAGAACGTGAAGGGTCTTTACAGGAAAGATAGGAGCAAATTCAAGTGCAGTGAGAAGACAATCTGCCAGCTTTTAAGGCTCTCACTGGTGGAAACATATAGCGACACTCATAGCTAACCATGGCCACACAAGCAAGCACAGGACCAGAAAAATCAGGAAATTGAATATGAAGATTAAAACTTGCAATGTCAAACTTTCCGGTGAGGTACATCCCTAGATTGGGTACCTGTCGCTAAGTCCGCTAAAGTCGATGAACTCGACAAAGAAAAGCAGTAGGTCATGAGACTGCATGTAGCTGAGTGTTAGGCCCAAGACCAGGAGGGTGCACATCACCAAAAGCTACAGCAATAACTAGCAAAAAGCCTTCCCAGGAGCAAGGGGACTAACTGTATCCTTATGAAAGGTGCAGGGCTGTCACCCAGGGACATAAAGGTATGTCATGGAAAAGATGAGCCCTATTCTTGTTACCACCTGCAATGTTTCACAAACTTGAAATTAAGGGATTAAAAGAAGCATTGCAGAAGAAGAGGGCAGATAGCATAGCTCATAGCATACAAAACAAGAGAAGGCGTCGTAACAGCGGAGGAGAGGAAGGGGGGCAGGAGAGGTACCAGGTCTTGATCCTTAGGCAAGATCATGGACAGCAGGAAGAGACACAATTCTTCCACAAAACAGCTGTTTTGGCAGGATTTTATCAGCTTCCAAAGGATCAAGGGATGCTCCAAACCAGAGCTCCGGCTGGGTGTGAAGGTGAAGACATCAGCCCTGGAGAGCTCATGGCCCTCCTGCGAAGGAACAGGGACCCCTATAACTGTACCTTGATGCAATCCTGCTGGTGGCTCCAGCATGCACAACAGGCACCACAGCTGAGACTGAGTCTTGAAATAACCTTCCGGAGTGCTCTGAGAGCCAAAACCACTTCACAGAGTGATTGTAGGCACAAGAGAGTCTTGCAGGAATGAAAGCGCCCATTGATGATGTGCCATGTGGGCGCAGGCAGTGATCAGAATCCCAAATCAAGGAAGACATTGAGGCAGCCAAGAAGATACAACCCAAACCTCAGCAGAGCCAGATGTCAATCCCAGACAATTTAATTATGTCTGGAGAAACCAACCACAAAGGCAGTAAAGCCTGCTGATTGTAAGCAACAGTGAACAAGCCGAGAATGAAAGGGGTAAACAGGGAAATTTAGAAATTGCAAAGGAGGTTGAAGTAGGTCAGTGTGTTCACACCCAGCGATGCAACTCAAACCACTTACTGAAGAAACTGCATTGCTCAGACACAGAATAAGTATGACAGCTAGAGCAGTGGACATACAGAAAGGATGTGAGCAAAGATCTGAAGCACTTACCAGCATCACCATCCAGTATTTCCTTCTCCTTCCCCTTCAAACACTACAGTCAGGCTCATGCTAGAGGCCAAAATGCAGCTGCAAATAAATAATAGGTCTTTGCCAAGCTATGGCAATGACTGCAAAATGTTCCATGGTCTCTGGTTCCCACCTTCACAAGTGTCTATTTCATTAGGATGGCCATATTTTTACTCTTAAACTATAATCCATCAAACAGTGTGACATTTGTTGATGTGCAGCACAGACTTAACATGCTCGGTGAAGCTGAGATGATGATCAAGTGTCTCTGCTTTTGGAAAGCTGCTAAATTGAAAAAAAAGTCATTGAAAGAGAGCAAGATGCCTGCAGGGAGAGCTAAAGAATGGAGGGGTGGTGTTTCACCCCAGAAATACAGGCTGTAACTTGTAGTGAGCTTCACAGGTGGCACCACAAGGACAGGGGACACAGTTTGGAAAGACATGCTAGGTCATGTAGGTCACTGTGCAGTTTTTTTATGGTCATCCCCTCGCTCTGTAGCTTCCTGGTAGAGATTGCTCCTGAACTACTGTATTGTCACAGAAAAGGGAAAGGTAGGTAGTAGCACCCTGGCAGGTAAATGTGAGGGCCTTTGGAAGTAGGTTGGAAATTTGAAAGAAGAATGATGTCAATTCAGAATAGCAGCCAGCATGCCACCCGGAAAGTGTCAGCATGTTCAGCTTGATAAGATACAAGATACAGATAAGATACAAATGATTTGGAGAAAGCAGAAGCCTCCCTTGTGAACACTGTAAAGCCTAATGTGCTGTATCTCCAGCAAAAAGAGGAGAGCGGGGAAAGAAACGCAGCCAAAGAGGAAATACTGTAACCAGCAACAAACCCTCAAAGTAAAGGATGGAGTGACCAATCCCCCTACATATTCCCAACATGAACATTCAGTCATTTAGGGAGTACCCATGGAAAGTGTGGACACGGTATTTCCCACGATGCTGAAAAGGAAAGCATGCAAGGGGGAGTGTGGGAAAGTGCTTTGCAACGGCTCCACACACTGATGCTGAGATGGAGAGAAAACAGCCTGAAGTCCAGGGAAGGACAGTGAGAAGGACCTCTGTCTCTACCCTGAAAGGCAGTCCAGTGGGGGGTCTTCACCCCGAGGCGGCTGACTGAGGGGCTCAGATCAGCCGTGTTAAATCCCTGCTGCTCCTCGTGGCATCCTGATGCCATGAGCAATGTTCACGCCCAAGTACCCTAGCAATGCTCCCAATAACTCCTATCTCAAGCATAGGAGAGCTGTGGAGTTAACTAAACTATTTACAGACTTTTAACGTAAGGCTGTGACTCCTGGATACCCACGGCTTTTTTAGGTCCAATCTGCTCTGGATGATTAGTAGCTGGGATTTTATTACAGCCTCACTATCACTGTCCTTTCTAACTACCAAAACCTGACTTCTGAAAGGGCCTCCATCTGTCTCCCATCTTACTTTCATTTACTAAGTTGTGCCCTAACCCCATCTGGCAATTGACTGGAGTTTTGTTTTGTTTGGTTTGGTTTGGTTTGGTTTTTGTTTTGTTTTCTCTCCTTGAGTTACTTAAGGAGACACAGAGCTGGCTGAGCACATTAGATCATTATATGTCTCTTAAAGTAGTTGCTGGATTTATTTGAATAGGGATTAGCAAGATTAAGAATGTTTTCTTTAAATGAATATAGTAGCCTGCAATTTTCAAATGGTAATTTTTGTCCATTATATTGATTTGTAGTTAACGGACTTTGATGTTTTTTACTACAGTATGAAGAAAGCAGTTAAGCATTGCTGCTGTGAAAACCAACATTTTTAGAATTTTGTTCAAGACTGTGAAACAACAGATGCACAAATCCTGTTGAAATTCAATGAAAATTGACCCCTCACCCCTGTAAGTTGCTTTGAAAAGCTCATATGTAGAACTCCCAGAAGTGGCTTTACACACAATTAGTATTTCCTATCAAACATTCTTCATACAACTTCACGTATTGTGATTTTGGGTGAAAAAAAAAAACAAAACAGAAGGGCACTCTTGACACAGCATTACTGACATAGAAAAGTGTTTCAGCCCTTTCAAAAAGTGTATCAGCCCTTCCCTTATCTGTCTTTCTCTCTCTGAAGTCCTACACCTCAGTTTAGCTATCTGTGCTGCTTGCATCAATACAGTACAGAAGGAAACCTCAGTCTAGTTTACCCTTCTTTCATCTCAATTCCACCTCCAGCTGCATCCATTATTTTATCCTATGCCCTTGCAAAAAATAACTGAGCTTCTGCAGCTCTAAAGAGCTTTGAAGAAGCCATCTAAGTTTCCTTTATCAGAGGGGAATATTTGGATGGAGAGCTGGCTAGACAGGAACCCATGCACATCGCTCCATCAGCTTCGTGCTCAGCACATCACAGCTGGCGTAACACCAGCAGCTGGTGTGGGCTTACTGTATCTGAGGTTGCTCCAGCATCTCCTAGCTGTCCCTGTGTCTTAACTCAGGGAGATGGACGTGGGCTGTGGCATTGACTTGCTTTCACAGGAACCCAAGGAAAGGTACTGCTTTCTTCCTTTAATGCTTGCAGAGTTCACCCAGGCGTTGACCCTTGTACAAGCCCACTACATTTTAGTGTTTATGCCCATCCATCAGGCTTTAGCCATGCTGGGCATCGACCTTCTGACACAGATCAGGCCAGTAAGCAAACGGTGACTATGTGCCGTTCCGACTAAGAGCCCTTTCACACTTGCTGGCACACCAGTAAGCTAACGCAGCCGCCAACGCCTCATTTCTGCAGTGTCACTATCTGCGTGTTTGCAGACAAGGCCTAAGCTGGGCTGTAGGAAAGGAATGCTTAATTATTTGCTGCCTGTCTCCTGCACAAGGTTCTGCATGAAAAACACGGGATTTTATTCTTCTTGCTGGAGGGAACGGGATGGGGGAAAATGAAGTGCTGAGAAAACCCTTTTCTTTCCCAATCACGCTGTGTCTGTCCAAATTATTTAGTCATTCTCTGTGCACACTCACTGGGAGAATAATAGTAACAATAACAACAACAACAACAATAATAATATCTTAATGAAATACTGTAAAGGGAAACTAATTATTAAGTGTTACTGTACCCTTTCTGTGTGTTCGCTAAACTGCAGAGGAAGCACGCACGTCTGTATGCTGAGGGCAGGTGAGTAATGAGAGCTCAGCCTCTTCTCAACACATAGCTACCACCAACTTCAGAATCTGTAAGGAGCAAAATATAAAGCATTCAGTAATTTTTTCTCTCTGTCTCTTTGCATATGTATCCTCATAAGTGCAGAGACTCCGCAGCTAACATTTCTGTAAGAATATAAACAAATATAACCCATCCTGCCACAAAAGTTAAACTGAATTGCTGATCAGCAGCACTACTTTCAAAGGTATTTTGATGGACACTTCTCTGCCTTTGAAGAGTGTCCAAGGAGACTCAAGTCCTCAAGTCCAAGGACGTGAGTGCCTACACATCTTTGGCACTCAAGACCTTGGAAAAGGAGCATTTACAAATTTGGGTCTGAGGCACTGTCTGGTGGGTGCTCTGTATCTGTTAGGATCTGCGCAATGGCAGCTCACTGCACATCTCATAAAACCAGCTCGGCTGGGCTTATGTGTTCACAGAACAACTCCAATCTGAACTCGGCTCCTTGTATTGACGGGAGATTGGCTTTGGGGTGTCTTATCTACAGTAATGCTCACAGTTTGCCTAGTCTGGCCAAGAAAAGACTGAATAAGACGTCTACCGCTTAAGTCCTGGCTTCTTTACTTTAATATGAAAAAAAATCCTGACATTTTATGTCGGAGCAGGAATCTATCTGAATGCCTTTGTCTAAAATTTCCTCTCCCTCCACTGACGTGCAGCGTGTTGCAATCCATGTGATTGCCTTTGTCCTATCCAAGGAGGGACTGGACTTCATCAGCGACGTAAAAATGTAATGCATTTTGAGAAAATTACCCTAAAAGTGGGAAAAAGAAGCTTGAAAAGCACTTGTAAGCTATTACGTAAAAGGTCAGCTGTTATTGTTATTACTTTATTAGTCATTATTGTTGATAATGCTGAAAATGCTCACCTGGCTTCAAAAAGGTCATAATTTCTGCTGTGATTCAATTCCATTTTGAAGAGTGAAGTCTTCATCCCTCAACTCTGTGTTGATTAACTTTGAGTTTGCTAAGGAAGCAAAGACTAATTCAATCCATTGGCTGATTTTCAGTCGTGGTAACCTCAACAGTTTTTAAACTCACTGGCCAATTTAACCAAATGTGACAGAGGGCCAAAGATGTCCAAGCTAGAAATTTCCTGTGGGTTGCATGAAAGCAAGAAGGTGCATGGAAAAGACCCTATTAATGTTCCCAGCTGAGGGAACGGGTATGGTGTGAGCATAACTGCTATTATGCAGTACAAAGTCCTCTTAGGTGCTCAGCCTTAAGCCACGAATCTGTAGAAAACCAGGTCTCACTGGATCTTGTCTTCAAACACTTCTTTGTTAGTCTCTCTTGATAGCAAACCCGATAACCTCCTAAGTAAAGATTTGAATTGTAGATGACAACATAGCCTGTGCTAGCATGTAAAATTAAACCTTGGTATTATTCATAGCTCGCCAAACCTACAGGGTGTGGTATGGCTTTATTTGAAAGCTGCCAAGTTTTCCTCATGGTGGTATGGGGGTTGCCCTGTTTTCCTGTGCAGCGGCAGAGGTGTTCTGAATACAGCTCATTAGCTTGTTATCGTTGCCTTCACTCCTTCTGACTACCTCTCAGTCCCCAGCTCAACTCAGTTTCTTTTTGCTTTGCCCCATCACCATCTACTTTTTAACGTGCTTGGCACATGGTTTATCTTCTTGTCCTTTACCCAAGCAGTGCTGACTTTCCCCTATGACAAATTCTTGTGCCTGTGAAGACATATGTGTGGATCCAACTGCAGAAAGAAGTTTTACATAACGAAACAAGAAATTATTTCTAAAGCTCCTGTGGAAATCGGTTAACAACAAAGAGATTTTTTTTCTCTAAGGGAATGGTATTCAAACTCCAAATCTGTCCCTTTCCCCCTCCCCCTGTTAACTTCAGTTCATGAAGCATGAGACTTTTCAGTTCTATGTGCTGGGAACTGATTGTGGGGCAGTCAAACTCACTTATCTCTGCCCTCTCCACTTCGGAGGTGACTAGAATTTGCTGAAATTAAACCTAAAACTAAAAGGTTTAGCAAATATTAATTTGTATTTTATAGGAAATTAGGTTGGATTGCATCACAGGCATTTTTTCATACCTAGTTATAGCCTTAAAAATGTCACAGCCCCAAAGTTTGTAGACACAGTACGGTCTAAATTAACAGGGGAGAATGATTTCAGAAAGTAAATCATAAATTCACACAGATGAGTAACCCCTGTGTGTCATGACTGAAAGGCTTAGTACACTGTTTCTGCGCTTCCAGTTAACCAGCTAAAATCCCTTTGACTCCAGGGCTAGCCCAATAAACTGCTCGCACATCCTTTAAGGATGCCCTACGTTCGCTGAAATTATTCACCAAATAATTTTGAAGAATGAATAAACGTGAGAAAATCGTGACCTACTCATGGACGATTACCAGAGGAGGGGGAGGGCACGCAAAATTGATCAGATTCATTACTCACTGTCACTGAAAGCAATTCACCTGGCTCTGCTCCCAAGCCTCCCCGTGTAAATCACGTCCCTCACAACCTGAAGGAGCCTCATTTGCCAAACACGCTGAGCGGCGGCAGCGGGGCTCAGCTAATGGCTTCGGCTCCGTCACAGTTTCAGCCCTAAATCAGGAGGTACGAATGACACTAAATATCTACTTTCAGGCGATAGCTAATCGGTGAGGGGAGGGTTTCACAGATAGCTCATGCGGCCACCAGCAATTTATCCCCTTCCCATTGCTATCGACAACACAAAATACCGCCTCTTTGAGGCAGAGTTATCCAGCCATTACGGCACATAAAATATTGATGCAAATTAATTTTTAAAAAAAAAAAAAAAAGCTGAAGTTCCTGTAATTCTAGCTGGGCCATAAAACTGGGCTTGGTGTCTTTTGATTGCCTGGCCATGGATGGGAGCGAGCCCGGGAGGGTGGCGATGGGCTCTTGCAATCTGGACCCGCGGCACTAGATGGCAAAACAGCGTCAGTTTTGGCAGCTCAGCCCGGCCTGCTGCCCCCCCGCGCCCCGCTTCCAAAAGCAGGTCCCTGTGGGTACATCCCACCCGTGGGCATCCCGCGGAGGGGGGGCTGTGCACCCCCTGCCCTTTCGCCCGACCTCCCTCCCGCCTTCGCCCCACGGGGGTAACCGGCGGCCGCAGAGATGGCGCCTTAAAGATCGGATGCGGCTCTTAAACACCGTAGGTGAGAAGACCATAAAGGCCAGTATAGATAGATGTATAGGTGGCTATTTTTCTTATTGCTGTTGCTGGCATCAGTTGTTTGCCCTGCAATTGCCCTCAGGAGCTCTAGATCCCGTGCAAGACAAGCAGTCCTCGCTCCCAAAGAGATTTACCCAGCAACTGGGTGGAAAACCTTGTCTCATCTCCTTATTGAACAAAAAGAGATTTACATTTAATAGTCCCACGGGGAAACACCTCTCCTTTCAATTTTATGTCAGTCTATGCATTGGCTGTTTTACTGTGTGAGGGAAGCTGCCACCTATGCAGTTAAGCTGCAAGGCATTTTTATTAGGAGTCTGTTCTCTTCTTCCTCCTCTGTTAATGTTGAAAGGAGTTACAGAGGAAAAGGTGGAATCCCCAGAAGCCAGTTTTGGATCAAATAACCAAAATCTTCCAGGTCTAAGGCAAGGAAAACACTGATCTCTGGGCAGGCAAGTAAGTTACCTTTCTATTTTATGTAAGGGACTTAAGATTATGGTCATGTCAATAAATTCTTCCTCACAACTGCAATACTATGGTTTATCCCAGTTTAGGGATAACCTCTGTTCTCACACCATATCTAACTGTTGGACTCAAAGAATCAATTTAAGTTGGAGATTGCAACTTTTACAGTTTCATCTGAAGACAATATCCGAACTGCTCTGTCCTTTTAATGGTTGGGAAGTCAGCAAGCTGACAGCAAGAACGCTGCTGCTCTCCCCTACAGCTGCAAGACAGTGTGTGTATAAGGCTCTGGATGCTAATGGTCATGACGTGACCCCCTTGGAGATGTCTTACGTGTGGTCCCCTTCCCTGAGACCAGGTGAACCCATATTGCTGAAGCGTGACTTGCAAAACAGAGCTTTCACTCACAAAGTTTTGCAGAACCTTTCGGCTGTGTCCCTCCCTTTAATTTTTCTCTCTATCCTTGCAATATTCAGTCCTTCCCCCTCTCTCCTGCCTTCAATGAGGTGCTGGTCAGACAGTCCCAAAATAACCTTCCCCTCGGTAGCTTGGCATAACTGTTCATCAAACGATGGGGCCGTATCGATTCCCATAAAACTGCAGTTGGGGATAAAAACGCAGCAATGGGCAGTGCGCACGCGGTAACTGAGAGGTGCTTGATCTTCAAAGTTGAAAGGAGTCATGGCCGTTGCCAAGTCCAGATTATTCCTACCTACAGGACAGGGCTAACATGAAAAAATCCTGCTTTCTGCTGGTGTGGGCTTTTAGCAAGTAAGATGTATTATGCGCATCCTTGGCTATTTAAGTAACGCTGTCTCACTCTGTATAATAAACAACTTATAATATGAATGAAAAAAAATAGCAATGGATTGTGAAGCAAGTGGGAATGGATAATCAATTTTTATCACTAATATTGCGGGTAAGACCAATAACTCTGAATGAGTTATGGAAGTCTCTACTCGGAGCAGATGTGTCTCCTTTCCAAGCAGTCTCGTTTTAGCCGAGCCTTAATAACAGAAAAAGTGTTGAGTTAAACACATTAAAACAAACATTTATTTTCATTGTCCATCATATTTCTTTTTACAATATAGGAATGTGAAATTCTCACAGGTGGGCTGGCCGCGGGAGGCACAATAACGATGGACTAGAAAAGCCTTTCAGCTTTACAAACATGGGTTCCAATCAAGCTTAAGTAAGTGACAGGTGAAACGGGACTATTGATTTCAATCTAGTCCCGTTTGGCTACAGCAAAAACTCGCCACAACAGTGTCTTAGCGCTTGAAGGGATGCCGTCAGCTAAAAGATAACGCTTCTGCTGGAGAACATTTGCAGTGTTATTCAGACCAATTGAGAATACTGGACCAGTTGAGATTACTAGGGCTGAAAGACATCAGCAAGTAAATTTACCTCCCCCCATTTTGGGAAGAATGTTTACTTTGTACTTTTTGGCAGTGCTTCCTGCCCCAAATCTCCTTTCCAGTTACATGGTAGAGCAGACATGATGCATGCCTGCAGGTCAGGCTGGGAAACACATTTCCCTTGAAACAGGTCTGTCAAAGAAAAAAGATTCACATGGAGTAAAAAATCCTCCAATGACCAGGTAAGGTCATCATCATCCTCTTTACCAGGCCAAGTGGTAAGGTCTACCTGATTTTCTTTTCTGCCCATGCACTCGTCTGGCCAGCAGCTCCCCTGGAAATCCACTGAGGAGCTTTGGCTACCAAGTCTGCAGCAACCTGCTGCGAGCTGTGATGGTGGAGGAGGACAGCGTTGTCATCCAGTCACGTTGCATGGAGCAGGTTCATCTCTGGGGGATTTAAAATGCGAGTGCTGATGAATCCACATCTGGATCAGGAAACCTGTGCAGGAGATCATCTTTTTCTGCCTCACTGTGCACGTGAGTAATTTTGTGTCGTTCAAGACTACGCCTTTGGTTAAGGTCTGGTACACTCAGAAGTGAAAAACCTGGTCTTTGGTTCATGGTGGTCAAGGATAGGATAGATTGCATGAGGCACTGAGAAAGAGAGAAGATAGAGCTTTATGCAAAAGGAAATACAACTGTTGGGCTGTAAAATCTACCAGGAGGCGTCACAGCCAGGTGTACTGCCTCAAACGCTTCGTAACTTCATTTTGAAAAACCCCTTAGATACCAAACGGCGAGGGAGCACATGGACAGCATGGGACGGGGAGTGGTGCGGAGGTCCCTGAGCTAGTCCCAGGCAAGCTAGCACACAGACACACGAGCTGGCACCCCAAAAGCGTCTGAGCCCAGCTGGCACAGCGGCTCGCACTGCCCTTATGCCGAGGGCAAAGCTCCGCACCAACGCAGTGGGGCTGCCCTCCTCCATTACAGAGATGCCGAGTCCAACCAAGGAGGCAGGTCCCACGGGCCCTGCTCTGCAAGAAGGCCCCAACAGGTCCCTGAAGCAAATGCAGTGGCCAAGGTCGTGTTCCCTTGCAGTTGAGAATAAACAGGGACTCAGTCCTTGCCTGGCAAGGGCAGAGCTGTAAGTGGGGTTATTATTTCGTGAGGCTGCTTGTTAGTTTAGGGGGGGGAATTGGAGTGAAAGCCCCCCCAACCCTGGGAGAACTAGGACGAGTATAAAAAATTTGCTGATGGTACTGTCTCCAATGTAGTATGAAGTAGCAGTATGAAGTATGAACCTTCCGACACATGTAAGAAGGTTGGATTCCTAATGCTGTTCTGAAAATGACCTTTAAACACATGCAATAATATGTTTTATAGATCTATAGATACTTATCCCAGTAGTTTCCTTGTTGCTGTGGGAAGTCAAGTACTAGTGATGGAAAAGATCCCTTTTGGTGCCTTAGACTGCTGAGCGCTGTACGTGTCTCCTCCGAGAGCACCATTTACTCCAGTTTGAGGCGAGGAACATCATTTAGGATGTTTTACTGACTTTCCTAGGTGTGACCCAGGCACGACGAGTACAGGGAGAGCGCTGATCTACCTTCCAGTAGTGTCCTTTCTCTTGGAAGCTGAAGCGGAGCCAGCTTTTGTTCTAAACCCCGCTCAGCCCTTCACCCCGCGGTTGTGGCGGGGAGTCTGGCAGCTCGTCTGCCCGCTCCCATTTCTTCCTGCAGGCACCACGTTATATATCCCTCACGAGCCTGACCACAGCTTTCAGAAACATCCAATAAATCAACAGTTAAAAGGGAAGAGTAGACATGGGGAGCAGGTGCTTATTATCTGTGCATCTCTGGAGAAGAATAACCCACAGTGTATTTCCATGCCCATTTGAAATGGAATATGACCATGACCCTGCAAGTGGCTCTGCTTGAATTGTTCCTGGCATCATGTTTTACTCCTAATATTTTCATTGTCTGCCTCCATCAGTTTTACCTCCCACTGTAGCATTAATTTTGTATGTGAATATGGAGGCTGTGCTTTAAATAATACAGCATATGCTTTTTATTTGCCATGCAGAATAATATTTTTTTGGCTGATTTATGTTCCACCTGGACAAAATTATTTTTTATGATGGGTTTATTTCATTTGCTCCCACATCCCCAAATGGTGATGGGGGGGACAGGGGGGGAAGAGAAATCTTGTAAACCACCAGTAATGACAGACACAGAAATCTGCTTTGAAATACAAATTTACTGCAAAAACAGATTCTCTCCAACCATGCAAATGAAAAAATGCTGTTGTAATAACTTTAAGCTCGCGAACGCGTGGTACTACTGGAGAGAGCAATCTTCAGGCTCTTGTATCATCCCTTGCACAATGCTGGGAGTATGGAGAAATCCACTGACAGCTATAAGCTATTCCAGTAGAACAAAATTACACATATGGCTAGAGCATGGATTTAATTTAGCTCTTTTCAGAACTTCATCAAGAAACAAAGCCAGGACAAAACCCTGTGGTCTTTCGGTCTGCAGATTTGCCACAGAGCTTCACAGGCTAAGCTGCCAAATCTACCTCATTTCCAGTTGTCACAAGGACTGTGGAAAAAGATGTTACTTGCTATCGAAACAAGTTTGTTTCAAACAGATGATTTGGGTTTCGGTAATAAAATAAAAAAAGTATGATGTACCTTGGTTTGTGTCCTACGATCCTGGAACAGACTGGCATTTTTTTTATGTTAAGCTATCCCCTACAGAAATAGTCATTATGAATAGATTTATTTTTTTTAAGAAAAAGCCATATGTAATCCTGAGTACAACTTAGTTCTGATTTTGACTTCCAGCTTTCTGTGCTTTTTGTAAAGCAACTAAATATTCATCATATAAATCCATAATAGTCATAGCAGTCGGAAAGCTCTGGTTCTATTTTTGGTTGTAATGGTTGTCTTTAACCATACAACATCCTCCAGCCAAAACCACATTCTAATAGGAATGTGTATAATGAGGACACAAAACGCCTCCATGTCAGCTCTGAACTGCCAAGCTGGGAAAAGTAGGATGCTCTTTCAGAGCAGCTTCCCTTTTAATACTGAATGTAACAAGAAGAGATAGGATGTCGTCGGGAAAATCCTGCTGCTGCTAGTCCCGCTCCCTAACTCCCCATCGGATGGTAGAAACCCAAGCTGATGTCTCCCCCTTGGCATCTTCTGGCAGCAACTGGATGATTTGTTCCCACGCAGGCCCTCCCCACAAAAAGCTCTGCTCCAGCCCCTCGTCCTGCCACATCCCTGACTCCTTCTCCCCCAGCTAGCATGGATGGAAAGCTTCAGTGAAGGTGGGACACCTTTGTTCTGCTCCATCTTCTTCTCTTTATAAGCACTGAGAAGAGTGTAAAATTTACCAACAGCCAGCTAGGCACTGAAAATCAGGTCACTCGTTTAAAACGAGGAAATACAAGCTATAGGGTGGACATGTGTCATATTTGTTTCACCATTGCCCCAGCCCCGGGCCTTTCAAGCAAAATCAGAGCTCCCGTTCTTCCACAAACTCCTCGGGATGAAGGCAGCTCCTGCAGGAATCGTAAGGCTGCATATGGGAAAGGAAAACAGTATAAAAAAGCTACAGTAGATGGTGCTAGACAGGTGCAGAAGACACCAGCTAGTCATTTGAGGATACCTGCAAGATTTACCCCTAAGCTAAGCGGTTTAGAAAATGTGCAATTTAGATTTATCAGTTCAGAAGGGAGATTCAGATAAAAACAGTTGAGCTGGTGAGATTATTAAATGCAGAACCCTGTGCCGAGACGATGCTCACCTTACCGCACGTGGTGACAAAGGGGAAATAGGGTGCCGGCACNGCACCCACGTCAACAATGAAGGCAAAATGCTGCAGGGTGATGGGAGAAGAGGGACCCAAGCTGTGGGCAGAGACCTTCCCTCACCCAGGAACTTCTCCTGGGAGCTTGAGGTGGCACCCTTCCTGCCTGTTGGGACGGGGACAGCAGAAGCAGCCGGAACGCTGCAGGTTATGGTCAAAGCGCGCAGATCGGTATTTCCTGATATCAGCCCCTGTGTATCAAACCATTAATGTCACAGAAAGGTGGGCTTGTGTATTTAATTTTATCAGGCGGAAGAACTCTGATATATGCCGCGCTCGGTTCACCGCTCCCGTGCAGATTTACTCAGCATTTTAGCATGCGTGCTGCCTCGCTGACAGAGATTAAAGGCTCTCCTCAGAGCCCCAGGTATTACGCTCAAATGTATAAATCAGGGCTTAATATATAATATTTGTCCATAAAAATACATCACGGTGGCATTCGTTTGGCTATCTGCATATTAAATACCGTCACCGAAAGTCACGAGTTTATTGAGGATTATTTTGCTACGCCAATAAAAATCTCCTGCCATCCTAAACAGGTATCTTTTCTGCCGGAGCGTGGGCAGGGTTGCAAAGAGGAAGGGACAGGTTTTGTTCATGACCCCACATGTGTCCCAGACGGGAACCCGCTCCCAGGCCAGCCCCGGGCGCTGGCTTACCAGCACTGGCTAGGCAGGGCCAGGGATCATGGTGGAGATGACATCGCGAGCCTCTAAAGGAGAAAATTGCATGATGTATCGCCACTCAGGAGCACCCGCCAGAGAGCTGTTTAGAGTGAGATTACTGTCTCAGAGGAGACTCTCATGCCTCTCGGTCACAGGGTTACTACGATGATGCAGTTGCAGCTTGTATGCAGGAGGCAGGAGGGATTTAAATGATGGCCGGAAAGAAAAGCTGGATCAAACCTCCAGAAAACGTGTTCAGATTAACCCAGATTCCCGAGTCCCCAGCTTTGAGGGACTTGAAACCGGACAAATTGATTCTTTTCCCTTAAACAGAAGATGAAAAATGGGAGGGAGTTTATAATGCAGCCAAGAGTTTACAAACAGCATTTTAGACTGAAGGGAAACAAAGCTCCCCAAAATAAGAGTTTGTGCAGCCCAGAGGTCTTGGTCCTACTCATGCCAATTCCATATTAGCACCGCTACATAGTTCTCTCTCTGTTTGCTGCTGACTTACAGAGACACAAGGGAGAGAAAATCAGACTCTGTTGCGGTCTTTCCCCCTTCATCCTCTTCATATTCAAGGTCTTTTTTTTTTTTTCTTATAAATTCCTATTATTAACATAGGTGAAAAAAAAAAAAATCCCTGGGATCCCTGGCGCATCCTTGGAGAGGCTGCAGCCTCATCGTGGATGACTAGACAACCGCCACTGTGCCACATAATGAGGAGCACACATGCTGCACCGGGAGATACTAATGAGGGAGCTACAGCCCCCTTAGCCCTCTCCAGTAAATCCGCGTCTGCAAGCCATGTTTTATTTATCAGGCTTATTATGGCAGCGCTAAGGAGCCATTTGAAAAGGGCCGCCGTTGTCCTGGGCACTGCACACCATAGTGCCTGCTCTGACCAGCTTCCAGGGTAAAAGGATAAGGCTGGCAAAAGGCAGGGGAGAGATGTTACACAAACACTGTGCGAACAATGCCGAGGCAGCATTTACCCCATCAGTTCCTTTACGGGGGGTTTCCAGGCTGTTTTGACCTCCTGGTGGTAGCTGAGCACCACTTGGGAGGGATCCCAGGCCCTGAAAATATACAGAGACTGGCGAACAGATTCAAGCTGGACTTGTGATGATTTCCAGGAATGCTTCTGAGGAAGCGAGGACTTGGCGGGCCTGGAGAGACCCAGCTGCAACCTGCAGAGCCAGGCGACTCGCAGGGGCACCCCCTGAGATGGCCGCCTCCCTGACCAGCACTGCTCCCCACTCCTGCTCCCAGCAGAGCTCCCGCCGGACTCCCATCCTTTTCACCATGCACACGAATCGCTGCTCCTCTGCACCGAGACGCGACGCCGCAGAGCCCTTGTTGTGCCGCTTCTGGCAGCGTACGGTCTCGCCCAGATTTGCATGTGTGCCAGAGGGAAAGGGGATTTACGATCGCAGCTCCCTTCTCCATACGTCCTCTTCCTGACCCCTCTGCACGCCTTCTGTCCGCTTCAGAGAATCACTCCGCTCCACAGAGGACCAAGAGAAACAGGAGTAAAAGGCGGCTAAGTGAAAGATAGATGAGAGATGAGTAAATCTTCACAAAAGTTATACCACAGGTCTCAGCAGGACTCAGACAAATTGGTCTGCATTCCTTTAACTTATTAGATTTCTACTTACCCTGTTCATTAGCATGTTAAGCTACAAGGGCTGATTATATGAAACTCATGGAGAGGCATCAATTAAGATGATAAATTTACATACATTCCTTCTGGATGAGAAATGACAGGTTTCCTCGGTTCAGAGTTTGGTACAACTGGACTCAGTTTCAGAAAGAGAAAGGAGAGGAGGGAAGTGTTAAATGCATGCATCTGTACTGCCACCCAAAATGAGGGAAGCAGTTCACAAGTTTGAGCAAAAATGTATGTCAAATAGGAATAGAAGGCAACGACTAGCAGTTTCCGAGGCTGAACTCTAATCCGCCATGTCGCATCGACAACAAATTACAAGAGGAAGTGAAACTCCCAAGAGATGTTGCTCTTACAAGGCTGGCCCAAATGGTGTTCCCAGGCTGCAGAATGCAACACTAAATATTTGCACATATTTATCACTTTTCGCCCACACAAGATCTCGTTGTATTTTGCAAACACTGTGCTGCAGAACAACTTCCTAACCGCCAAAGTGTAGCCATCGCTGGTCTGCAATGTGCCAGTGGCACCTATTTCGTGCCAGCACGCGTCCTGGGAAAACTGTTAACAAAGACGGTTTGTTATCCTGTTGCCACTGAAGAGAGAATTTAGATAGGCCTTGCAAATGGTACGAAAACCCACGCAAGTTGACAGAATCATCTGTCTTTTCTTAAAAAATACTACGCAGTTGCTTATGTCGCCGGAGGAGACAGGACACTAGCAGCATTGTTCCCACAGCTAGCCTTTGTAGCACTAACCTTAGTGCTGCTGTAGCTAAATAGTGGTGTGCAGCTAAGTTAACTAGTTAATACTAGTAGTAGCTCAGTAACAGTAATAGCTAAATGGCAATAGCGATAGTTCATCCCTGTTCTTCTTCAGGAGTCGGACACAGAAAGGCGGCCCTCGTCCAGAAAGGGCTGAACAGCACTCTCCCCCATTCACTTCAGGGAAAATGAAAGGTTTTTAGCTAACATAGTGACTTACACGCGACTCCTCCTTTCCTGAATAGAGGTACCAAATCTATTCAAGCAGAAAGGCGTTTTCACCCCCCCACTGCTGGGCTTGTACATCGGGAGTGCTCCATCCAGTTGAGGTGCTGGATAAAGTCTACTGTTGCATGCTGTCGTTTTAGTTTCCTTATCCATGACCCTGTGCTGGGCGAAGGTAAGCGTTTACACCTTCCTGGACTGCCAGATAGTGAACGTGCAAGCTTCCTCATTGCTCAGGACATGAGATAAGGGGTTTCCAACTAATTCCCCTTCCAGGCACTGCATGGCCACGATAATCGGATCATTCTGAAGAGGAAATATTTTAAACAAATGCCGCTTACATATAAAAGTTTGTGCTGCAAATGGGACCATCTTTTCTTAACAGGAGGGAAAGAAGAAAAGTGCCATTTCTTTTTCTCTTGTGTGCATAGCCATCGCAATTACATACCACTGGAGTTAGAAATACGTGCTCCTGTATTTCATTCTAACCAAAGAGCAATCAAACCTACTCAGGCTTGTGCTAATGATATACATTATACGTACCAGAGACATTTACACTGCATATCAAAATCGATCAGAACATAAGGAAGTTAGAAAAAAAAAAAAGTGCCGATTGCCTTATGCTGTGAAGTTTGACTCGAGCATGATCTATCTCAGCCTAATGGGTCAGGCACACGCCTGCACAGGCCACAGCACTGTATTAGCGCTACGCTAAAATGAGGTAACATTTACTGTCAAAGGTGGAAGCGGACCTTGCGGCTGCACATTTTGGGAAACGAAGAGGGCAGGTGGGGGTGAAGATGATTTTATGCTCAGGATGTAATTTGTATAGCACCATAGCACAGAAGACTGGGCACTTCCTCTTCTGGTGCTCTTGCTACAACCACGTACTTGCCCTCTTTGCAGCTTCAAGCTGGGTTATTTCCGCCAACTTTCTCTCCTCCCCAGCCAGTGTGGTCTAATCGCAGGTAAAATCTGCAGGTTTTATTTGTTCGGACTTTTTTTGTTTGTTTAATTTGCACAGAAAAGTTGGACAGCAAACGTATTCCTCTTGTTCCTATAGATTTATCTCTTTTTCCAATTTATTAAATGTTCAGCACACACTGCATTTCAGTTAAAGACAGCAAAAATGCTAATGGTGTATTAATGACACACAGCATCTATATAAAGATGCAAATTAATGTTGTGGCCAATTTTCTGGCCTGCTGAGATTATTTTCTTCTTTTTTTTTTTTTCGGTAGCAAATTATCTGCGAACACATCGTAATTTCACACCAGCCCGTGTCGCTTCCTACAGCTTAACCACAGGGACGTGCCGCCCCTCTGCTGCTGGCAAAGGGCACCCGCCTGCCATCCCACCTCTCACACCCTCGGTTTGCCGCCCGGTGCCCCGGGAGTCGACCCTCCTTCCCGTCGGCCTGCGGCCTTAAGCGCCCGGGGACCAGAGCGGCGGTGGGGAGCGAGGAGGGCAGGCCGGGCCGCCGCTGCAGGCAGCCCCTGGGGAAGCGCAAGAACTGGACGGGCGGGCTGGGATAAAGCTGAGCTCCGGGACACCCGCTCCGCTCCGCTCCGCTC
>VYZM01020030.1:0-17044 GCA_013398915.1 Dromas ardeola
ACAGATATGAGATTTAAGAAGATTTTTTGCTAAGTTTCAGTTCTTTTACATGCAATGTGTTAAAGAAATCACAGTCAAAGGACACATCTCTCATTTGCAGAATGGGAATCTGCTCCAGACTCCGAGCAGACCAGAAACCTTCCTGTGCTGACCCACCCCTGTGGTTTAGTCATATCTCCTGCCAACAAAGGCAACAGGTGCTGCAAACACACTGTTACAAAAACCTTGGGTTCAGAGTGGTTTTTGCCAAACCACAAAAGAACAAGACAATTTTCTCCCAGTAAGAGTGACAACAATGGCCCCATTTTTCTCCATGCTAGGGTGATCTTTCCACCAGAAAACCAGCCTTTCACCAGGACAAGAAGTTTAATACGGTCTCCCAGTCCTTGTTTTCTTAGAAGATCCTCAGCTGCTTTACAGCGAATCCTGGTCCAGCTGCCAAATGTGCAACCTTCCTCTGCACCAGCTCCTAATTAAAACAGGTTGGAAGCAGAAGTAGACCTCCAAAGTTTAAGAAAATACAGTTATTTGATGAAAACAAGAGGTGGTAATTTCAGGTATCATGAGGACTGCCTGATAGTGTTTCAAGTCACTTCAGGGTCAGCAGATTCCTGAACATGTAAACCTGAACCTTGTAGGCAAGTCCACTCTAGTGGGCAGCAGCTCACATTTATGGTGGGAGCCTCGTGGGGTATGTTTACCCAGGTTTCAGTCCATCTTGCTGTGCTTTGTGTTCCCTCTGATACCTGAATAAAGAAGTGCAAAGGGAGCTTGGCTTCTTCTGTGCCCTACAGCATTTTACATGATGGAGACACATGCAAGTTATCCATATAAATGGATTCTTTTCTTAATTTTTGTGTGTCTCTGTTGAGCTTCCACTAAGGTTTTGTTCTACTCTTTGGACTATTTTACAAATCCTTCTGCGAATGCTTTCTTGTATGAGAGAGAACTCTTATGATTCACAAACTATTTCTGCTGGGGCAGAGAAGCAATAATGCAATGAAATGGTTTCTATCTGCTTTTTCCACTTTTTTGAGTGAGGAGCACTCAAAAGTTAGAAGAGTTTTAAAAAACAAACAATGATGTTTGTTAACTGCTTAATTAAGTTTCAAATTTCAATTACTCTTTGGGTTTCAGATTTAACCTGAAACCTTTAAAAGCAACCATATGCATCTGTGTTTGCATACACTCACACACTTGCATGTACAGAAACCTGGGCACAGAGACCCAGTGAGTTTTACTATGCCCATGAGATGAAAAGTTAATGTCAAATTTCAAATCTTAAGTGTATGACATTATAACATGCAGAGTAAATTTGGAAAACATACAATAAATGTTATTTTCTACTCTTTGAAAAATGATTGTCTCCCAAATACCTTCCACAATCTTTTTCAAGCTTTCCAAAATATCCTGTTTTTAAAGTCATAAAGAGGTCTAATTTCATTGATGCTAGGGAAGTCATGTTCAAAATTAGACTAATAATGGTTTAATCTGGTGGGTTTTTTAATTGCGGAATACTAACACTTTCTTGTAACTTAAAGCATGTTGGAAATTGGGTTATTCCTCTTTGATCTGGAGTTTGATTGAAGAGTAGGAAATTGAGCTAAATGTGGCATATTGTCCCTCTCTTTATGTAGCCATATATAAAATTTAACAGTTTAGTGTTTTTGACTGAAATTGTTGTCTGCCACTGAAAATAATAAGAATTCTTCACTCCAAGCGTTTCTCCTCACTCTACTCAAAAGCATACATGAACCTTCATGCTAGATCAGACCAAAGGACCACATAGTATAACATCCCACCTCTGAACATGGTGCATAAAGGGAGTTGCAGGAGGTAAATGATAAATAGGGCATGTTCAGAGCAATTCCTCCTCCAACCTTCCAAGCTTCCAAGCAAGCAGATATTTAGAGCAACCATTTACCATGTTTCAGTCAATAAATGAGAAAAACTCATCCAGAGGGTGTTTTTTTGGTTTTGGGTTTTTTTTTTTTAGGGGGGTTTGCTTTTTTCCTTCCTTGGTTGAACAAACCCAGAGTAAAATGCTCCGCTCATTTTCTTGCGTAGCTTGACACAGCACTTGAAAAGACTGAGGGCTACTGAAGTCCACTTCAAGATATTAATAAAAAACATTTGTGCAAACACTGTAAATGTAGCCAATTAAATGGTAATGAAGAATCTATTTTCTGGTTGGCTATAAATATCCCAATGACCACAGAGAATTAACTGAATATCATCATGGTTTCATTTTTTGAATTACAGACACAATTGTCTTAGGATGATCACACTCAAGCTTATTTCTAGGTAAATAAACCATGGGCAGAAGGCTGATACAAGATCAAGGAATCATCCTGAGTTACCTGGAAACACTTCAGGATGGAGAACGTTGTCCCACTCCATATTACTTGGAAGGAAAAAGCCTCCAAGGAAAATCTTACAGAAACCTTGTTGTCTTACTATAGAAATTTGTAAAAGCAAAGTTGTTTTTCATGGTTTTGCTCTGATGAGTCACTGTAAAGAAAAAGAAGTGTCATTTGCTTATTAAAAGGGGAAAAATTCACTGCATACAATTTTGCTAGGCTGCTTAGACTTGCAAATACTGCTGATGGACAAAAGAGGAACACATCATGAGCAAATTCTAAGGGCAGGCTACTGAGGGATTTCTGCTTAAAATTCTCTTTCAAATGTTTTTCAGAAGCTAAAATAGTGATAATGGTATAGACCTCCTTTATAAAGTGTTTAGCGTTTTTCTGATGAAAAGGAACATACGAGCCAGATTATTGTTATTGTTATTGATGTTATTATTAATATTTTAGAATTATTAGTCTTATTCTATATCTATTGAGTACATCAAATGGCTACTAAAATCGCCATTTCATCCTATAAATTTCTAATATATTAGTATCAATGTTTCCTGTTCATAAACTAAGAGCTTTTCCTGCTGAACTTCTCATGTTTGTGATTTTTACCTCATTTTATGACTGGACAAGATAATTAGAAAGCAACCAAGGTCATAGCCTCTCAGAGACTGCTAATAACTTTTTAAAGTCGTATTTTTATTGTCTCCAAGAGAGAATAAAAAGGTGTTTTCTCTCCAAGGTGTTTTCTATAATGTTAATTTTATGTAATTCAGTGCAGCCACTTAGGAGGTGGCTGTCTGTCTCGCTTCCCTGTCATTGTCAGCACTACTGTCTTCTTGCTCCTAAGTGGGTATATTTATTCTTCTCATAGCTTTGTCCACATCAGTGTTATGCTTTGGATCTGCTGCCGTGGGAGCTGTCAGTAGGTTTACCTTCAATTATGATGTCTTCCCAGCTCAACAATCTAGGTGTTTTTTGGGGTAAAGCTCTAAGAAAAAAAATTATGTCTAAAGCAGTGCTTAAGTGAATTTCCACATGACACAGTTGGGCACATAACATCTTCCAGTACAGAGGAGCCCGCAAGATTAGATTGCAGGTACAACTAAAGTGATGCTTCCTCTGTGATGGACTTCAGTAACTAAGACAGCAAAACAAGCATCTGAGTACCCTTAAGGATTCATATCCCTTGCCTTCTAGGATGCTTTGATTTCTGTCATCTTCTCCTTTAGTTTTTTTTTTCCTTTTGGTCCAAAAGAAATAGGCATTCATGTTCTTTTTCTCCTAGAAAACTGTTCCATTGCTAAAATCGTCATCTTCTGACACAGCACTGCCTTACGGTGGGAGACTGGCAGGACAGCTCATCCTGAAATCAAAGATCCAGTATCTGGGTATATTACAAGTATGACTTCCTTTATTTACATAGTTATATATGTTTTGGAATAGAGCTTGTCACAGGGGAAAGATAGGCACAACCTCTTGTAAGAAATATCAACTCCCAGAACCATGTGTAGATAACCCAGCAAGCAATTTTTTACTGTCCTAAAATCTTCCTCATAGGCTTAAAAAAAAAAAAAAAGAAGCAGAAACTGTAATTAAAGTAAAACAAGTTAAAAGCATGTATATAATAGTATCACTTGGTAACATGAAACACTACCTGTATATCCCAGACAAACTGATACAGGTCCACAACCAAGACCTCTGTTCTAGTATGCTCAAAAAGTCTTTAGGATGCTATTTGTCGCAAATTTTAGAAATTACCTGTGACACAAGGGTTCCATAAATCTTTTGCCCAGGACGTTATCTCCTTCGTGTAGCCCATGAAATCCACCCATCAGCCTAGCAAGAATGTAGGAGGCAGATGGTATTGAAAGTAGAAATCAACTGCCCACTCCCCAGAAGACAAGAAAAGATTTGATCTGCCATCTGAGGCACATTTTTGGGAACTACCTTTTTATTTATCTCATGCCTTTTGTAAGAATAAGATAAGTATTTCCATACTTGGAGTATTTGGGTACTTAGGTTCCACTACACAGATATGCAGAAATGAGACTGAAAACATTGAAGAGATACAGATTTATACCAAGATGAAGGACTATGCTGCTTTGTTTGGACACCGTCTGCCCTTGAAGGCACTATGGAGCTACACAGCTCAAGCAAGCTTCTGTGAGAGATCCTTCTCTATAAGGTCCTCCCTCAAAAAAACACTTAGGACAGTTCAAATACAAGTGCATTAGGCTCTAAAATCCTGTATAATTTTAAGTTCTCCACTCTGCCCCAACCTTAGTGAAGCAGGCAGGATCACAGACTTCCTTCTCTGTGCACTTTAATACTAGTTTCTATAAACTGCTTTGAACTCCTTTATGTAGCAGAATACCTGATGAGTGCTTTGTGTGTTGTTGACTAGCTTGCCAGCATTGATGATCTCTTCATTGCTCCTCCATTTACTTTGCCTATCAATTAGGTTGTTATTGTTCTGTAAATTACAATAATTGACAGGTTTTGCAGACACAGCCGACAGTCACTACACTGAAAGGTGGGGGAGTATGAATAAATTTAAATACATATGCATATTGAAAATGAGTGCCTAACATTATTAAATATAGACACCTTTAAAATAACTTCTAAAATAAACAAAATTCAAGGAGAATAATCCAAAGTAGCCCACTGACTGCAATCTGGGAAGCTCAGAATAAGACAAGAGAAGTACCCAGCAACCAGGGACGCAGAAAAGTTTTGGGGCATTTGGCTTCTTATCTAGTCTATCATACACATTTTGTGTGATTCTGTGCTAGGCATTTCTACTGTTATTTTCCGAAGTGTGTAAGCAAGGTTGAACACTCATGTTGATTTTGGTGTCTTAGTTCCTCCCTGTGAAATGGGAGCATTAGTGCAATGTTGTTTTCTATGAAGTACAGTCTCCCCTTTGCAATGTCATCCACGGAGAAGGACCTCACTGTGCCGAACATTATTTGAACAGCCAATAGAAGCATATTCTAAAGAGTTTACTGAGCAGGATATATGTATAGAGTTGTGAAGTGCTTAGATAAGAAGAATTGTACAGTGTCTTACTGTACTAAGAACTGTACAGTGTCTTAGTTGCATATACCATATGTTTATCAAGGCATTTCAGTGTTGCTCGGCTTGCCATTCTTACTCTAAGGTCATGTAATCTGAACTACTAGTGAGAACAAATGTGAAACCCTGATGTTCCTCCCACACCTACTTTGTTCTTCTGTAAAACTCTCACTGAACCGAACAGAAGCACCAGTGCAACTGTTTTATATCTCTCAACAAATGATAGGAAACAGACAGCCATTAAACTCCAGTACTGGATGACATTCAACCCAGAGGTTGGTGGAACTCTAATATTAAGTTGCTGAGGGTTCAGGTGGGCCTGATGCCTGTCATGGCTTACACATCAGAATTGCAGAAGGCAGAAACCTGCCTTACAGACACAAAGCAGAGCAGTCTGGTTTTACTCAGAGATGGCTGTGATTACAAGAACTAGATTTAGAGGCAATGAAAATGTGCAGAACTTCTATAAGCCTAGGAAAAAGATAAAAGGTGTCAGAGTTTGGGGAAGAATAAAGTATTTAGGGATTAGAAATTGAGAAGAAAGAAAAAAAGACCCCAAAAAAATCAAATTTGGAGGGTAGGGGGCAGAATGCTCTGTGTCTTTTAAACTAGGAAATACCTTTTATCTGTATTGGGGATTTATCTTTGGACAGATTTGGCTGGTAAAGGACCATGGTCCTGTTTTAACTATCGCAGGTTTTATGGCAAAATTGGTGTAAGAGGTGGGAGGCATGCTTAAAATTTTATTCAGTGGTAGCATTCCTTCCTGTACTAACTTGCATTGAGTTGATCTGACATAAGAGCCAAAAAAGGAACTTAAAGAAATGTCTGAAAGTAAATCCTCCAAGGAAGATTTTGAAGGTGAACGTTTCCCTGCCTCCTTGGGTACTCCCACCCCTACAAAGCTGAGGGAGCTGCATCATCTGTTGGGCTACAGCTGCAGCTGGGATTCCTAATCATGCTTCTGTGTATTAGTCAATATTTCTTGTCTTTATAATCATGGTTCTGGGGACTAGTTAATACTTCATGTCTGCACATTTTGAAAGTTACATACACTTGACCTCACCTCAGTTGGAGCTGGAGTTTTGAAAAACAGGACTGGGATACCAAATGTTTCACAGAAGCTGAGATCTATATTTCCTATATTCCTATATTTAATTCAACTGTTGGTTTAAACTGTTGCTATATGCTCACACATTAACATGACAGGTTCCTAAAAGTCATTACAAATAAAAAATAATGAAGGTGCTTGGCATTTTCCTGGATCATTTCTTTGTATACTGGCACAGCATCACAAATTATAAGACTGCGAAACTGGGCAATCTGTGTGTCATTTTCTCTCCCCTGCAAACTGTGCCCGTTTCCCAGAAATGATAAATGGAAAATCTTAACTAACAAAAAAAAAAAAAAGACATTAAATAGAGCTTGCAAGTACCAAGTCATAAAAAATTGGACTAAAGTTACGCAAGAGAAAAATAACTGTTTTTACAGACAGAAGTAAAATAGCATTTTCTGAAAAATCTGGAGAACAGTTAGTGTAAACAAAACAGCCACAACACTGCACTGCACTGTCAGTATTTATTTGCATGAAATCCCCTAATAATAGTAAAGCTCTCTAGATGGCAATGTCAACATGTGTTTCAAAATATCACGCAGGTGCCTCTCTCTATCCGTTATCTATCATTTCAGCCTAAGGAAATTGCATTTCCTAAATTTTAAATTGTGAAAGTGAGGTAAATCCCACAAAGAGAAGGTAAAATAAACTCACATGCTGATTCAGCAAAACACTTCAGTCCACACTTCTGCTTAGTTGTGTATATATGCCATATTGATTCCACTTAACACCCAAACCTGAGCTTTGGTGTCTACCCAAAAGAGCAAACTCCTGCACAAGAACAACAGAAGGTGCGACAGAGGGAAAGAATGAAGTGTCCATTAGTCAAGAGTGGTTTTTGTTTGCTTGCTTGCTTTGTTTGTTTTTACAATGATCAGCAGTTCCAGTATTAGTTAAAGCAAAGATGTGAAAATCTAATATGGTCTTTTGTAAGTAGGAACTACAATGATTCTCTTTTTGCTCCAATTGTGTTCATCATAGATTGACATGGTAATTTGTATTGTCTTCATCTCCTTGCTCTCATTTTTCTTAACATACCAAAGGGAAGCTTTTATACTTAACCCAGAGGATATTCCCTGGGATTACATTTTAATGCCTGGGCAGCTTGCCTGGCTTTTCACCATTGCAAACCTGTCTTTATTATCCATGCAGCATGCACTGCAGGAGAATCAATACTCTTTAAGTCAGGAGCCAATTATCCAATCTTTTTGATGAATTATTTTAAGTGTGGTCTACATGCTTTGATTTTTATTTTGAGTTTTGTTTCTGACATTTTGTGGGGGCTGTCTTGACTCCTTTTTCATTTTTCTCAGGGGAGCTTCTGCTTTATTCTCCACAGGGAAATTAGTTTTCTACTCAATCTTTCATGCAGACAAAGAATAACTGTAATATTTATTTGCAGAATGACTAGAGGGTTTCTGTGAAACCATCCTTTACTGTATCTGTGATTCAGTGGCAGAACTGCAGTCTGTTATGTCAAGAAAATGGGAGAAAAAAATCACTTTCCGAGGTGTGGAGTTAGAAGAGGTATTAATCAATACAAAATATCTTAATGTTTCCCTGTATTCATTCTGTAAAGTAAACTTCCCATAAAGTCTTTTGGCTCATTTAATACTTCAAACTCCAAACTGGGCATGTTACATTAATTTAAATCAGTATAAAGTATTACCTGAGACAACATGTTTACGAGAGCTGGCAAGAAAACACATCTGGTTAAAATGCTGTTTATGTTTCAAATATTCATCGTAAACTTTGCCTGAACTTTTTTATTATTTTTTAAATTGCACTTAAATACTAGAGTGGAGGAAATTTATACTGAAATACATCATTACTTTCCAATTACAAGACTATATACACACAATTGAATATTTGGTTCATAAAAATTTATATTGAATATTTGATGAACTTTTTTTCCAGTCAAAGAAGGAATTATAATCTCTGAGCATTGTTATTAGTAAACACAGCCTCAGTGAAAACAGTGAATTATTTCTTTACAGGAAACTGTGTTAAAATCTCAATAATGCATAAATTTTAGTATTAATTTTTAGTATGCTGAAATAATAACTTCACAGTCATCTTCCACTTTCCTCTTTTTCATTCCCCAGAAAAATGTCCTTAACATTTGTATAATGCCAGATAAGACTGATTCTTAGAGAATATCTCCATGGACATAGTGTGATCAGACTTCGGTGGTTTTTCCAGTGAAGATGTGACAATGTGAAGATGCCATCCAGTAAGATGGCTGCCATGCCAGCCAAAGATTAAAAAAAAAAAAAAAAAAAGACATAAACATAGATTCATAGAATAAAATAATAGAATCATTTAGGTTGGAAAGGACCCTTAAGATCATCAAGTCCAACCATCAACCTAACATTGACAAGTCCACTGCTAAACCATGTCCCTAAACACCACATGCACATGTCTTTTAAGGACCTCCAGGGACAGTGACTCAACCACTTCCCTGGGCAGCCTGTTCCGACGTTTGCCAAGCCTTTCAGTGAAGAAATTTTTCCTAATATCCAGTCTAANGAAGAGACTGACACCCACCTTGCTACAGCCTCCTTTCAGGTAGTTGTAGAGAGCGATAAGGTCTCCCCTCAGCCTCCTCTTCTCCAGGCTAAACATCCCCAGTTGCCTCAGCCGCTCCTTATAAGACCTTGTACTCTAGACCCTTCACCAGCTTCGTTTCCCTGCTCTGGACATGCTTCAGCACCTCAGCATCTTTTTTGTAGTGAGGGGCAAAAAACTGCTGCAGCCTCACCAGTGCCGAGCACAGGGGGACAATCACTTCTCTAGTCCTGCTGGCCACACTATTTCTGATACAAGCTAGGATGCTCTTGGCCTTCTTGGCCACCTGGGCACACTGCCAGCTTGTACCCAGCTGGCTGTCGACGAACAACTCCAGGTCCTTTTCCACTGGGCAGCTTTCCAGTCACTCTTCCCCAAGCCTGTAGCATTGCATGGGGTTGTTGTGATCCAAGTGAAGGACCTGGCACTTGGCCTTGTTAACCAAAGAAGATAGGGTAGTCATATTGATTTGGACAAGTCTAATTCTTCTGATGAAAGTGTGAAAACAAAAAACTCTCAAGCACCTCTTTCCAGAAACTCATGCCAAGGCTCATATTTTGCCATTTCCCTTTTATGCTTTGTTTTCACTCTGAAAGTAACAAAGAGGGCAGACAACTGCACTCCCAACAGCTCATAGGAACGTTGTGATCATTTGTGCCCTTGGCTGAAGCATGGCACTGAAAATATTATAGGCAACAAAAGTAATATGAACTGAAGGGTAGTAAGCAGATAAAATTGGAATAAGCTGCTGGAAAAGCCCCACACTATGCTGAACATGAATCAATAGTGATCCCAGGGTGCAGAACGGCAAATCCCATGTGCTGTGAAGCCTCTCCCAGCCTTAATATTTTAGACATTTGTGCCTGACAGGTGTCATGCAGTCCATTACTTTTTTTTTTAAAATCACAGAATTACACAAAAATTATGTCTAGCTTTTCAAAGATTTCTTTGAAGCAGTCTTGCCCATAAATAAAGCTGGTTTGTTTTATTTTGGTCATGGTTACATTTCCAGTTATATTTGTATCTTTGAGCTATTATCCTCATTGATAATATCCAAAGTGTTTGAGGTCTTCAGCTTTTAAATCTTGTGGGTTTCTTTTTGATTCCTCTGCAAGTTGAAGACTAATAATATCACTACCTGAAAGACAGTTACCCGAAGAGTTCTTAGAAATTAAGCATAAAGGAGATATTACTGTGTTAATGTTACTAAATCTTTTTCTTTTAATAGTGCTGATCAATGTGAGCTGCTCTCAGCTTGCTTCAGTATTTGCATCTTTAAGTCCTGTCAAGAACATAAAGGACTAGCTGATTGCATCTATAAATCAAAATTCGCATGTGCTCTGAATCCATCAATTCACACCTGCTTGCTCTTAATGACCAAGCAATTTTGGTTTTTAGTCAGAGGATACAACTGTCAAGAGTTATCATCTTAAAGAAATAGACCTACTCTGCAGCAAATTTCTTCCATCATCCCTTTATTTCTGTTGCTAGGGTCAACAACCTCATCATCCTAAATAATAGCCTGGGAAGATGTAGATTAATAAAAAGAATGGGAAAATACACATATACGCACACACAAATGCCAGCAGTCTCATTTCAGTTTTCTGCGTTCTACAACGTGGTTTCCATAATTCCACCAAACGTTGACCCTTACAAGAAATTTAGACTTGTCTCCATATCTGTCCCACCTAATGCCCTCAGGGAGGTGAGAACTTTCCCACTGCAACATAGATGCATTGCAGGAAGGGAAACCAGCACAGGGAGGTGAAGGAGCTCCTCTGAAGGCATGCAGATGGGGGTTGCCTGAGCCAAGATCACTGTCCATTTGCCAGCTGCTGAAGATATTGCCTTTTCTTTAAGTCTTTCACATACATAATACTTCACGCTGCAGCTCAACAAGAGGCTTGAATTTGTGTTCATCAAATCATGTATGATTTTACACTCAAATTTTTCCAGGCGTTGCCTATACTAGATGAGGAGCTATACATTAGAGGTAATTCTAATCACATCAGCCAATACTAAAGCCACCTTAAAATCCTTATCCCTTCTCCTAGCCTTTTCTACTCACAGGGTAAATCCATGCCTGCTAAATGAGCAATAAATTTAAAAGGACATTGCAGAGTGTAAACTGTCGCTTTTACAATAGTGTCCAAGACAAAGTATTTACGTACATTCAGAGTGACACAGGAGGAGGTTAATGTAATGAAATGTTCACAGGCAAAATATATTGTGCATGTTAAGAACAAATGAAGGATACTGATAAATAAACACACAGTGCTTTGCATCCCTCTATAAATTCCACCTGCTAAACAGAAATCTTTAAAACCAGGATTTATTCAGTGTTATGTCATTATCCTGGGATGCAGACAAAAGCTGCTAGGGATGACAGTTTAATGTGTGTACCAACATACTCTGAGGAGAGGAACTGGGAAAAAGGAAAGGGGAAAAGAATCAGGGATACCCTAAAAATGATCCTAAAGACTAAGAAATCCTAACCGGAACCATGAGAACTCATAACAGCACAGAAGACAGACAAATCATAGTTCTGTGTTGTCTGGAATGTTTCCACATCATGTAATCATTTGCTGATTAATGTACTCACCTGATGATTAATGTAATAATTACATTGTGAAATAATAGAGGGCTCATTACATAGCCTGTCAAATAAGGCAAACAAACATTGAAAAAAGATATTCATTTGATTGAATGAGTCAGGTAACAAATAATTAGAGTTACATCAGCAAAAAAATATCCCAACAATGACTCAAGATTTAAAGCAACTTCCATAAACTGTGGCTAGGAAAAGGGTTTCTCAGGAGACAGTCTGTTCTGTAATTTTCTCATGCAAAAGTCTATTCTGAATTTTTCTCATGCAGTTTCCTGTAAAACTGATAGACTGACTGTTCTCAAAGCTACAAGACAAAATAAGTGAGTGGCCTGGTTCAGCTTGCAATCCAGTTTACAATGCTTCATCAAGGCTTCAGTTTAGAAAGGTCCCCAAGCAAGTCACTAACGCTGAGCTTGGGAGCATGGCTAAGCTGCATTATTCATGAGCTTGAAGTCAGGCATCAAGGATCTTTGGTTCCAAGTGATTATTAGTTCCTTTTCTGAGGAACTAATGAGCTGAGACACAATAATAAGATTCTAGTAATAGTTTACCAGTGTGTGTCAGTGAGTTTCCTGCAAAAGCTTTGCAGATAAGTAGTTGTATTTCCCTTGCTTGCCTCTGAGGACTGAGAAACCTCTCGCCTCATTTGTCTGTTTTGGGAGAAGGCAGATACATTTAGCAGTATCATGCAATTACAAATCTTATTCAAAGCACACTATAATCAACAACCATCTTTCCATAGACTTGGGTGAACATTAGGTCCAAAGTTTGGGTGTGCAAAACACATATATATATCTAGATATATATATCCTCTAGAAGGTATTTTGGACTTCCAGTGATGTATATATCTACCTTGAGCTTAACAGAATTCATAGAATCATAGAATCATAAAATCTTGGTATGGTTTGCGTTGGAAGGGACCTTTAAAGGTCAGCCTCCCCTGCAATGAGCAGGGACATCTTCAACTACATCACGTTGCTCAGAGCCCCATCCAACCTGACCTTGAGTGTTTCCAGGGATGAGGTATCTGCCACCTCTCTGGGCAACCTGCTCCAGTGTTTCACTGTCCTCATCACAAAAAATTTCTTCCTTATATCTAGTCTGAATCTACTTTCTTTCAGTTTATAAGCTTTAGCCCTTGTCATAGAATCACAGAATCACAGAATGGTTAGAGTTGGACGGGACCTTAAAGATCATCTAGTTCCAACCCCAGTGGCCATGGGCAGGGACACCTTCTACTAGCCCAGATTGCTCAAAGCCCCATCCAGCCTGGTCTTCCTATCACTACAGCCCCTATTAAAAATTCTGTGCCTGTATATGTGTGTGTGTGTATACATATATATATATCTATCTCCTATTGAGGGTATTTTGGACTTGCAGTGATGTATATATCTACCCTGAGCTTGCCAAGATTCACAGAGAAGTGATTGTTAATTTACGTTTCTCTACATATCTTACACAATTTGATTTTGTTTAGCAAATGGGAAATTCAAAAATAAACGAATATGTAAGTAAATGAAAGCAACTCCAATAGTCTGTTTGGCTGCAGTAGGAATACACTAAATTTCAGGTTCTTCCTCATGACATTTTCTTGGTCTTGAAACATAGATTTTCATTCTTTGTTTCAGTACAAACAAGAAAGGTGTTCTGTAATATGCTTCCACACCAAGGAATAAAATAAGAGAAGAGAAAGGAGGAACTCTCTAACCCATTTTAAAAGAATTGACTGAGATGGCTTTCTTGGTGAAACCCAGACTTCAAAATAATTATGAGAAGGTGAAAGGGGAATAATAGAATTTTTTTCTTTCATCTTAAGATTGATTTATTTTTTGTTCAAATGTGACAGATTAATTTGGTCTATTTTTAGAAGCATTTTTCTATCTGTTTTTAAAGTCATTGTTCTTGAGGAAAGTTCTGTCAAATCTGATTTAATCAGAAGGTTTCTTGGGTTTGGTGGGGCTTTTTTTTCCCCTCTGGATGTTGATGAGTAAGGCCAAAAGGCAAGTATGATATTAAGGACTTCTGACAAATAGCATTAATGGGGAGCTTTCTGTTTCATTTCTCTGGGAAGTGACTGCCCATTTTGAATTGCAGCTGATGTCAGAGGAGAGAACAAATTAACCATGCCACACCAGGATACTGTCTCACCTTCAGTGGACTGAACCATGTGTTATTGGGGAATTAAGAGGGACTAGAGAAAGAAACATCCAAATCCTCCATCCTACAGAAATAGCAGCAGGTAAAGCAAAGACTCAGTGGAAAAATAAGGGTGTAAAAGTGATTAGCTGAGGTCATCCCTCTTCCAAATAACCCAATAGGTGAGGTATTATGTTGGGGACATCTCTAGCCAAGCTGCAAACCCTTTGGAAGCACCAAGGCCTGAACTGTACCCATCTATCTTTAGATATTCATCTGAGGCACCTGTGTCAGGCAGACTGTAGCCCCTCTGGAACTGGCCTATCACCAAAGGAGACAGAGAAGCAATTCTGAAGGAAGATTGATATCTTTGGCCTCCGTCTCCATCCATTAACTACGGCAAATGCAAGGCAACATGGTCCCTAAATAAGGTGCCTTGGTGAAGTGACTAATGTCTAATTAGTTGGAATACATCTGAGTTGAGACATCTGGATCCAGAGAGCTGTCTGCAGCATGCAATTGAATTTTTCTCTCTTTTTTCCCCAGTTCTTCCCTTGATTCCTCAGTCCTTCCTCTTCTTTGCAGTTCTCCACCATCCTTCTTTCCCTTTTTCTCTACCTGATCCTTTAGCCTGTTCCTGTTTCTCACTGCTTGTTCACACACAGTAAAAAACGCTCACTCCAAAAAATGCCAGGCAGGAATGAGAGAAAATTAGCTGCTGTCACACTCTGTTAATGTGTTATAACTCTCCCTCCATCCTGGCTGTAACATTTCTACTTAGATTATAAGCTCCTTAGAAGCAGCACTGTCTGCTCCTCTTAGTGCAATGCCAAGCACAACAGGGACCTTTAAGTCCTTAAGTACAAACATAATAAAAGCAGTAATAGCAGTAAAGGAGTGAGCGGGTCAGCCAGCTTCCCTTTTCCTTTTATCTTTGTAAGCTGGAAGGTTCACTCTAGTACAAATGGGAACACAGATGAATGAGGACTTTAGTTTCACGTGGCAAAATGTCTGCAAATAAACTGCAGAGCAGGTGTTCAGAGGAATTAAATAATTCAGAGTAATTTACAGTGGCAGGATCATCAATTTGAGAATTGCTAAAATGCAGGTACTGAAATATCATATGTTATTACATTTTCAACTAGTAATGTCAGTTGCTTTGTTGGTTTTAACATCATATCTGGTGCACCAATAAATTTACATTTGGATTTCTAATAAGCATGGAGTACTAACCTCAGATACCATTAATTTTGCCTCATTTGTGAGTGCCATGAAACTAGAGATGTATTTTAGTTGTGATTTGCTCTCATCCTAATCAGTTTCATGGCAATTTATTATACAATTTCTATGTGTCTTAAAAAAAGCGCTAGCGGTTAATAGATCACGGTGTTTATATTGTTTTAGCTTTTTTTCTATTAACAAAGTTCTCTTCACTGAGATCTAGAAGAATATTAAAGCTGATTTGCAGGCTAACAACTTGCCTTTCAAAGTTAGGTAATAGAAGGAACACCTAAAAAAAAAGACTTGGCACTAAAATAAGGAACTGGCTAAGCAGTCAATTAAAGGCATGATGGATGCCAAAATGAATTAAAAGAACTTACTGTAGAGCTTAAATCTTCAGCTAATGAACAGGAAATGTTTCCTATTGCTAAAAAAGGATGAGAAAAAAATCATCAGCATGGCCATCCTAAAGTCATTTGTTTAATGCCAAGTAAAAAATTCATGAAGTGTTTGAAAGCAGAATTTGATGTCTAATGACAAAGCATCAAACCAAGGTCAGTAAGACGATTTTGATGCTTCGTGAACATGAGACTGACCATCTCTGCTGACACTATATGTTGCATTACAATTCAGGGCTCTTTTCCATTACTGAAGCCCTTTCTAGTCATGGCATATTATTTTGCCAAATTACATAATATCATTATGCATTGATTGAGTCTCTCACATTGGAAATATTCCAGCAAGCACTTTATATATAACTCTGTCTAGGAGTTGCTTCAACCAAGAGTGACTTAGAGGTGTCTTCAGAGGGAGGAATATGCTCACCTTTTGCTTTTTGCAGCACCATTGTGAGTCATACTTGAGCTGGAAGGGGGTTGGATTTGGATTGCTATTAGAGGGAAAGTTTGGGTGGGTGAAGTGAATTCAGTGTGGGTGGTGGGTCGACATAGCAACTAATATAAAAACTTGCCAATGACAACAAGTGGGAAGAATCTATTTTTTAAAAAACTTGTTAGAGAGACTGTGGTGAATTCAAACCCAGCCAAGCTGTTCTTCCCTTCTTTACATAAAGGAAGGGTGCCATCTAATGAGCACTAGCAGCAATTCCTGCCATACTGCAAGCATTTCCTGCCTTATAGGAGCAAATTTATTCACTGCGTGACAGCTTGTTTCTATCTGTAGGTTCAGCAGCTCAGCTGCTGTTGCCCTTGACCTTAAAGTAGTTAACGGTATTAGACGCTGGCTTCTAACAGGGCATATGAGGATAAAGACTCTGCCTATGAGCTTTTAAATGTCATCTGCATCTATTTTTTTTTCCTTCTTGCACCTCAGTGGGTATTGTGAGCGTGCTTTTGTTGTCTCCTTTATATCACCTTCGCACTCACAAGGATCTTACTGCAATAAAGAAAACCACTACAGCCATCCTAGGGAACATATACAGGTTTATATTCCTTGCAATTTCCACCTAGTGCTGCACAATGTAATTATTATCACAGGTATGTAAATCACCTTCTCAGTGAAAAATCCTAGAGGCTTCTAAGAGTGAGGAAAGCATCAAAAACTACAGTGCCCAGTTTGAGCTTTCCACTACTCCTGGACCAGCAGAGTGACTTGCATGAGCCATTTGCTAATGCTAGGACCTCAGGAGCTCTCTGCAATGTGTCACAGAAGAAAGATCATCCACAGCTGACATCCCCTTGTCATTCACCACTCAGCATGCTCTGTCGTGAGACATGAATTTTCATATATGGAAAGTGTTCCAGCAAAGAAAAGGCAGAAAACTGGTTCCATATTTGTGGCACACAGAAAAAGAAGCGAGAAGCATAAACTGTAACAACAACAACAAAATAGCACATTAGTAAGAACTTTCTAAACGCAGGGATAGTGAAGCGTTTAAATTAATTGTCTGGGACATTTCTCAGTCTCTATCATTGGAGTCCTTTGAAAGCATGTTGGGCAAAA
>VYZM01020044.1:0-24732 GCA_013398915.1 Dromas ardeola
ATTATTATTAATTATTATTATTCCTTTTGAAGATTTATTAAAAGTGCTGAAATGCCCAGGCATTTGCACCAATCAAAAGGTAACAGGCAAGCAGGTCCCCTGGCAGACAGTGCCTCCATCGATCTGTTCTGCAGAAAAAAATAAAATTAATAAATATATATGTCTCACGCCTACTTCTCTTCACCCTCACCTCTGTGCAAGCCCCAGAGTTACAAGGTTATTATTGCTATACATCGTAAAATTAGTGCCGGGGCAATATCACCACAGCGGTGACGCAAACCAAGGTGGCACTTGGCATGGGCTTCTGGCACTGAGTGGCAAAATAAAACAACAAAGGACATTTTAAGTTGATAACTGAGTTGCATTTATTCACTCCAAATCACTAAGTAGATAATATTTCTGGTGTACTCATTTCTGAAATACCTCTAGTGTTTCCCTGAACATGATAAGGGAACACTGATCATGCAGTTACTTTTAGACTTTTAAATAACCTGCACAGAATTTAACAAGATGTTGTTAGTAGCTCAGTTTCTTACTCTGGGAAGATATAGCCTTAAGAATGGCTGAAAAATCCTCAAGTGTACGTGCTAAGTGCTTTGCTGCTATGGAAATGTTGATGCCTGAAGAATGCTGACCAGAATTGCTGGGACAGATAAAGCTGCCCACAGTTCCTGGCTCTGCACTTCCACTTTAACAGTGTTAAAAGTTGATTTCTCATGTGGTGGTTTCTCCATCTGTGAAATGGAGTTAACGCCGCAGTGTTTTCCAACACGCGTTGAGGAGAGCTCTACAAAACACTGACTGCCAACATCTTCCTGGGATGGCTGGAAGGACAGCTCATTCAAAGGTCATGTCAGTGTGTTATTAAAATATAATCACAGCCCTGGTTCGCGTACGTGCAGCCACATTCTTTTGGGGTCATTGTTTCAGTGCTGGAAGGGGAGTTTGCTCTTATGCCACCTGCTTCACCGGGAAGACGCATGATTTGAAGGACCCATGAAGGAGGAGGAAGGCACACAAGAGCTTAACAGGCAAAGGAGGTGCACCAGTTCTCCCAAGAATTTCCAAGGACATTCAGAGAGGACCATAGCCAACGCTTGTTTTTCCACAGCCATCCCTCCACCAGAAGCAGATCACAGAATCAGAGAATCATTTAGGTTGGAAAAGATTCTTAAGATCATTGAGTCCAACTGTAAACCTAAGCCTGCCAAGTCCACCACTAAACCGTGTCCCTAAGTGCCACGTCTACACATCTTCCACTTCCCTGAGCAGCCCATTCCAGTGCTTGTTAACCCTTTCAGTGAAGAAATTTTTCCTAACATCCAATCTAAACTTCCCCTGGTGCAACTTCAGGCCGTTTCCTCTTGTCCTATTGCTCGTTGCTTGGGCGAAGAGACCAACACCCAAGGTGAAGCAGCTGTTAGAAGCTGGAATACCCCTTCAGTTCTCTCAGCTTCACAGACCTCCAGATAGACGAAACGCAGACAGAGGCTCACCTGCTGGGGATACATCTCTGTATGCTGGGTTGTGTTTGCAGGAGGCAGCAGAAGGAAGAACTCACCTACGCGACAAGGCAATGAGGGATGCACTCAACAGAGCTGCAGGTGAGAAGCATCACCCTCCCCAGCACAGGGCCACAGCTGAGGAACAGCTACTCAGATGAACCTGAGGTGTGAGGTGCCCCAGCAAGGAAGAGACCATGACATTGCTGGAAATGCCAATACCTGTTTCTGCCTCATGCAGTGGGAGAACTGTTGGACAACTGGGAGGTTTGTAGGCTCAGGAGAAACAGCACTGCTGTGGCGGTAAGGTGGCTCCCCCCAGCAGATGACTGGCACTGACTTGGACAGTGGGTGCGCAGCACCGTAAATTTCCTTCCTGGTAAAAATCCCATTCTCCCTCTTCCCCAAACCACCCCAAAAAGTGCTGGTGAACCTGTTCAGGACAAAATAAAGCATCAAAGTTTCCTAACATATGGCCATTTCCTCCAGGGGAAGCACGTACATACCTCTCATGTGTTTCTGCTAGAGAGCATTTAGCAACCCGTTTTCTGAGTTCACAAACTGCATCCGTCCCTAACACATACCCCCACGCGAAAGAAATCCAGGCAAAGCAAAATGCCTCATTTGAGCTCCAAAAAACCAGATAAGACTGGTTAGACAGTGTTTATTTTCTGGGACTCAGAGACTGAGTCACTCTCCCTTCCTGTGCTGCCTTTGTTTCAGATTAGGACATATGAAACTCATTGCCAGAAGTCATCACTACTGGGAAACTACATAGTGGGAAACGACATATTTTATTGTTGGTTTTTGGACTCACGTGACCTTTGTTGTAAAATAGCTACATAGAGGAAAAAAAGGAAGGAAAAAATCCAACCCAACAAACAACTAAAAAGCTACAGACAAGCCTCAGTAACTCATGGAAAAAGTACGAGCGAGGCAGCAGTTGCGCAAGGCTCCTGGTGTTGCCTCAGGGTACTCCGACAAGAAGTTGCCCTCTTGCTCTTTCCTCCGTACGGGATGGTTGCGACAGCCCACGTGCGATGCGTTGGCACAGGGGGAACAGGAGGCAAGCCTGTGCAGTAGAAACGAACCACGTTTTCTCCACGAAAAATCAATGGAGGACGGGATACAGCTCTGCTCGCTTGCACCAGCCCATCATCCTTCAAGCCCAGGGTGGCATCGCTCAGGAGCTGGGACGGGACAAAGGAGTTTTCCAGCCCTGAAGCTGTGGCAGGTTTAACAGTCCTTCCCCACTCGCTGCCCAAAGGGCAAGCTCCAAGTGTCTGCACTGTGGAACCCGGGATGGTTTTGCTGGAGAGGGATGCTCGTCTACTGTGAACTGCACTGAAGACCCTAAAAGGGGAAAAAAAGAAAAAAAAAGAAAAAAAAAAATTGTGCTGATAGACTTCTTCCATTCCAGTACTGAGCCAAAACCCAAAAAATTTTGTGTTAAAGTTTGACCTTTGTTAGTGTTTTCCAACAAAAGCAAATTTTGAATTAAAATAATTTTATCTAAGGATCTGCAGGTTTTCTTTTAAAATCGCAATCTGAGAATTTGCAAGTTTTACAGAGTATTTTTTTATTTTCATCGTTTCAGCTAAGAAGCACACCAATTTACAAGCGGTCATGAATCTACATAATTTGCAATTTAATTTGTACTTTTAAAATGAGATCTTCCACAAGACTTCTATTTATTCAAAAGTTCTTTAGACAGTAATAACGTTTTGGCAACTGGTGTAACAAATGATCTTGCAAGTCGGTTGTCTCATGACTTGCATTTCTTCAAGTCATCTTTCTCTGTAGGACACAGTATCGCTGCTTTCCATTTTCTTCCCAAGATGTGTAGAAGTAGAAGGCACTGGCTGACAAAATCTGTGCTCTAAATCCCACACCTAAAAGCACATGGTCTGCTACGGCGTTTCTGTCCATCCAGAGCCGTGCTTGCCAGGTCTGGCTGTTTCTTTTTCTGGAAACCATAGAATTTGGACAAACATTCTGCACTTTTTTCCAAATAGCAGGATATGCTTCTCGGAAGGGTATTATTGAAGGAAAAGAAACAATAGGGATGAGGAAAAACATCTTACTATACCCTGATTTATATATTCCTTTCTGCATCGTCATTTTAAAACCGAGGAGTTTTTGACTCCAGCATTACAACTGCATTTCTCCCTTCTGCCAAAAAATTAATTTCCTAGACAAACCCTATAGTAACTGTGTGTTTATACTTCAGAGGAATGGTTTCCTTGCTAATATTAGTATCTCATGCACCTGAATTCATGCGAATTATCAACATAGGGACTGACTGGTGAGTTGTATTGTCCTATACATTACAATGTACAGGAGGGATCCCCAAACTCAGCACTAACTAAATTTACCACTGTTAACACTGTCATTTCTGGATTGATGTCCAACAGAGCTGAACTGGCACTCCCTGAATTACCACATCAATATTGTAATTACAGTTTTCAGAGGGAGTGAAAGTTTGCTTTGGAGCAAAAGAAAGGATAAGCATCTAGTTTCCTGCTCTGCGGACTTAAAAGCATTTGAAAGCCCTCTACCTTTTACATCAATAATGACAGTTTTGATAAATTGTTTGGGCAAGTTTTTTTTGAAAACCATATTTTACCTCTTTTTAATTGAAGACAGATTTGTACAGGCCAGCGCTGTGACAGACTCAACTTTGTTTTCCAAGGGACAAGTTACATATTTTAGTTTGTATTTTTGGCCTTTACTTTGAAGCTGGAGACGTATATGGTCTAAACTGAATATTGTGAGAGGATCTTTTTGCCAGGAACATAATGAAAACTCCATTAAGAATGCATCTAATTAAAACTGCCTCTCAAATTATTGAAAAAAAATGTTATCTCATCTTGAATAATTAAATTGCTACCCATGATTCTGTGGAATGCTAAAGCCTTTGGATACTGACTTAATTAATTTTGGCCAAGTGATTTTGGGGGAGGGGATAGGTGAATATGTACTTTCCTTTATTTCAAGTGAGTTATTTAAGCTTTCAAAAGAAAAGCTAACCATGCCACTTGGATTACCAAGCTGTTTCAGCTTTCTGAAGCAACCTTTATGGCTCAATGTTCTATTCTGCTCAAATATTTTATGTTTGTGAAAAAGAGAGAACAGAACTTAGTGAGATTATGCATTAAGATATGCAAAGGGCCACTATGGGAGTTAACGGCTGTGCGGATGAGAGAACTGAACATGTGCATGGCATATCCACGGTAGTTAATGCACTTAGCAAAAACCCTTAAAAATCTAACATTTTCTAGGCAGCCTTATCCTGTTAGATGCCTGACAGACCACGTTTCTTGGGCCAGCTGTAGAGAGGAACACTGAATTGTGGGTTTAGGTGCAAAACACTTCATCCCTACCTGATGTCTCTTACACGTACCTACCAGTCAAACTGGAAATTTGAAGGCCATCAGGGTTAAAGCAGTATGGAAATGTTGGACTTGGTGAGAATCCAGGTCCTGTTTTGGACCTGGCCCTTTCTCAAAGGTGGTGGCTTGCTGAAACGATGCCGTTCAGCCTTGGAGACCGGAGGTCCTCCCGAGATGCTCATGTGTTCCTGGGTTAGCAGCACTCAGCCTGCCTGTAACACACCACGCAGAAAATTAATAACACTAATGCAGTTTCAGCCTTGTAAGTAAACATGATCCAGTGTTCCAGCTCTTTCAGAGTTACTTAACGAATCCTCCACCTACACATGCATTTACTATAATTCTTTGTTTTGACGGCCGCTAAATCCCCAAACCCGAGAGCGGCTTTTTATCTCTCCCTGCACGCTTCCCGCGGCTCTGTCCCCTCCACCAAGCTGGTCGCCAGCCGAGTCACACAACAGAGACTGCATTAGCTGAAAGTGGGAAAAACTTCAATTACCTAAATAGCTGAAGGTCTAAAAATAGCTTCCCAGTGCCAGCTAATACAGCCACCGCCAGCATCCCAGCTCTGGCCTGCAAGAAAGTGCTGAGTTTCTCCGCACATTTATGAATCTGCAGAAAGAGTCCCCTTTAAGCCAGTAGAGTACCTGTAACATCTGTTAATTAATTTTTCTACATTACATAAAGAAATTACATGCATTGAAGTGTTATAGCCATCAGTGGATTGGGTGTTCAACAGCAGAAGTGCCTTTGAAGTAGTGCTGCAAAGTTACTTCAGACCTCACCCCAAAGGGTGCTCCATTTAACATCTCAAATAAGAAAACCGACAGGTAGGTTAAAATATAACTAGCAGAAAGACAAGAATCCTTATCACCGGGGCGCAGTGCCAATGGAAAAAAAAAAAAAAAAGAAAAAAAAAAAGCAGCCCAAAGTAAATCTCATCAGTCTCGCAATGATGAAAATCTAACACAGCAGCTGTTTGCCTGGGAACAGTCTCTCAACACGTTTTGATTTCACAGCACTGAATTAATCTTTTCTAGAGAGCGCACAAAACCAGCAGCTCTCCTTGCAGATGGGGTGGACCCTTCTCCTCTTCTGATATAACTCGGTGGCCGACGTAACGCTGACACATTGCTCCAGGCCGTGCCGTGGCCACGGCGGGACAGGAGAGGGAAAGGATGTCCACAGCTGTGGGAAACTTCAAAGTGAAAAAAAACCAAGTTATGCACTCTAGGTCTGATTATGCCCACTAATGAAAGGCAAATTTTAAATTAGTAACAGAACATTTGCTTGCAAAGTGCATAATTAACCTTTAAAATTCAAAATGCTGTTGGATTTAAGAGCTCTGCTGGAGGCAAGAAGGATTATGTATTTATGTTTATAATGCAAACATCTACAGATACATTAGGGAATGAAAAAGAGCTGCCCTCACGCTGTAGATTTGTGTGTATGAACTGTTTTGTGCCAATAAGATGAAGTCAGCAGAAAAACTGATGCCATTAAATCAGTGAAAATCCCAGGTTGCAGCGCTATGAACATGTAATTTTGGTAAACTACCCCAGTCTAATCACAATTTCTTTGCATTTTAAGTTGAAAAATTTCCCACTCCTGAAATAAAGTGATATCACAGAATAATGTTTTACCAACATTGTTATCAGAGTTTCTGTAAGCTTGATGACAAATGTAGGTGTTAGAGCTTACGTGTGAGGAAGCATACTAGAAAGCAAACAAATGGCACCATGTTTTCTCTAAACCACAATGATTTTGAACGTACAATCTTAATTGTAAAGTGATTTTTTTTAATACGATGAACGTACTAAATCAAACTGGTGTGGAGAAATGGGGAAAGTAACTTCACCGGACTATTTCCAGAGGTTTCTGGTTGAGAAACATCGACACAAGTCAGAGAAGAATATGTGCTGATATTCTTCTGATTTTTAGCTGTAAACCTACAAAACTTTCTTTACAAATATTTTCAGCATTTTTGGACAAAGAATGGCAGAGCAAAAATAGTAATCTTGATCTCACCAAATAATTTATTTTGCCAAACTTAGGTGGGCTTCATTCTCCCCTCAGAATATAGTCAGCAGCTTCAAGTGGACACTGTAGGTGCTACAGCTTTGTAGAAGAATGTTGAAACAAATTTTTTTGTTTTGAAAAGTTTTTTCTAACAATCTCAGTTATATTTTATATATTGTAATTGCATGAAAAAATATTAATATTTTAGTATTAGCATGTCATAACACAGTGCTCATAAGTCTCCAGCAATTTGTCAGCTGTCTTGATACCATGGCATTAAAAACTAAAAGAAAAGATGCTCAAAGTCTTAAAAAATGCTACACTGCAAAATGAATATTCATAAAAATTCCATATTCTATGAAGATAAAAGTCTCCCCTATGTTAATTTCTTACGGAAGGAAAGGTTTTAGGTAACTGCATCTGACCGTCTGGCCAAGGCAGAAAGGCTGGAAATCAGAGTCATAAGTTGCAACCTTACTTGTGGTAATGGTTTTCTTGAATTCTTTAGACCTACTCTACTTTAGATCAACTCATGCAAGTGGCGGGTTCAGGTTTTATTTTTCAGACAGACATGCACACAAAGATTTTTCTTTACCTGGATTCTCTACTAGTGATTTCTTTTATCTGCCAAGATCTTTACATTAAATGCATTTCAGAAAATAACGTTTGTTCTCAGCTGTGACCCTAAATTCCTTAGGAAAGCAAGTGCAGACCACTTCTCCTGCTAAGAAGCATGAATGCCAAATTTCTATGGCTTTTTATGGGCAGTGAGGATAACAAGGGAGGCAGCATCCCTGCAATGTCAGCATTTACGTTCACGTTATTTGCACATTCTCTATGGTTGTTTTTTTGGTACCATTTTCATTTTCATACATGCAATACTCTCTTGATATGAAGAAAAATCTGATAAGCTGCATATTAGTCTGTTATGAAAAGATTACCTTCAGAGAAATATATGCAGACATAAACAGCAAAATCCTGTCACTTTCCAGTGAAACTAGTGCACATTTATCTGTTCATCTGCAGAGAGAGCAAACAGAATCATTAGGGAGAAGAATAAAGTGCAAAAAATAGCAATGCTGATAATTACAGCTTCAGCAAGTTTCCGTTCCCATTGTTTGTTCTCTGAAAAACAGAGAGATACAATTCGAAAATTGAAAAAACTCTTGCCACCAAGATACTGAAATAAGTCGTTGAATCATCTGCATATGGATGATTGATCTAAAGTAAACAATTCCATGATAAATTAAGGGCTTTTTTTTTCTCACTTACTGCTAAACCAAAGCATGCTATTTCTAAAAGGGGCGTCTGTTACACAAAAAGGGCTGACCATGCCAGCCTGTCAATGCTTGATTCGACAGTTGCGTGTTGACCGCAATGTTTCATTCCTGTGTGCGCATTAATTCAGTATGTCCAGTTGAGTTTTGGCTACCAACTACACACCTCTGCTTAGGTACGCGGGGTCAGCCTGAAAAAGCACAAAAAGAGTTAAAATGTCTATTATGCAAGGGAGCAGAACAGAAAAGGTTTAAAACGACACAACCTTACCTAAAATCTAGGCTCATTTTACAGGTGTCTCCCAGCTGTTACAGTCCTGATCTACAACCCTGCACTGAAGCTTACGAGTCAATTTGAACCTTTGTATAAAATTTTCCTGATTACTGGTCAATGTCACAGACTAGAAGGTGTGAAGAAACCTGATGAGGGCATCTTCCATCCTTCTGACAGGTACAGGATCAATCACACGTGTCATTCCTGAACAACATTTGCCTAACCTGTTCTTCAGAACCACAACATGCTACCAGTGCTCCACAGGTTTCCCGCACAGTACTTCCTTATCCCTGAGGAAAAACCTTAACTAGTAATCAAAGCTCCCTTTTTTCAAGTTAAACTCACTGCTTTCTGATGCATTTCTCATCTGCATGGGAGAACAGAATGTCTTTGGCTTTTGCAATTTTTTTTATGTATTAGAAGGCTTACTTTCTCTTGGTTAGGTAAACACGTAAACAATTGTTATCTTTCCTCTGGAGATCTTTTATTCTAGATCTTTGACCAGGTTGCTACTTATTTGATTCTTTCCCAATTATTTTTCCTCCATGCACAGTATCTAAAACACAGCACTGCCATGGAAACCTTGCAGCACTGAACAATGAAGAAGAAAGGTTGTTTCACCCTACTCTCACAGACTGTCTCCTAATTTAACTCCCAGAGAGTGTTTACTTTCTCACCCAATCAGCTCTGCTGACTCATCCTGTGGACAACAATCATTCCTGCGTCCCTTTTTACAAAAGCGTTGCCAGCTCGGTTGCTCTTCACTCTGTGTTTGAAAAGACGGTGGTTCCTGCTGAGTGCCTTGGGCTTGTCCTTGTTGACTCGTATTCACCAACTTGTCAAGACCAATTTTAATGATAAGCCTGTCTACACATTCTCATTCTCTTCCAGCTTAATGTTACCTCTAAATTTAATGACTGTACCCTTATTTCACTATCCAATCATTAATACAAAGTATCAATAAGTGCCACACACAGGTTATACTCACTGACTTTAAGCCACTGAATTCTGGAAATAGTTTTCCAACTAGTATTGCACCAAGCTTCGGCACATAAAGCTAACCACGCTTCCTTGCCAAAAAAGTGTCAGGTGAAACAATACAAGAATTTCGTACTAAGAGCAGAATGTGTAACATCTGCTGCTCCTATCTGGTAAGAAAACCTTCCTTATTTTCAAAGGCAGAAATTAAATCGGTTAGACATGATTTGTTCTTGACAAATCCGTGTTGGCTGTTTCTCAGCTCCTTGTTTACTTCAAGATACTTGCGAACTCTACTGTATTTGTCCAGCGTTTCTGCAGAAATTTCTAGCAAGTTGCAAGGCAGTTTGCCATCCATCCCTTTTCTCCCTCTTTTAAAAATAAGGTAGACACGAGGTTTTTCTTTTTTTTCAGCCTTCCATCATTTTTCCTGTCCTCCATAGGTTTTCAAAAGTAGCTGCAAATGCCACAGAGATACCAAGATCTCCCCCAGGGAGTCTGCAAGCAATGCTGCCATGAATTTCAGGATCCTCCAGTTTCACTTGGACGACACTGAAGGTGGTCAGTTTTCTCACCACAGGATGGACTCTGTCCTCCGACACAAGGCTTCTGTTGAATGCATTGCACCCTACGGTGATCCACGCTGGAGCGTGCTGCATTGCACAGTCCTTGTCTGTGTAAAAGCACCCATTTTTCCCCATATCACTCACCAACAGTAACCATATAGTCAAAGCCCACTGCCATGGCCACAAAACAAATCTCACTCACATTCTTCATGCCCTGGCTAGGCAGAGTTATCCATCTTTCTTTTGGACACTCGTGGCCATAAAGTTCATGTAAATGGATAAATATCATAAGAATATCACATCCTTTTTCACAATCTGCCTTTTTAAGAAGGTTGGGGGGGGAAAAAGAGATCATCAGCCAACTCCTCCGACTTTCCCGAGAAGTAAGTTTTATTAGGAAATTGTACAAGTTTTCCTGCTGTTTGGAGTCCATGCTGTGTTACTCATGGGAAGGAACAGGAATAAATAAAAACAGGGTGACCGCTTCCTACAGGAGAGAAGTCTATGGTAACCAATACTCTTTGGTAACATTTAAGGGCAGAGATCTGCCTCCATCCTCTGCCTAATATCACCCCGTTCAAAAATCCTTCTTGAACAATGTCTGCAAGGAATTAATCGAGGATTCAAGGGGAAAACACTGGAGTTTCTTTTTATGTGGGAACGTGCCAACTCCCACCTTCACCCGCAGACCTGGGAAGATAATTTAATCCAAAATTAATTTCACTGGAACCAGTTAGAAGTGAGCATAAAATCTTTTGCATGAAGGAGGACTTTGTTCCTCCAAAGCTTTCTAATACAACCAAATGAAATAAATCTCCGATTCTCCAAGTCATTTTTTCCTCTGTTCAGTCTGTCTCCACTATAATGACTATTTTCCAGCTGTGTTCTCACATCGGTTCTGCCTACCCAGACTTTCCACGTTGATGAGGAGCCCGATTTCCACAAGACTGAAAGAAATGGTTTGGCTGAGAAGGAAACCAGCTCTCCGTATAATAACAGTGCATATAATTAATCAGGAATCTGGTGTTCTCAAATGATGCTGAATGGGCAAACCTGATCCAACTACAGTAAACTTAAGCCAGCTGCTAGCAGGAGTAAGTCTCGTAGGAGGAAGAGGAGATAAAAGAGGAAGGAGACACCGGCATCACCACACAGCAAACAAACAGGAGTCCTCCTGAAGGAGAGACAAGGGCCTCTCCAAACTGACCTGACAAATCACACAAAGCTTGGAAGAAGCCAAAAGGGAAAAGCTGGCGGGAGAGCAGAAACCAGCTATGCTCAGAACTTACTTCACTCTTAAGCGGAATGATTATCACATAGTCTTTAAAAAGAGCAAAAGATCAAAAAAACACCACCTTTGAGGGACAGCATATATTTTCATCGCCTTTCTTGATTTTATTTATGTTTGAAGGGCTGTTGCGCAAACACCTATTTACAGGATGTCAGCAAAATTACTCGGAGTCATTCAACTATGCAAGCTGTTTGGCAGATAATTGGCACATCCTACTGCAGGAGATGGGCAATTAACTCTGTTTTGTATTTCAGATGTAATATAAAGGCATTGGCCAATACCTTGATATGCTAGTGTTGAGTCATTGGATAATGTTAAAAAAAAACAAAACACCAAAAACAAACCAAAACCCAAAACAATAAAAAAACATCACCCAGAATTTTTTTTTGCCAAAAATTATCAACTGCATCACAATATGATAAGTGTCTCCTTTTGGTACCCAAAATGGATTATGTCGAAATATCTTTTCTCTGAATTCACTGGAGGGAATATAAGAATTAAGAGAAAAGTAAGTTTCATTTGCCCCGGCCTTTTTTCAGCATTAGGCAATCATCATCATCTGTTTTTGAGTGGAGGGCTCTGATGGACAAGTGCCATAATTAGCTATTCCTGCCCTCACACCTCTGAGGGAGGGACGGTGCTCTGCTCCGAGATGCATATCAGGACTCCTGGAGCTCCAGCAGCCAGGCATGTGGTAGGCTCACTCCCAACCTCACAAACTCAGGAGATCCTTAGCAGGATTCCAGGTGTTCCTTTTCAAATCCAAATGAAGGCAGGACATGCTGGCAGAAAATTGGACACTTTGGTTTTACGATAGAAGCTCCTTGTTTCTTGCCCGGTTACATCCGGCCCTTTTGATAAAAGCAAGCGATCCCTGCATCAAAAAATGTTTAGCTTTGCATTATTCCATGGGGATGGCTGCCAAGTTAACTCTTCCAAAAACAAATCCATGGTTGTGACCGGCAGGAACAGGACTGACATGATGTGTAAAGAAGCTAACGAAGGGGCTCTCAGTCTAGGAGAAGATGTCAGCCACGCCAAAGGAGCATCAGGGTCAGACCCGGCTGTTTGGGGTTGGAGTTTTGCTGATGAGTGGTGTCCTCTTCACCAGCCTGCGGTTAGAGGTGGGGGATATCAGAGGGGAGGGACCATGTCACCCAGAAATCACCAGCAGGTCTCTCCAGGTGGAGGTTTCTCCTTGGAGTCAGAGCATCACCGCAGAGAGCAGCCGGTGTTAAATAAACTCCAGATGTCTGGAGGACTTCTCATGCCTATCATTTATGGGCAGTGTCCAGCAACACCCTCGTGCCTCCATCCCGATAAAGGGCGGTGAACAGCTCTCGCCAATGACGTGGGCCCAGACACGGCAAACTCCAACGGCGTTAGTCACCCCTCTTGATAAAATTCCACAAAATCAGACTGTTCTTTATCCTGATCCCTCACCTTCAAACTAAACATGTCTGGCCTCTTAGTGAAACACACGTCTCCTGTCTGAGCTGCTCTCAGAGTCTGAGCCCGGCAGTAGAGCCAACAAGAAAAAAGCACAAAGCAGGACAGAGCTGCCTCTGGAAAAGCACCTATTTTAATTTGTTCCACCCATCGGTGTCTCAAGGATGGTGCTAGCCTGATCCTAGCTGGCTCAAGAATAGGGCCTCTATAAGATGGTAACAAGCAACAAAAACTTAATTAAGAAAAGCCGTGGCACACTGTTACAGGGCGTAGAACTTATCAGAGTTCTGATGAATTAGTGCTTAGTGGCTTTTTGAAAACAATAGTTATTTAATCTTAAATCACCCTCAGCCACAATTTCGTTAGCGCTGAGCATACGGACCGAACTATCTAAAATTATACTTTCTAGCCAGCACTAGCTTTCCCCCGTGCGCTTCTACACAAACCGTTTGTGGGTGTAAAACAGTGACCCTAACCCAACAAAATTCTGAACAAACTCTCTAAAAAAAAAAAACAACAAAAAAAACCCCCAACCAACCAAACAAAAAAAATCCAAAAGCAAAAGACTTTTCTGCAGTTCAAAATCCACTGGCCTTTGAGCCCTGCTTGCATAAGGTACATGCTGGCACTAGTTTCCCAAATGCTGGCAACGTAACCACAGCGCAGAAAGGCAAAAGCAGCTCTTTTGACTCACAGTTTGGGAAGCAGCAAATCGTTCACCTGAGCAAAAAAGAGAAAGCAAGCTCATGTGGTGAAGCAGCAGGGGGATACTCAGCATTCTCTTCTGTGTTTCTTAAATAGACAGTTTAAGAAGGCGTTAGCTCATCGTTAACCTTCAGTGCTGTGTAGGCTTGCCAGAAGTGAGGAAACCTTGAAAAGGAAGGGTAGGACTACTTTTTTGAGTATTCAGTTTTACAGCTTTTCAGTACCTGAATGATGACTGATCTTCTATAAACACAAGAAATATCAAAGTACCTTTGTAATGAGACATTTGTTTTAACTAAGGAGCCTAACGCTGCACTGTGGTTTCTTGGTTAAAGAAGCTGAATCTCCCATCCCACTAATTGACAATCACGTCAGTTTTTCCACTCTAAGTGACTAATGGAAATTTGAATACCACACATGCTTGTTCGCCTGGAGTTTGCTTAACATTTCACGATTGACAAAGCATTTGTAGATTTAGTCTTTAATGTATTGATTTTTCTTGTTAAGCTCTGTTATTCAAAGTTAGCACAGTCTGTTTAGAAAACAGCAGTGACCCGAGCATCTCCAAGGTACACAGACTTCACCACCTTCCTTAGCTTCGCGGTGAGCTGAAGGTGTTTTAATCCTCCAGGGAAAGAAAATCAAGACAGAGATCATTTGCCAAATCCCACCTATCAAGGCTCTGGTAACAAAATATATCAGAAGTGCTAAAGAGAAAATCATCTTGTACCTGCAAATAATCTGCTATTTACCAGAAAATTGGGAGTAATGAGGCTGTCCCTGACCATTAAAAGGTAGATGAAGGTTGGCTTTTCTTTTCAGATAAAGGTTCCAGGAATTTGGTTGCATCTTCATAATCTCCTGACAATATCTGAGGAGTCTTACATCCTGAAAATAAAATATGGACACTTACACATGTCTGGAGAATTCTGGCACTGGATAAAATAATTTTCTGTATCTTCAGTGAGGAATATCGGGAAAGAGAATCTCTTACTTGGGAAAAGATACATCAAAAGATACACGGTACACCAAAAACTGAGAGGGAAAAATGGATTCTGTTCCCACTTAAATTCAGCAGCAATGGTTCCCACTCGGTAGTGGAACTTTTGTGACTAAATTTTCAGGCATCGGGGCAGACTGGTATACACTTGTATCCCAGCGACTTCAGCTCTTTGTGAGTTTCATCTTAAAGTTTGGTGGGGTTGACTGTCTCTGGGCAGGTAACAAAGTTGGCAGAAGAAATTCCAGAATACCCTCTACTAATTATCTTCTTAAAAAAATTATCAAAATGGGGATTTTAGAAGTTATATGAAAAAGGTTTGAACATTAATCTATCATATACTGGGGGTAAACTTATTCACCATATATTCAAACTTCTACTCTAATCACTGCATAAAATCTAAGATTAACATAGCATTCAAATTTAGATTCCTGAGTTTTGGTAAAGAAAAAAAAAATCTCCTTTTCTTTCTTAAACTTTCTTTATCATCTTTAGCATTTCTAAAGTATTGAATCTGCATGATATGGAGAACGAATGAGGGACAGAAAAGATTACGGCCCACAATAGAAAATAACAAAAAGCATTTCATGCAGAGCAGATCCACGTGCTAAACTTGCTATTTCGTTTCCATCAAAATAATTCGGGCAGCCAGATTAAGAAAAATGCTAAAATTACCTTATATATCAAATGGGTGACATCACCTCCTGATGAAGTTTTCCAGAGCTTTGTTCATTAGCCATTTGGGAGAGCACGCCTTAACTCTGCAGATGCTGAGCAGGCTGCCACCCTGGAGATCAAGCTAAAGGGTTAATTACCTTCTTGGCTCAACCAGGCTGGTGATAAATCAGGCAGTGACTATCCCATGCTCAGCAAATGCTGGAGGAGAGAGAGAGAGAGAGAGGGCTATTATAACAGGCATTTTGAAAAAGAAATAGATGCATGCTGTAAACTCCAAATAGAATGCACTGGCTGGGACAGGGGGTTGGCAGACACTTGCAAGAATGTTTTATTGTTGATAATAATTCCATATTGTTTATTAAGAAGAGAGTTGCCATCTACTTAAACGAAGGCTAAACAGGTTTGGTCAGTGCATATTTTCTATGTGCTATTCTAGATTAATCCCATTAATCCTTATCTCCTCCCCTAGCCTCAAAAAAACCCAAAACCTTAAAAAACCACACTGACAGTTTTAGCAGTTTGGAAAAAGTAGGCATTTTCCAAGCTCCTGGGGACAGATTTTACTCTCCAAGCTGGGAAAAATGCAACACAACTTCACTGTTATTTCAGCAGAATACCATAAAAACAGAATAAAATTTAGCTCCTGCTGGTTTGTGTTTCTGAAAGAAAATTGTTGCCTTTTGGTCTTGTTTATTCTTAAAAAGTTAAAAGGGAGTTGAAGCTTCTTTCAAAAAGTTGGCTACAGAAGACCAGATTTGAAAGCTGGATTTCCATATGGCATTTCTGTTAAAGTGTGGGACTCAACAGCAAAATCTAGCCCTAAATCAAACACAAATAACTGTGTTTGTCAGGGTCCTAGTCTGATTTAAGTTCCAATATCAATTAATTCACCCTAAGCCCCGTAGCAGTTTAGGATTCTGTGGCACAGTCCTATTTGGGGTGAAAATTAATAGTCTATATCTGTCTAAAAGTTCATCTACTGATTTAAAACCCATACTCGTGAGTAAACCCTGTAGGCCTGGGTCTGTGCTGATCTCCATCATGGTAGTGTCTACCCACATTACTAAATGCTGTTCTGGGGTAGAAATCGCAAAGCAAACCCTCCCTCACTGTTTGGGGAAAAATAATGTGGAAAAATACGGGAAGATGCAGGAGGACATAAGGTCCGGTCCTTGCACAGAAAATAAGTTTTTCAAGACATTGACACCCAATAAGAGGGATGTGGAGGAAGGATTGGCTGCTTGTTTGTTCAAAGCATCAGGCAATGATGCTGGTGTGTAGACGAAAGACTCAGCATTTCTATCTGCTGAGGAATGGCACTGAAGGTTTCCCGGCGGAACACAAACAAAGAGCCCCAAAAGACTTGTGAAAAAGCACTCTGCCTGCTCAACTCCCTCCTGCCTACAGCACAATGAAAGCCAGCATCCCAGTGTATATTTGAATATAGAAACCTGGTTTGAAGTCGTGTGAAGGCTTTATACAGGTTATCTATATCACACTAGAAACCAATTAGGCATGGGCAATTGATGCAAAGAAACAAGACAACAATCGTGCCATTGCAAGCTCATGGGGAAGAGAAAAGGTAATGACTATTTCAGCAAATTCACATGCTTCAGCGAACCTCACAAAGCACTGGAAAACAGTCGTTTTCTCAGGCTTTAAGAACAGCAACAACAAAAAAAAGTGATAGGTGCATATTCTCTAAAGGAATTTCCCCATCTCAAGAAAAGTGTTAACTCTGCATGCAAAATAGTCTCCAAAAAATGCCTATGCAAACTGCCAGCTTCTCTATCTCCTAGGAGGTGCGATTCAAAATGCACTCGGACACCACAGTGCTAGCCAACCTACTTCTGCATTTTTCACGTAGATGACACAGCTTTGCCTCAGAGGACCCTGCTTTGCCTCTGTTCCTTGGATTCCCACCCTGCCAACCGCGCTCCTGAAAAAACAGCTTTTTGCAAAACTTCATGTCCCCATGAAGCTTAAGCCCGCGTTGTCGCAGATTGAGGTTCTGATTCCACCTAATCCTGCACAGACCGGACCTCTGCAATGGGTGAGTGGCTGGCAGGACTCTGATCCCATCAGAGCCGACAGCTTTCCCCTGAAACCAGCACAGCCGAGGGGACGCTTCAGAGAGCGAATCCCTCACCAGCAGCCTCTCCGCAGCGGGATCAGGCCATAGATGTGCTCCCTTTGGTGGAAGCCTGGCTGCAGGAGGCAAGAAGAGGCTGCCTCAGAGGATCGCTGAATTCCGGGAGTACAGATTTCTGGGGAAATATATATATAAATGACCATATCTTTGCATCTGGCCCAGGGAGAGTACATGCCAAAGTCAAATGATTTCAGCTGCCTCTCTACGGCTGATGCTGACAAATGTGAAGGCTTCCTTCACCAAAACAGGAAATGTAAAGGCTGACAGCCAAAAAAATGATACTGTGCCATCACCAATCCACCCCTGGAGTCCAAGGAGGAGGAGAGGGTCAGCAGGAGGAGTTCATGTTCAGCCATGATGAGCTCTCACTAAGCAGAGGCCAAACTTTTTCAGGATCACCCTTTCCCACTGAAAGAGAGAAAAAGGAACAATAAAAGTGCAAAGGCTCACGCTGCAGCTGAGGGCACTGCCACCAGCTCTTAAAAGGACCTTGGAACAGATCTAGTGGCTTGGCAAGCAATATTAGCATACTTAAGGCACTCTTGCATGACATTGCGACTGCATTACCAGAGAGCAGACACCTCCAGATGCCAAGAGATATCCATGCAGCACTGAATGCCACTGAGAGTCTACAGGTCACTGAGCACCCTGGAAAAACCTTCCAGATCGTACTGAAATGTAGTAGTTTGGCTGTCTCAGTGTTGCTATTGGAGATGTTCTATCATACAGTATACCTCACAGATTTATTCCAAGGAAGTGTGCATTGTCATTGCACAAATATGTGGAGGACACATAATATATCTCACATGAAATGGTTTGGAAGCCATTACAGCTAAGAGTGTTGCATTAGACAGATCTTCAAGATTGCTTTTAAACAACAGAAAGCATTTATCCTCAGAGCTAGCAAGAGTTTTAAAAAAAGATGCCAGAGCATAGTCACGGAGTGCTAGTCTCTTCGTCCCCTGGTTCAAAAATGAGCACAGGGTTTTGAAAGAAATAAAATTACAGCTGAATTACTAACTGCTTCACCTGCAAACTCATTAGACTTACTGTGTTCGACATCATAACACACCATGTCTGTCCCTAACGCATGCCTTCCACAGTCACGCTACATGGTGTGCATGCTGGCATCTAACAGAAACAACACAAAGAGGTCAGGATTTGGGTGGGCAGGGGTACATATACACGGGTGTAAATTTACTGTCCAGCAAAGTCAGGGTCGGCAGGGTGAAGGGCCAAGAAGAGCTACGTAATGCAAATCCAGTACGACTTCTACCGGCGTGAGGCCACATGGACAAGCCCAAAATACTTGTCAGAGCACTTCCATAGCAAACTTCTTCCTCTGGTTTTGTTCAACTTCTCAGGCTGCCTGCGGGCTCTGAATTTTCCCAATTTTTTTTTGGTGGAGGGCCAACCTATTATAATTTGGTTTTGCCACCTAAGCCATTTCCTGAGAATAGTACAGCCTCATAGGTCTTCTTTCGTATTTCTTTTCAGATACTCTACAATACATTTCTCAAACACTTTTTCCACCTTCTCCCATGAAATCCATTGCAAATTTTGCTCATGTAGCCTAAGGAGAGGAAAGTTTTCTGCTCTTCCTTCTCTTCCATGGTACACTAAACAACTACAGTGGAGCCTCTCAGCTCTTCAGCAGTACAAATACTGAATGCCCTGGGGCACTGGATCCCAAAAAACTTCACAACTTAGAAAGTATCTGCTTATGGTGTAAACTGAAACTGCTCCTGACAAGTTCAGCTTGTCTCTGATAACGAACAAGTTTACAAAAGTAAGCAAGAGCCTTAAGTGAGAAAACACTCTCTTCATCCACAACACATTCAGTAAGAATCTTTTAAATGCAGAGTTTTAGTTGGTAGGTAGCAATTTTTTGCCTTAGAATAAGCAGTTTCCCTGGTATATGACAAAGATGACTGAAGTAGTCACTGGCCTAACAGTGAGCAGAGGTCCATTTGTAGGAAATTGTTCATTAACTGACCTTTCTATCTACGTAAGTGTGAGTTATCCATACGTGCTCACCAAATGCAAACACGTTTTAATCTAAGGATTGCTCATCAACTCTACTTTGACTTGTTACTTATGGGAGTGCAACTGTCAAATAAAACATTAATTAATTTTAAGTTTATAAACACACTGATACCAGCACATTATTTGTTTTTCACGAGTAATAAACCTTTCAGTTTGAGAAAACAATACTGTTTAGTAGCCTGAATACAGACAAACAAGAAATGCTCTCCATGCTTATAGAAGCAAAATGTAGATCCCATCCAGCCATTTAGAGACTAATGAATCAAGTTTGCCATCATTTGGCCAGCTCTAGTGTGAAATTTATCTGTAATTCTAGACTAACCAGCTTCAAGTAAGACTTTGCTCCTACTTAAGTCATTAGCAAAACTGTTCTGCTGGCTCAGATCAGGCCCTGAAGTCTTGCACAATTCTTTACTCAGCCAGCTATGAAGTCAACAGGCTGCACTCCTACCATCATAAGTGATGTCCGACTGCCTCATGATCTACTACTACACGTACACATATCAAGCATGCCTGTGCAATTAGCCTTGCAAATTAATCAATTCAATAAAATTAAGAGTTGTACATCTTATTTACCAAAAAAAAAAAAAAAAAGGAGAAAGAGATAAGCTAACTCATGAGCAGCTTATTTAATTTGCTAATTAATTGCTTTAACCTTGACTGATTATCTCTTATTGGGCAGTAAGTTAACTTCCTGCAATAACAAAAACAGTTCTTGGAATATTTCTTAATAAATATTATTCTTTTAAAAAAAAAAAAATTAAAAAACCTTGCACCCTGAGATTTCAACTAGACTACAAATATTATTACTAGTGCCTGCATTATTTTTGTGAAAGGTAATACAATATTTTCATTTTAAAACACACAGACATACAACATATAGTGTGTGATGAATGAGTGAGCAGTATGTGCCCAACAGATCTGCCAAAGTTGGGAAGAAATGTGTGTGCCTATATATATATAAACACATGCATGCTCTGGATTATATACATAAGTATAAAATAATTCACTATTAAAAATTTCAATTCAGTTATTCAAAAAGTGAATAGATGGGTGTGAGTGTATATTATAATAACTGGAGCCATAAGTGTTCCTACCTAGGTATCAAATAGTAAGAAGAATTTTATTGCAGTAAAAGCCCACCATAAACACTGTGCCACAGCCTGCTGGCCGAGGCTAATAAGAACAGTATCACTGTGTACTTTTTTATTTTCCATTTATGTGAACACAAACTATGGGACGGTGCAGGGGAGAAAGCCAGGCACAGAATCCTCAAATGAACAAATTTAGGTAGCTAAAATTTTCTTTCTTTTCTTTATTAAAGCAAGAATCAAACAAATCAAAGACAAACAAAGGCAGAATCATAGAATGGTTTGGGTTGGAAGGGACCTGTAAAGGTCATCTAGTTCCAACCCCCCTGCAATGGACAGGGACATCTTCAATTAGATCAGGTTGAATCCTTCTGCTATCCTTCTTTTGGATCAAATCCACTACATGTCTAAACTGAAACAATTTTCTATATGGCACGCATAGCAGGACGTTAAATTGTAAGAAGAAAGGTTTTACATTAGTTGAATTTTCAACTTTTGTAGCTCTTCTTCTTTAATTTGTTCATTGAGCCTAGCTGAGTTCTCCAGCTATCTTCCTCCAGTACAGAAATCTGAGCTGCCGCAAGGTCCCAAACAACAGCAACATTTCCATTTCTAGCTCTAGGAAAATTAAATTTTATTCCTCTTATGACACCTTCAGCTGGGGGGAGAAGTCCTTTCCCACCATGTCCAACTGATGGAGCCACCATAAATATACAGCAATTCATACCTCTTTCTATTGGAAAAATAAATAAGCCGTGTACCTGAAGATAAGTTTTTCACCTAAAGCGGTGCCTTTTTATTTTTCTTTTCTTCATCCTAGATTTTTGCTATCCAATCTGATGGTGGAAAAATGAGGAAAATATGTCCCTTTAGAAGGAAAAAATCCCAACCCTCTGATTCACTTTGGGCTCTGCCCAATGAGGAGGAAAGCTGGCTACATATCTTTTTTAAGCTTCTATTTTTCTGTGGATATTGTGCTTCAGACTCATATTTTACTGCTTTCTAGCTTGCAAAAACACTTCTTCAGGCCATGCATTTCCAACAGCCGCCTTCTTACATAAAAACACTGACATGTCCTATTTACTGCTAATTCCCAAAGCAGAATGCTGCTAAATTCCAAATACAACCAGAAAAAAAAAATGTACTGGAATGGAGCTGCACACGGTGTCTTCAGCTTCTCAAAGATGATAACCTTCTTTCTGTCTCCAGAGGCAGGGAAAGATCTCCTTCTCACTCTGAAACTTTAGATTTTAATGAAAACATTTTAAATCACCTGCAAACATTAATAAGCATGGGTTACCATCAAAGATTTTTGGAATACACAAAAACACATGCAGATGCCCATTTTTATTTTTGTTAATCTGTTTTAACATCCCGCACCCCCAAATCTTCACTCCCTGCTTCTCTGAGGGGTCTGGATCAGAGCTATCATGAAGTTATGAAGCATCCTGTGCCCACACTGATGGGTCGTTTCACCCGTGCAGCTTTTGCTGCCAAGCACAGACATTAACCAGGGTATTTCAACCAGGCCAAGTGCAAGGTCCTGCACCTGGGTCGCGGCAACCCCAAGCACAAATCCAGTCTGGGCAGAGAATAGATTGAGACCAGCTCTGAGGAGAAGGACTTGGGGGTGTTGGTGGATGAGAAGCTCAACACGAGCTGGCAATCTGTACTTGCAGCCCAGAAAGCCCCCGGCATCCTGGGCTGCATCCCCAGCAGCGTGGGCAGCAGGGCCAGGGTGGGATTCTGCCCCTCTGCTCCGCTCTGTGAGACCCCCCTGCAGTGCTGCCTCCAGCGCTGGGGCCTCGGCACAAGAAGGATGTCAACCTGTCGGAGTGAGTCCAGAGGGAAGAGTCTATGAAGAAGATCAGAAGGCTGGAGCACCTATCNGTCGGAGTGAGTCCAGAGGAGGTCTATGAAGAAGATCAGAAGGCTGGAGCACCTATCCCATGAAGACAGGCTGAGAGAGTTGGGGTTGTTCAGCCTGGAGAAGAGAAGGCTTCGTGGAGACCTTATAGCAGCTTTCTAGATTCTGAAGGGGGCCTGCAAGAAAGCTGGAAAGGGACTTTTCACAACGGCATGTAGTGATAGGACAAGGGGTAGTGGTTTCAAACTGGAAGAGGGTAGATTTAGATTAGAGATTAGGAAGAAATTTTTCATTCTGAGGGTGGTGAGCCCCTGGCCCAGGTTGCCCAGAGAAGCTGTGGCTGCCCCATCCCTGGAGGGGCTCAAGGCCAGGTTGGATGGGGTTGGAGCAACCTGGGCTGGTGGGAGGTGTCCCTGCCCAGGGCAGGGGGTTGGAACAAGATGATCTTTAAGGTCCCTTCCAACCCAAACCATTCTGTGATTTCCACAGACCCCCAGGTGCGAGGACACAACTAAATTATGATCTTTCCTAAGGCGGACTCCTCTCTTTGCTCAGACGAGTACATGGGGTGTGGGTGTAGGGAGGTAGCTGGGCTTGTGCCAGGTCAAGATGAAGACCAATGCCTGTTTTTCCCTTGGAGGACTTGGAAAATCTCCTGTTGAACACCCACACTTTGGAGGCGTTTGTCTAACAGGTAGTTTGCACAAGCCCCATTTTTGAAACTCCCTAGGTAAACTGTACTTTTGCTATCTCCTCTGCATGTGTGTGTGCTTTGAGAGCTTTATTGCACGGTGCGAGTTTTTTCAGGCTCCTGACCGCAGCATTCTGCAGTTTACAATGCAACCATGAACCTGCAATTGCAAAGGCCCCTCTATTTCCATTGCATCAGCTGATGGCATTTCTAGTACCAATGTGAAAACCAGGTGGAAACCGTGCTCACAGGCACCTTCTCTGACACCAAAGTCAGGTAAGGTCTAACTAAGGATTTATAGATAGGTGTTGTTTCTAGATGTGGGGGAATTTTGATAAGATTAGCAAGAGTTGACTGAACCATTTGGGTTGCTAATATGAAATTGAAAGCTCCTCCTCACCCCAAGTGTTTATGTAAAGGGGACTGAAAATATTAGAGAATGAAATTATCACCAGAGAAGTAGAACATATCCTGCTGCTAGTAATGGGAAAATTAATGTTGACTCAATAAATAATAATGTGATATATAAGCTTGTCTTGACCCAGCGAGCCAACAGGAAAAAGCAAAGAATATAAATATTCACTAAACTCAATAAATATTAATAAAATTGTTTTTAAGTAGTAACAATCTAGCCAATGACTTTCCCCTCAGACTCTTCGTTCCTTCCTAGATCAGAGTTTTTTCTTCCTTTAGTGAGGATATAATCTTTATTTTTTATATACGAGTGCTGTACATCATGTTGATAATTAGAACAGTAAGGAAGCACTCAATAAACAATGCTCTGAAGCAATTTTTTCCAGAAATATTGTTATTCTTCCCTGTTGTTTTCATTTGCTTTGTTTTTTTTTCCTTGAAACGTCTAAACAATATAAGCATTCCTGGAAAGTATTTATATTTTTGTTTTACGCACTTCCTCCTTTTAAGTGCTTCACTCCCTGCTTAGAGTTTCCTGGGTCTGGCATGCCCGTCTTCATGCAGCATCAGCCATGGTGTTTACACAAGCATAGTCCAGCCACATCTCGGTCCCTGTGTCAACTTTTCTGCTGCAGATGGTCATAGAATCACAGAATGGTTTGGGTTGGAAGGGACCTTAAAGCTCATCCAGTCCCACCCCCTGCCCTGGGCAGGGACACCTCCCACCAGCCCAGGTTGCTCCAAGCCCCGTCCAACGTGGCCTTGAACCCCTCCAGGGATGGGGCAGCCACAGCTGCTCTGGGCAACCTGGGCTAGGGGCTCACCGCCCTCACAGCCAAGAATTTCTTCCTCATATCTCATCTCAACCTCCCCTCTTCCAGCTTAAAACCATTACCTCTTGTCCTATCATTACACTCCCTGATAAAGAGTGCCTCCCCATCCTTTCTGTAGGTCCCCTTTAGGTACTGGAAGGCTGCTATAAGGTCTCCCCAGAGCCTTCTCTTCACGCTGAACAACCCCCAACCCTCTCAGCCTGTCCCCACAGCAGAGGTGCTCCAGCCCTCTGATCACCTCCTCTGGACCCGTTCCAACAGGTCCATGTTCTTCTTGTGCTGAGGACCCCAGAGCTGGATGCAGTACTCCAGGTGGGATCTCATCAGAGCAGAGTAGAGGGGCAGAATCACCTCCCTCAACCTGCTGGCCATACTTCTTTTGATGCAGCCCAGGATGTGATTCGCTTTCTGGGCTGCAAGCCTGTGTTGCCGGCTCATGTTGAGCTTCTCATCCACCAACACCCCCAAGTCCTTCTCCTCAGAGCTGCTCTCAAGCCATTCTCCACC
>VYZM01020046.1:1949-23036 GCA_013398915.1 Dromas ardeola
TCCCCCCGGATCCCTCCATCAGCCCCGGGACGGGCCCCCGATGCCCGGCGGCGGGATGCGGCTCCCGGCGCCCCGCTCTCCCCAGGCGTGTAATAGCAGTTGACTGGGGAAGAAGGGCTTTAAATTCATTTGGTTAACTTGGGCTTGACCTGAGAAAGTTCCCACTTAAACCGCGGGCCGGGGAGGGGGCCGGGGGGGGCCGGGGCCGCCCCGCATTCAGCCGCCCGGGACAATATCTTTTCTCTCGCCCCGGCATCGCCGGGGCGTCCCGGCTCCCTTTTCCCCCTCTCGGATTTCTGTTCCTCTCTTAATTTACCATGAAGGCTAATTCCATTTCCATTCACGATATGTCAACCATCTCATCTCCCCATTTTGTAAGAGGAATTCCTGGGCCCTTTTAAACAAGCCCTTGCGCCATTCAGGCACAATGTACCGCTACAGCATTCCTAAAGGACTAATGAATTTAGAATTAGCAATTTCTTTCTAGTTGAGTTTAATGAATGCAGATCACTTTAACAGCATGACAAATTGCTGGATGGGCCGAAATAGACACCATTTAACCCCCTTTCTCAGCCCCGCTCCCTCGCCCAGCCCGGGCTGCTTTTCCCAGGTACCTCCTCAATGCCCCGGGGGGCACCTTGTACCGCTTTGTAGGAGCCCGGTTGGGCGTTTAAAAGGCTCAGCCCCGGGATTTGGGCTGGGGCCGGCCAGGGCTCCCCGCTGCCCACCCCCCCACCCTCCCCGCCGGGCACCCCGGCCTTTCCCCGCCGCCAGCCCGGGGAGCGGTGGGGCGGGATCGGGGGGACACACGGCGGCGGGGCCCTTTTCCGAGCCCTGTCCCGCCGCCCGCAGAGGTGCAGAAGCTGTCCAGCCTGGTGCTGCCCTCGGAAGTGATCATCGCCCAGAGCTCCATCCCCGGAGAAGGGCTCGGCATCTTCTCCAAGACCTGGATCAAGGCCGGCACCGAGATGGGACCCTTCACCGGCAGGGTCATCTCGCCGGAGCATGTGGACCTGTGCAAGAACAACAACCTCATGTGGGAGGTAACGATCCCCCCCGCCCAAACCCGCAGCCCTGGCTGGCCGGGGGGGAGGCAGGGATGGAGTGCCGGGGTCCAGGGGCTTTGTCCTGTGCTTGTGTGCCATCAGGCACCCTCCCCGTGCCTCAGTTTCCCTGTTCATGCAAAGATCCGGCTTCCTCCAGGGCAGGTGGGTTTAGGAGACCCTTGGGGCAGGAGATGGACAAGGCTTTTTCATCCCTCGGGGTGCAGCTGGCTCTCGGAGGAGCCCTGAAACGCTGTTGCTCAGGTCCCACGCAGCAGGATCACACCCTGCCCTTCCCCGTCGTGGTGAAACCCCCGGCTGGCCTGTGCCGTGCTCAGTGGGCAAAAACAGCTCTGCCCCGTGTCCCCCGCTTTGTCCCTGCCCCGGTGCCGTTAACCCTGAGTGAAGCCACGGTGTTCGGTGGGGGTCCGAACACCGGGACACTGCATATTAATGCCCTGCTCATAGAGGGGGTTTTCCTCTTTATTTTATTTTTTTATATTCACTGAGTGTCAGACTGGCACTTTTTGATTATTATTAATTAATCTTTATTATTATTATAATTTTATGCCAAATAGAAACTTGCCTCACCTTTCCTGCCACCCTGCAAAGCATCTTCCCCTGAGGGCCAGGTCTGGCAGGCACCTTCCCCCTGCACCCAGGGATGCCCCCGCTCCTGTGGGCAGCTGCAGGATGCTCAATAGCCCCGTGGGGCTGAGCTGCCGGTGGGGCTCTGCCGGGAGGGGAAACTGAGGCAGGGAGCTGGGTTATCTGAGTGGGCATGGGCTGGAGACACCAGCCGTGCCCCCACCCCCCCAAGCAAGAGCAGGGTGTCCTTTCTCAGCCCTGCTGTGGGTGTGTGGTCCAGCACCCTGAGCAGGATGGGTTTGGGCAATTCCTATCTGCAGGCAGCGGTTCCCGGCAGGGTCTCAGCCCCGAGGCGTGCGGGCTTTGAGCTTGTCCCCGGCCGGGGGACTTTATCCCAGAGGGAAGAGGTGGAGGGGCTCAGTCCATCGCGCACAGCGCCGCTACCAACCGTGCTCTCCCCCTCCCAGGTCTTCAATGAAGACGGCACGGTGCGGTACTTCATCGATGCCAGCCAGGAGGACCACCGCAGCTGGATGACCTACATCAAATGCGCACGGAATGAGCAGGAGCAGAACCTGGAGGTGGTTCAGATCGGGAACAGCATCTTCTACAAGGCCATTGAGGTAAGCGGGGCCGGGAGGCAGGAAGAGAGCAGGGTGCTGGGACCCCCCACCCCACAGATCCCCCCCCTTTTTTCTTTGGGCCGTTGCTGGGGTGTCTGTGGGAGCACTGGGCGGCTTTGCTGTCCCCGGCACCCAGACCCACTGGGACAGGTAGGAACCGTGAGGAATGGCCATTGCACGGGCTTCAGGGAGCAGTAAAGGGTCCTTCTCCTCTCTGTCCCCTTTCGGTGGGCTCATGGGGTGACGTGTGTTGAGCAGAGGGAGAGCAAACACTGCCCAAGCTTGTTTTGGGGTGTAAAGTGTGAAAAGAGCTGCAATCCTGACCCAAATGGGGCTTTGGGCAGGAGTGGGGTTTTGATGTTCTCTTGAAAAACAGGATTTTGTGCCGAACCTGCTTCTCTGTAGCAGGGAAAAGTTTGGGGGGGTTTCTGTGAAACCCAGGGGCCGAGTGTCAGCTGTGCCTGACCCTGTACAGGTTTCACCCAGGGGGTCAGAAGCAGCTCCGGCTGTAATCGGAGCGGAGGATGGGGGCTGCGGGAGGCGGGCAGGGAGCCTCCGGGCAGGCAGGGTGCAGTGCTGGTGCAGCCGTGCCTTGGGCTGTCGGCAGCGGGGCCGTGAGGAAGGGCCCCATCCTGCCCGGCTCATCCTCACACTCCCGTAGGAAGCGCTTGTGGGTGCTGGCCCGGCAGGGGAGCAGGGACAGGCGCTGGGTCCCAGGGACATCCCAGGGCACAGGCTGCGGTGTCGTGGGGTGAAGGCTGGAGGTATCCCCATCCCACAGCTCCCCACGGGAGATGCTGGGATGGAGGCTGGTGTCCACTCTCTGGCAGCTACGTGCACACAAGTCTTGCAGCACCAGCGGTGTGACAGCGGGGACCAGCCCTGCTTGTGTACGGTGTCCCCATAACCCGATGCTGTTGCAGGTGGAGGAAGGTGGTAGCTCGGGGACACATAGCTTAGAGTCACGGGAGGGAACATCTCCCATTCCACGCCAGCCCAGCGCTGTGGGACTGTCCCTCTCCAATATGGGGTCCAGAGTCTTGGATGCTCAGGACCGTGGGCTCCCGCAGCTGCTCGCAGCTGGGAGAGAGTTTTAGCTGTGAAAGAGCGTGAGTGCCCGCTGGTTTGGTGGGCGAGGGCAGCCCCCCGGCTCTATCTGGGCTCCTGCGCTGGCTTACGGAGGAGCAGATGCTCAAATGCTCCATGGCACAGCACCACGGCTCAATTCTGCATTGAGCCAGCATCAGGGCTGCGTTTGGGAGTGCCGCAGTGGGATGGGAAAGGCGAGTGGGTGGGTAAGAAGAGAACAGGTATTTTCTTCTGCTGTGGGAGAGTCCCGTGTACCTTCTCGGGGCTCTGCCGCCTGTCCTCGTCCAGCGCACGAGCCCCGAGCGCGGCTGTGCTGCTCTTCCCGTCCTGGACACCCCTCCATACGCTTCGGCTGTACCCGGTTTTAAGACCTGATATTCTTGTAGGCAGCTGCTGTGACAGCAGCTTAATTGCTTTGTATTACTGTTCTTACATTATGCAAAGAAGTAAAATAATTCCAGGTAGCTGTAGTGTAATTAGGAATACAGCTGTGTTTCTCACACCTGGTGTGTGCACAGACGATGGGGCAGGTGAGCCGATATTTGGGGAGGTGCATGTAGAGGCCCCGTATAGTCACGGTCGATCTGCCGGCTTGTCCCGGGGCTGAAGCAGCGAGCACCAGAGTAGGATGAGTTTAATTCCCTCGGCACAAGCAGGGAAGTTGCAATGTTGAGAGCAATGAACCCCGAGTGATGGGGAGGTGGATGTGGGGATGAGGGGTGCCTGCTGTCACACTGCGGCTGTTCCCTGGTCACTGCTGGGCGCCCGCTGGTGCTCCCGCTCCCGCTGCCCCCGAGTTGACGTTGGGTGCCTCCGTGCCGGGAGGAGCAGAAGGGGCCGGGGCTTTCTGTGTGCCAGTGCGAGGAAGGGAAGCATGGAGTGTGCGAGGAGCTGGGTCACAACTGGGCACGACAGGTCGAGGACCTGCATCTTTCATGGGCTCCCCATTCCCACCTGCGTGCAGTACGAAACTGATGGCTTGTTCAAACTCATTAGGGTTTGTGCACCCAACAAGGAAAGGAAAAGCAAGAGAGGATTTTCCTTTTGTGGTGTTCTCTCTGCTCGTTAATCCCCCAGCACGGAGTCACGGGCACACGAATGCAGCATCTCGGACCCGAGCGAGCTCCCCCCTTGTTACCCACCGCCTTGTCGCCTCCCTCGCCACAAATCCTGGAGCGAGAGCTCAGCATCAGCCCGAGACCAGCTGGAGCAGCTCAGTCTTGGGCAGAATACGCAAACACAGATCTGATCGTAGCGGTGCCCTCTCTCAGAGGCACACACATGTCCGTGTACGGGCACTGTCACCCTCCATCCCCTGCGCAGCCTCCTGCCCTGCGCCTGCTGCATCCCCTCCCCGGTGGGCACCCCGAGCTGCCCGGCCCCCGTCGCTCCGCACCCACCTCTGCTCCACCATCACCCCAGTGCAATATTTCTATGGATGCCTTTCTTGCCTACCCACCAAAAAATCAGATTTATTTGCCGCCTTTTTTGCTATTTGCCTTTAGTATTTTCATGTGTTTTTTGCCCGTTCCTGCCCTTACTTGCTAGTTTGTTTTTTCCCATCCTCTTCCTCAGCAATTCCAAGTAGCTGCTGCTGGAAAATAAAGCGAGGGCAGCGAGTTTTGGCCTTTGATCTGAAGGCCACGAGATTCCTGGGGGGCAATTTAAATTGGTTTGGGGTGTATGTTCATGAGTGCTCACCCACTGCTGGCACAGATGCACCAGCTCCGGCAGAATAAAACACGCACACACACACGTACGCGCACATGCAATGTGTTTTATCCTTTTGGTGATATTTTATTCTATTTGCTTGCATTAAAAAGAACTCATTTTCTGTTCAGAGAAAATGACACTAAGGAATGGCATCAATTTAGGATGCAAAATGATATTGGATTCCCCCATCTCCCAAATTCCTACTCCGCAGCCTCAGTGAGGTCTTTATGCAGACGGACACTTAAACTTACAAAGGCAGATTCCCACTGCTTTCAGGCGCTTAAAATTAGGCACATTTTCAGTGCACAGGTGATATAACTTATCACCTTTTTCACGTGGATGATGCTTTTCTTGGACTACTCTGTGTATGGAAAAACCACCCTCTGAAACGAGGGACTTTCCCATTTCTAAATTAGGTTTTTAACATTAGGGACCCGCAAGGGGAGAATCTGCATATTTTTTTATAAAGTGATGTTGTTATTAGCATTGCCTGAACCGGTGTGAGAGCACCTCTCTTCCCAGCCACCGCTGCTTCGCACAGGGAGGCTTGAATGGCGTTTCCTGGCTGCTGGCTCCTGCCGCTCCAGCAGAGCAGGAACATAACGGGAACAACAGGAGCAGGAGAAGTGCTATCGGTTCAGGGAAACAGGAGTTTGGGTGGTGCAAAAGCCCCTCCCTGCCCCTGTAGATCTCCTTGAGGTGTTGCAGGCACCGTGGCTTTGGTGTGGGATGTAGGCACCATCTCGCACCTGAGCAGCGCTCTTCTATACATCAGCCCCCAAGCTCTCCCCCCGATCCTCGGGCTGACGAGCCCTTCGCTGGCACATCTGCATTTCCACCTGCTAAAAGAAGCCCCAGCGGGGTCGGGTGGGAGATGCTGCCTGTGCCCTACCCCAGGAGGGTGCTGACGGCTCCATCCAGAGCCGAAACACTCTGCAGGAGCACTGAGCCGCAGCTCCGTGTCACTGTTCCCTGCTTTGGTCTCTGTCGCTTGTGCCTCTCTGCAGTTCATGGGTCACAAATGGCGTATTTCTCCATGTCTCTGGGTGCCGCTGTGTCCTTGTCTCCGCGAGCTGAGAACTCTGGGTACAGACACCCCAGCTCTGTCTGTGTGCTCTGTAGCTGCTTATTTGCCTGTCACCTTGTTGGTGGCCCAGCCTGGGGAGACTCCGGTGCACATTTGTGTTTTGGTGGTGGACGGTGCTGAGCCGTGCCATTGCCTCCAGCGCTGCAGCCTGGGCCGTGCCGTGCCTGCCCAGGGGGTGCTGGGGACCGCTGGCAGGTCCCAGATATCAGTAGGGGTCAGCAGGAGATGCAGTATGACCAGGGCAGGTCTGAAGCCACCAGCTGAGGATGCACAAGGAGCCGTTCACCGTCCCCTCCAACACCCCCGTCTGTATCTCTCTCTCTCTAGATGATTCCTCCGGACCAAGAGCTGCTAGTTTGGTACGGGAACTCCCACAACACCTTCCTGGGCATCCCGGGTGTGCCCGGGCTGGAAGAGGAGCAGAAGAAGAACAAACATGGTAGGTAACATCGGAAACAGCCATGGGTGCAGCATCCCTGCCCGTTGTCCGTTCACCCGGGCATGCGGTGGGCACGGGGCAGGGACACCCCAGGGGGTATGTCAGATCCCCCATCTCTCTGGGGACAAACACAGGGACTATGAGACAGATCTATGCAGCTTGAGCAGGTCCCCAGTAACTCAGGAGGTCGCCTCCAGGCTGGTTTGCCCCCGGCTATTGCTGATGTGGTGGCCAGCAGCCGCTGCCCGATGCAGCCGGGCAGGGAGGAGGAGGGCAGGCGTGCGAGCGGGAGGAAGGCAGCCCCAGCACACTGCGAAACGCCGAGTGGATGCAGCTGCCTACGTCCCCACTCCGCATTTAACAGATCTTTCCCCAAATCAACGTTGCAGGAGGCTTGTCTCTCCCCAGCCGTTCACTCTCTGCTTGTCCTGGTGGTTCCCCGAGGCTCTCCGCTGTGGAGGAGGACAGATGAGGGGATTTTTGGGGGGGGAAACGCGACCACGGCAGGCAGCAGAGCTCTTGGGCACTGTTGGGAATGCTGCGCTCGCAGCCAGACCCCATCTGTGCTCCTCTGAGCGAGCCGGGTCAGGGCCCAGCGGAGCAGGGGGAGAAAGTGGGACCAGTGCAGGGACAGCCTGGGGCTGCTGAGGAGCTCAGGCTGGAGGCCAGGGCAAGCACAGCTGTGGGTTCCTGCACTCGCCTTCCAGCTCTGCTGGCAGCCCAGGGAGGGCAAAAGCACTTTTTGTGCCTGTCTATAGGGGAGACAGGTCGGCTCAAGTGTTCCCCCTCACCTAAATTTGAGTGAGCCTGTTCCCAGCTCTGGCCCCATCCTGAATCCTGAAGTCCCAGCCTGCAACCCCACTCTGCCCGGGATGGGGGTCTCTGCTCGTGGGCATCCTCAGTGGGCAGAGGAGCCAGCGAGGGGGCACGGGGTGGGCATTTAGGGCAGTCAGCACCTTGGGGGCTCGGGGATGGGGTGCTGTGCCGGGTGGCAGTGCCCGACTGTCCCCTGTTGTCCTCAGAGGACTTCCACGCGGTGGAGACGGGGGCCAGCACGACAGGGCGCATGCGCTGCGTCATCTGCCACCGCGGCTTCAACTCCCGGAGCAACCTGCGCTCCCACATGCGCATCCACACCCTGGACAAGCCCTTTGTGTGCCGCTTCTGCAACCGCCGCTTCAGCCAGTCCTCCACCCTCCGCAACCACGTCCGCTTGCACACCGGCGAGCGTCCCTACAAGTGCCAGGTTTGCCAAAGTGCCTACTCCCAGCTCGCCGGGCTGCGGGCGCACCAGAAAAGCGCCCGCCATCGGCCCCCCAACGCCTCCCTGCAGGCTCACTCGCCGGCCCTGCCCGTGCCCCATCCCGCCTCCCTGGCCCATCACATCCCCACCATGGTGCTGTGAAGCCCCGCAACGGGTTTTCGGACAGCAAAGACTGGTGTTGAGACATGCAATGAACTGGTGGGGGGGGGCGTTGGTCCTTGGCAGAGCTGGGGGGCAGAGGCAGGGGCTGCTTTTTGTGTGTTGAAGTGTGTGGGGGTGCTGGTTTATTTCTGGGGCATCGCCGTTTGCGTGGGGTTTGGCAGGCTGTCTGGTGACCGAGGGGACCGGTGCAGCCGCACCATGCAGGATGCTCCCTGTGGAGATGCGGTGCCGGGGGGACGCTGCTGGTCCCCAGGGTTGGCAGGGGGAGAGGGACGAGGGGACACAGCGGGATGTCCAGCGTGGGTTTGCCGCTGCGCAAGGGGAAGGCTGGGGCAGCCGAAAAGCTGGGCCTGGGTGAGTCACGCCTGGGTTTTACAGATAATATGATGGAAAGAATTACAGCTCTTCTCCCTCCTCCTCTGCTCCAGCGAGTGTCCAGCCGAGACACGTGCCGCGTTGAGAGGCTGGCACAGCCCTGGCACAGTCATCCCATTCATGCTTCTTTACACCAGGGGCAGCTTTGTCCCTGGTGGCTGACACATTTCCCTCCTTGGGAGCCCTGATTTAGAAAACAATCGCGTTTTTCCCCCCCATATCCCCTCGTCTGCCCTCCTCCAGCCCAAGCCATGTGGTGGGGTTTGCCCAATACCTCCCGAGCGATGCCACGGGCAGAGGGGACAGGCCACGAGCCACGGTGACACCCCCCCAGCACGACATGCCAGCTGGAAATGCCCATCCACGGGCAGGTTTTGTGGGGGACCCATCGCTCCCCACAGCCGTGAGGAAGGGAACACTTCGGCTGTTACTTCTCCTGGCCTCTGGGGACAGAGAAAACCCGTCCCTGGGAACAGCTCTGTCCCCAAGGACAACTCTAAGCGCCCTCTGGAGTCCTGCCACACGCGAGAGGGCTGTGTATCATAAAGCTTAAAAGAAGGTATTCTAATATTAATTATAAGTCTAAGATGTATAAAGTTCTCACAAACTGTGTTTTACTTCCAGAAAAAAAAAAAAAAACAACTGTCACTTTAACTTTGTAAATATTTATGTAAACATTATTTACAAAACTTTGATATTATATATTATTTGATTGTATATGTACACAGTGTAAATACATTTGTACCTCTCTCTTGTATTCTAAATAAAAATTACTTGGAACATTTATCATTTAGAAGATGGATAGTTTGGAGATCTTTATTTTGCTGCATGCCGGGGGAACGGATGTAGCAGCTGGGAGGAATGAATGTTCAGAGCAGCACAAGGTGAATAAAGAGATGGAGCACCGTCTGTTGGACCAAAAATAGTGCAGTTGGGAAGAGGAAAGATCAGCTTTGGGAAAAAACAAGCCCTTTTGCAGGTCTGGAGGGGAAGGGGTGAGGGCAGGAGCGGGTGGTGTTACTTGGTCTGGTACCTCCCTGCCCCCGCGTGAAGGAGTAAGGGGTAATTCCTCCTCCCGCGGAGATGTCTAAGCCAAGTCTCTGTTTGAAGTGACAGCTGATGATATCCTGTGGTATCTCCCATGGATTAATGGTCATCTTTCAGCTGTGATGGGCTACAGGCCTTGCTTGAAAGAATAACGTTTGATTTTGGTCCCGAGGGAGCAAAGCATTCACTGAAGGTCATTGCCGGCTTCTTTTTCCAGGCTAGCCTGCCTCCCTGTCCTTTGGTGACCAGATTGCCTTTTGCATGGCATCCTAAGGCCCCCCCGCAATGAAGGTATTAACTGGTGTTTCCTCATTCTGAGCTACGCGTAACTTTTCTTGCATTGCGCGTTTCGGAGAGGATCAGCAGCAGATGAGCTTGCCAGGAGGGACTCTCTGTTGTATTTTCTCAGCAGCTCTGAGAGCCTCACTGCTGTTTGAATTAAATGAATAAAAATTCCAGGCAAACGCATTATTTGCAACGGCTTTGCCAGGGGAAGGGGTAAATTCCTGGTCCCTCCGAGATGTTTAAGCCCAGCCTGCGCGCCGTCCTGCCCTACGCCTCCCCGCACTGAGGCACCTTGCCCGCACTAAACATGGCCGCCCTCTCCCTTTGGATCCCAAAGCAGTGAAGCCCACGATTCCCTTTCCTGCCAGGATCCAAAATGGCCGCCCAGCAGCCTCACCCACTTCCCACCACCGCCGCCCTCACTCAAAATGGCGACGCCCGCGCTTCAGGCGCTTCCTCGCCAGCAGCCAAGATGGCGGGCGGAAGGCGCCTGTGGAGGGGACTGCCGGCGCCGCGGCGCCCGCATCCAAGATGGCGGCCATCACCATGCGGCTGCCGGTGGCCCGCAAAGCGGTGGAGCTGAGCGCGCCCCGGGGCGGCGAGAAGCACCTGGTGGCGCCGGGGGACACGATCACCACGGACACGGGCTACATGAGGTAGGGGCAGCGGCGGAGGGGAGGCGGCGGGGCGGGTTGGCCGGGCCGGCCTCGGGTTCCCCTCAGGCGGCCGCTCTCTGCGCAGGGGCCACGGCACCTACGTGGAGGAGGAGAAGCTCATCGCCTCGGTGGCCGGCGCCGTGGAGAGGGTGAACAAGCTGGTGTGTGTCAAAGCGCTGAAGACCAGGTGAGCCTGGGCTGCCTCGGCCACGCAGGGTGGGCGAAGGCCGCCATCTGCGCCGGGCGAGGGCTGGGCCGTGCTCTGGGGAGGATGAGGCGTTTGACGGGCTGCGCTCTCTTGTCCCGCTGCCAGGTACAACGGCGAAGTCGGCGATATCGTGGTCGGGAGGATCACGGAGGTAACGTGCGTGGAGGAGGAAGAGGGTGGCTTGCTGTCCGGCCGCCGGGCCGGCGTGTCCCGGTCCAATCTGGAGCCCTTCTGGCCTTCCTAAAAGCACGTTGGTGTCCCGGCCCGGAGGCACTGCCAGCGCGGGGGGGTTAAACTGGATGGCGCTCCCTACAATTCACTCCCTACAACACCCTGAAAGGAGGTTGTAGTGAGGTGGGGGTCGGTCTCTTCTCCCAAGTAACAGGCGATAGGACAAGAGGAGACGGCCTCAAGTTGTGCCAGGGGAGGTTTAGCCTGGACATTAGGAAAAAAATTCTTCAGTGAAAGGGTTATTAAGCCTTGGAACAGGCTGCACGGGGAAGTGGTTGAGTTGCCATGCCTGGAGGTATTTAAAAGATGTGGTACTGAGGGACATGGTTTAGTGGTAACGTGGCAGTGCAGGGTTAGCAGTTGGAATTGATGCCCTTAAAGGTTTCTTCCAGCCAGAACGATTCTGTGATTCTAGGCTGGAAGCAGTCAGCAGAGCTGCCTGCTCCGGCAGGCTCGGCCGGCTGCAGGACCTCCCACCCCGCTAAAGAGCTTCTGATCATTTTTTGAGCCTACATCAACAGGTACTTGTTTGTTTTCTTCTCCAGGTGCAGCAGAAGCGATGGAAAGTGGAAACCAACTCCAGGCTAGATTCGGTCTTGTTGCTGTCCTCTATGAATTTACCTGGTGGGGAACTGGTGAGTGTGGCTCATGCAGAGCAGTGCCAGAGCCTTGTCTTCTCCTGCGTCCACGGCAGAAGCTGGGAAACTCTGGAGCCCTTCCCACAGCTGCCACAAGGGCTGTGTTGGGTTTTGTGGGTGGGTCTGTAGTGCTCTGATATCTTTAACTCTCAGTGTTATTTGGACATAAACACTTCAGTGTTCTAAAGGTGCGCTAGTCTGCCTGATTGTCCTTTGGTGACAGATGACATTTTGCATGGCATCTTAAGCCGCCCCCCTGCCGCAATGTAGGTATTAACTGGTGTTTCCTCATTCTGAGCTACACGTAACTTTTCTTGCATTGCCCGTTTCAGAGGAGGAGATCAGCAGAAGATGAGCTTGCGATGAGGGACTATCTGCAGGAAGGGGACCTCATCAGTGTATCCTTCCACTGCTGGCACTCGGAGAGCAGAGCCGAGGGCGTGGGGGAGAGCAGCCGGACCTCGGCCAGCCTCTGCCGGGGGCAGCCAGCGGCTGGCGGCACTGGGCGGCGTTAGGGATCTTGTTTCCTTAAGTGGCACTGACAGGCAGAGGTCCAGTCTGTATTTTCTGATGGGGCTGTGTCACTGCACACCCGGAGTCTGAAATATGGGAAGGTAAGTTGTTCAAAAGTACTCGGTCTTGGCCTAATTCTATTCCAGTTGACTTGTGTAAGGCCTTTTGGAGGGATTTTTAAGAAAAAAGCTCTGGAGTAGAGCAGGATGTTGTTATAACCCATTCCTGCAGGTTAGGAAGAATCCTAGCTCCTGAGTGGGAGCACCGAGCAGAGTTTCCCCAAAGCAGAGGGAGTGTCCTTGAGTTGCCCGTTGAGCTGCTTCTCTACTTCTCTTCTCCTGTCCACAATTACAGCCTGCGAGTCCCATTTCCCCCACTAGCCACTTGGGAATTAAACCCTGAGGAGAAAAACCTGACTCAAACTTCATCGCTCCTCTTCTGCAGGCCGTTGCCCCTGTGACTGCTTTCTCTCTCTGGGGCTCTATTTTGGGCGTTAGTTGGCATTTATCTCTGGTTTTGGGCATTGAAATAAGCCAAGGGGCCGTTGGAGCGTACGCTGCATTTTGGGATTACCAGACCAAGAGTATTAGCACTTAAAAGATGAAAGCGAAGTGTGTTTATTGCACAAAGGGTGAAGGACAGCGATTGGATTAAGAGGGAAAGTGTTCTGCTAAATTGGGCCTCTTGCTCCTCATTTTTCTGCAGGGATGGTTGATGTGTGGTTACGATCAAGATATTATTAACATTTGTGCTAAGCACTTAGAGTATTCTTCATCTTCAAAGGACTGCACAGGCATTAGCTAATCCGCCCAGCGCTTCCAGAGGCAGGCAGGTTTTATATTCACTGTTTCACAGGAAAAGGTGTTAAAATTGGTTCCTAGACCAGGAGTGGCGTGCGTGTCAGTGACTTGATGTTCTCGGTGGTGGCTCATGGTCTAAGTCTTGTTGTCTGCTCTTCAGCTTGGCCAGGGTGTGCTCGTTCAGGTCTCGCCCTCCCTTGTGAAACGGCAGAAGACTCACTTCCACGACTTGCCCTGTGGTGCATCTGTGATCCTCGGCAACAATGGATTCATCTGGATCTACCCAACTCCAGAGCAGAAAGATGAAGAGGCAGGGGGCTTCACCACCAACTTGGAGGTGAGGGATCAGGGAAGATGAACCTTCTACCAACGGTGTTTTTTTGTTCGAACATAGTCAGATGCACATGAATAACCTCAGACTTTCAAGATTTGGAATAGGTTCACAGCAAAGCTTTTTTTACAGTAGGCTTGCGTTATTTCCCCATATATTCATCTCTTTTCCTCTGTCCTTCCTCAGCCGGTTCCCTTGTCTGACCGGGAGGTGATCTCACGGCTCCGAAACTGCATTGTGGCTCTGGTTACTCAGCAGTTGATGCTCTTTGACACCAGCATCCTGTATTGCTATGAAGCATCCCTTCCTCATCAGGTACAAACACCAGTGTTTATTTTGTTCCACGCTGTGGGGAGGGAAGGGAAAGGCGGCATCAGTTGCTGCTGAAGTCAGTGAGTTGCGTGGCGGGGCTTCCTTTCTGCTTTCCAGAGCATCCCGTAGTAAGTGACTATACGAACTTCCCCCCGTTCTGCAGAACATAAATTGCCCTGCACATCTTCAGGGATGGTTTGAAGGGTTCTGCCTCTGGCAAAGTCCAACTATGCCTTTAGAGAAATAGGTCTGTTTTTTCACAGGTGTTGTGTATCCCTTGCTGGGATTATGGACCCTCTGTGATTCCTGTGAAAACAGAGTCAAATTTGGGATTGTGTGAGGGTACGGTGCACTTTAAGAACAAATGAAAAGCAAGTGTCACGTATTGTACAGAAACCAGTCTTCCGTTTATATCCACATCCTGCACTGTTGGAAGGCTCCCTCAATTTAACCTCTTGCTGTACAGGTTTTCTCTGTAATTTCCGTCAGCACAATCACTGGCAATTCTCTTCTCATAAACAGATAAGATCTGAATTGTCTTTTTTCATTCACAGTGGCGGCCTGCTCGGCTAGATGGGATGTTCTTTTAAACTATACTTCTGTTTAAGTCATCTCTCCCCTTCCCAAATACTAGTGTGTGTCCTTCAGGAGAGGTTAGGAGTTGCCAGTAGCATCTTCTTTCATTTCTTAAGGTCTCTGTGAGAACTGCGAACTCTGGCAAAGTTGGCTTTGCCGTGGACCCTCTGCCACGGTAGTCTTGTTTGATCACAACCCTCTAAACTCACTTGCTGCTCATTGTTGTGTGTCAGGGACCCTTGTCCCCACTGAGTGTGCATGAGTAATAGTTGCTTTTTGGTGCCAATGTTACTCCTCTTTCCGCTCCAGATCAAGGACATTCTCAAACCAGAGGTGATGGAGGAGATCGTTCTGGAAACCCGACAGAGATTGCTGGATCTGGAGGGATAGCGCACGTGGCCAGAAGCAGTCATTTCAAGTCCCAGCATGGCAGCTTTTGATTCTCAGTATTTTTTTTTTCCAGTGTTCTCATCCCAAACATTCATTCCACACTTCAGAAACCACCAAAATTCCTCATTTTAACTCCTAGGATACCTCCTGAGCCCTTTTAGTACGATAGCCTTTTAGTGCAGCAGCCTGAAAAATTGTTATCTGACCTTTATGAAGATGCAGGTGGAACTGGGACATACCTCATAGCACTTGTTGCTGTGTCTGGTGCCCCTGAAGTTTGTGCAGAATGAGAGGGGACGGGATGGGATGTGTTTTGTGATGGCTCTCTCTCCCTAAAGGTTTCCTAAATGGTTTTGATTTTCCTTTACTGTGATACAGATCTGCCAGTCTGTCCTGACTGAGAGCTCTTGGTTTTCTCTTCAAGACTGCAGATCACCGGTACAAGTCTTTGGAGGCCAGGAGTATCCACACCCCTGCTAACCACTTTTGGGTCTGGCTGTTCATGGCTTATATGTCTCAAGGGTATGAGGCTGGATGTGGCATGATGTGGGTGTCCACACGAGCCAGGAGCCGTGGGCGAGCAGTACCTTCCCAGTCTGTGTGCATCCTGCTGGTCCCTTTTTTATGTGGTGAGCTCCTCTGAGGCTCCAATCTTGTTTTCTGTTAAATATTTTACATTTCAATAAATTTTTTGAAACAGATGAGTCATTCAGGAGTGTGTGTGTTAGCTTGTCCTTCTCCAGAATGAATTGGGTCTAGCTTGAGACTTAAGGTTGGCTCAAGTTCCCTTGTGCCAGGACACTCAGAATGGTTGCAGTGTCCTGTTACCTCCTCTTCAGCTGTTGCTTCTCGTCCCATTCAAGCAGGACTTGACCTTCCTCTTCAGCGTATCTTCTGTGCAGAGTTCCTCTGTAAGTAGATTGCCTGGCATTATTCACTGTGTCAGACTCATCATTGCTTCTCCGCAGGATCCCACGGAGAGGTGAGTTGTGCAGCAGCTGTGTCTGGGGGATGACAGGGAGCCCAGTATGATACTGGTGAAGATCCTCAGGCCAGTGGTTAGAGGTGGGCACGCCGAGCCAGACGTTGGCAGTCAGTCGCTTGCTTTCTCTGTACGGAATGGATGTGATGCTTTCCTTAGAGCATCCTCTTGGCTCTCTGGCGCTATATTGGAGCTGTTTGTATGATACATGTGTATTGTGTATGTATATTGTATTTGTATTGTATTAGAGCTGCTTGCACTACAGTGCTGTGATTCTTAAAAAGGATGAAAAAGCAGAATGTCTGCCCTGATTGTCCCTGAATCTAATTCCAACGTTGCAAATTCTCATGCTCGCCCCAGGCAAAAGGAAAAATTCTTTGCTGAATCTTTTCCTGGGAACTAGAAATACCCTGCGTTGCTTCTCATCTGGTTGAGACTGCTCTGCCTGCGTTCCAGAGTAAGCACTAGGTGGCAGCTTCGGATCGTGTTTGTGGTATTTACCTTCCCCAGCAGCTCTGCATCATTGCCCTGCCAAATAGCAAAGGCTGGATGTCTGCCACCAGCGCTGCTACCTAAATACGAGAGCATTACGGAGCTCAGTGACTAAGGACAAGCAAGGACGTGTCTAATCCATTCTGCTGCTGCATAACTCCAACTTCTGCCCGTGCTGCCTCTGTAAAATAGTACTTAACTTCTTGGGGATATTGGTGGAATGCTCCACACGAGACCCAGGAATTGTTATTTTTGAGCTTTATGAGGATTCCTTAATAAGTGGTGCAACAATCGCATCCTCAAGACGACTTGGGAAATTCAAAAACTGAAGCTCGATGGTGGTGCTCTCTCTCATTTGGTTAGCGGCCAGCCCAGCCCAAACCACGACACTGTGCGTGAGGCTGGTAGCGGCATTATCCCCATCTGCATGGACTGGAACAGTGCAAAAAGGCTAAAAGCTTTAGCAACCTCTCCATCTTTTAATTAGAAAAGTACCCCTTTTTTCCCCTACTCAATCGCTGCAGTTTAGCAGCTGTTTATGTTATTTTACCATATGGGGAGATTCAGGGATTTCTGCTGTGAGGATTCTAGGTATAAGCAGATTTTGGTTATACAAGCAATAAGATAAAGTATCTGATGTCCCTCTCTTTTAAAGCATTTTTGAAGGCTGATGGAGAGGTCTGCATTTAATCCAGTAGATCTCTTTGCGTCTCTGCCAGTTAAAGGGCAAAGGGGTGAAGAGACTCTACTTTTAACTACCACCCGGAGAGATTTGGTATCTGGAAATGGTTCTGCTGAACTGGTACACGAATGCAAAATGCTTCTTTGTCCTCAGCCAACCTCTGTAGGCATCTGACAGGTCAGAAAGGGGTTGGGAGGGTTGTGAGGCTCTTGAAAACGCCGTTGGTAACGTGGTGGAAATGTGCTGAGTAAGTGTGCTCTGGAGGTGGTTAATTTAGAGCTGGGTCACGCTGGCGGGTACAAAGCATGAGCTGTCAGACCTGCAAGGTGAGACAGTGCCAGGTTCTCATAACACACATCTTGGGAAAAGGGCGCTGGTGTCTCTGCTGCACAGCTGAGTTGGTTTTTGGTTTGGTTTTTTTTTTTTTCCTTTTCCTCTCTCTTATTTTTTCTTGTTCTTTTTTTTTCGCTCTACACAGCAGTCTTTAAAAATGTGGTCTGTTTCCAGGCTTCTTATGCTAGCCCTCTGTCCCCACTGTGAACCTTTTTTTTGGTTATTTATGCTCAATAAATGAGCATAGAGCCTGAAAAGCAATGAGCTCGAGATCTGGACTGCTTCAGCTCTGAGCTTTCCGATTCCTCCTGCTTGCTACAGCATTCCTGATATTTTGGCCTTGGGGATATACTTGGGGAGAGTGTGTGACTCATCCAGTTCCTGTGCTCCTGAATAACTGGCACTTTTGTTTCTAAGCCTGAGAACAAGAGCACCAGCTGGTAAGGTTTGGTTATGGATTTTTTTCCTCATGTGCGGGGGCAACTGAAGGTCCCAGTATTTTCCTCCCTGGCCACGAGGGGTCATTGCCATTCTTTGCAAGTTCAGGCAGGGCTTTGCCAAGCCCAGACCTCATTTCTGTAACAAAGCTTTGGTGAGGACATCGCTGGCCGTTCCTGCAGCCCCATCAAACAGGGCTTTGCAAGCCAGCAGGTAACAAGAGATGAGAGTGACAGCCTTGCCTGGGGAGGGAGAAACTTCCTGAGCAGTTTCAAAGGCGTCTAAGAAAGGTACCGGGCCAGCTGCCATTTGCTGTTGATTCGGCTGAATCCCTGTGACTTTTTGCTCTCTTGACAAATGTCGAGGGCCACCAGTACTCATCCATCTCGGAAGCGACTGGATGTGCTCACGGTTCCCATATGGAGAGGCTTCAAGTATCACTGTTCAGTCATGACCCACAATATGGCAAATGACTTTTCCCCAGTGCCCAGCAGAGATGAGCGAGGAGACACACGGAGTCTGGAGGGGACTCTGGCATCTCGGGTAGGTGGGGGAGCTGGGCCCCCTTTTTCCATAGGCAGGTCTGCATGGGAGTATGGGCAGGCTATAGACAAAATGCTTTTGGATCAGGAAGTGCTTGAGATGTAAAGGAGGACCCCAACACAAGCAGTGTCCTCTTGAATTCTTGAAATAGTCTGTGGGGTTTTGCTCTCTTGAATTCTTGATGTAGTCTGTGGGATTTTCCTTGTCAACTCCTGAGCAGGAAGGGTGAAAAGGAAGAAACTATGGCTTCTCTGGTTTAAGAACAAAACCATAGTCCAAAGCCAGGTGGGAAAAACGTAGTAAGTGTTCATTTTTTATATGGGGAACTAAAATGCCCGTGCAAGCATTAAAACAGCTTAGACCAATCTGGTTTCTTCGGTCACCAGTGTCTGACTGCATGGAGCCTGCTTGTAAACCAGCTGTAGCTCCTGCCTGTGCTCTTACTCCAGGGAGAATACATGGCACAGACGTGCTTGAAAGCGGAGCTGGTAAATAGTGCCCTTGCTGGCGAGTGCTGCCTGCAGAAACGAGAACACAAAATCACTCGTCTGTAGAAATAACTTTCCTGTTTCTTGGTGGCAGTGTTTGATTCATGTACTGATATGAAGAACGGCAACCTCTCCCTTTACTCCCAGTAATAGCTGTTGGGATTTTAAATTTGCGCTAATGGGTTATTAATCCAATTACTGCTGCTTATTACGCTACTTCTGTATCATCCGCGTGCAGTTTTCCTGTTCAGTTGAGGTGAATGGTATAAAATGAAGCTTTGAGCAGACCCTAGAAGATACTGAAGCCCCACTGAGGTTATAGGCAGTCCTGAAACGCTTGTCTCCTGGTCCTGAGGACCCTGCTAATTAATATGCTGAGGTTTCTTATTTGGTAAAGACGTTTAAGCTTTAAGATACTGTTATGCAGGAGATGGAGGAAACATCACTGCAGCTGTTGGGTGTAACAACCCACTCTTAACTGAAGGTAAACAGAAGAAGTATTGAAATTTATTTTATGAAATATATGGGATGTACACAGGCCACATGCACGGCTCGATTGAAAGAAACAGTCTGTAGATTATTTTTTTTAATTTATTCTGCATTCACACAATCTTTCTGTCTTGCCTAATAATTTCTGAACCCACTGGGCAACTTCAAGTTTGTTAGCATGAGACAATCATGTTGACAAAATCTGGCAACAGGGTAGGGGACAGAAAATATAATACCCTTCAGGAAGGAAAAGAGGACAGATACACCTTGCTATGATATTTGGGAGTGACCAGCTGGCCCATCTGCCTGTGCATAGCCCCAGATTAACTACAGCACTGCTTTGGGAAATGGGAAATGCTTTTGGAGCAACTACTAAATGGAAAGAGGTTGGGGACTGCTGGCAAAGAACCTGCCCCACTTTGCTGCTTACGATTGCAGGGCATGAGAAAGAATACCTGAATGATAAATTCGCTCAGTCTGTTAAATAAAAAGTAAGTACATTCATCTGCATAGATCTCAGGTGAGGCAGGGAGAAGCGTATGTACAGCCTGTGTAGTCCAGAACACAAGTCCTGCTTATTTGCAGTTACCCCTGCATATTTTGGTCAAGGTCTTCCGAATATCACAGAACATCAGTCTTCTGGAGTTCGCTCTGCTTCAGCCCTCCCATGGTAGGAGAGATTATGCAGGATGCTCCAGTCAGACCCAGAGGGGAATAACTTTTTCAGTAAAGGATGGTTGGTATTGTTTTTTGTAACAAATTTTCTCTCAGGCTGCTCAGCCTGTGTTGACAGCCAGCTTTGTTTCCTCAGTTTTCTTCAGTCCGTAGGAGCTGAGCAGGGGGTTAGATCACTGCAGTGAGAAGCTTGATCTCCATTACTGAGATAAACCTGGAGAAATTTTGCTGAGTTCAAGAGATGTGACCCTGGATTTGTCTCAGCATAATGTACCAGAATTTCTCTCTCCTGTGCGTGTATAGCACAAACAGCTTCAGTACCTGCAATTCGAGTCACTGGTGGAGAAATGCAATAGAAATTGGTTTGGGATCAGTCTCCTGGCTAAGAATTAGTGATGTAGGAGCAGCCTGCCACAGCAGAGGTGGAGGATCCCGTAGGGCCATATGAGCTGCTACATTTCAGATGCTGTTGTTGGAAGATAAAAAGACACACGCCTGCCAGGGACCTTGAATCAGGCGTAGGAGACGTGGAGTATGTTTGGATTTGTCACAGGGGAGGAGTCGGTACAAACAAGCCACTCTGTGGCCAGATGGTTCCCCTGAGCAGGAGGCTGCTGCACAAAATTGCATTTGTGTGTTTTCCCGTTGTCGAGTGGGAGCAACCGTAGACCTTTGACAAAAACACCCTGACCTCAAGCTGCTGCCTCAACCCTCTTCTATTCCCAAGGTGAACTGGAGAACGTACGAGAAACTAAATATCTTCGGCGTCACTGTCTGTGCTCTTTAGCTCAGGGAACACTAGTGCTGCACGTCTAAGGGCACCACAGTGAGGGCTGAAGAGTTTGGGGGTTTAACTTCATCTTTGTACAAATGGTGCACAAAAGTAGATCAATAAAATATTTATTGTCGCATTTATTGGCCACTACAGCTGGTTTTGGTATCAAGTTCTGCATATGCTCTGACAGCATTAGTGAGGAGGGGGAAGTCCTTTGTGCAGCGTGACCCATCCCCGTTTGTGGGAAAACTGATGGCTGTCCACACAGCGCACCCACCACCGATCTTTTCTTCCCTGCAGGAAATAAAGGGTCCAGAGCTGGCCATGGCGCTGGACACCTGTGGGCAGGAGGTTGTCTTGAGCTGCCTTGAGGGCCAGCAAGCTCTTGTTGTCAGATCTAGGGGAAAAGAGCTTGGGTAGCCCTTGCAAAGGGGTAAGGGATTCCACATGAGCTTTCTGGGTCCTTGGCTAGCATTTGACAGTGGTGTTATACTAGTAAATCCTTTTCCCACCTGTCATTTCTGCCGTTTTCCCCTTCACCCCACTCCCTTCATGGCTGCCCTTCATTTCCCTCCTTCCCCTCGTGCACTCTCCGTCCACCTCATCTTCCCCTCGGGCCCCTCCGCGGCACCCCCATTTCCCTCATGGTTTCACCCTGGAGACACCATCGTGTCCCCCAGCTCCCTGTTCCCTCACCCTCCCCCCGTTCCCCTCACGGCTCGCTCCTCGATGCCTCCTCATGGCTCCCTTCACCCCCCATTCTCCTCACGGTCCCCCCGACCCCTGCTCGGTCCCTCATCCCCCTCAGAGGTTTCCCCCC
>VYZM01020046.1:23663-41348 GCA_013398915.1 Dromas ardeola
CGGGCGGCGGGGCGGCCACCTGCCCCGGCCCGGCGGCCCCAGCCTCGCTTCGACGCCACCATGGCCCCTCATGGCCCGCTGGCCCGCTTGGCCTCTGCCAGGGAGAGGTAGCGGCGGTGCGGGTGGCCCCAGGCTTGCGATGGGAGAAGGCCAGGTGTCGTGAGGCCGGACCGAAGGAGCCCCCAGTCCCGCTCCCTCGCCCCACGGCGCGTGTGGGGCCGGCTGGGCCCAGAGCCGCCGCCGCTTCGCCTTGCGAGCTGACATGGTTCCAGCCTACTTGGTCCTGCTGGACGTCAACCATACTTGAAGCCAAATAGGTGGCTCTTTGGCCTTTGCTAACTCAATGCTATGCAAAAGAAAAGGAGGAAAAAAAAAAAAGAAACCTTGACACTGGTTGGAGTGGGAATGGCTGTTTCCTGCCCTGGGTGAGCCTGCTTGTGGTTTCTTGCTTTGTGAGATGAACTATTTCTCCTTTACCCGGTGGAAGACACACTACATATGGCAACCTGAAACTTAGGTAACACTTGGTCATTACTAAGCAGTTGGAACTTTTGCTCGTTTTTTTTGCATAAAGTCACCTAAGGAGCCTTGTTGCCGTCTTCAAAAGCATTGGAGGAATCTGCGCTTGTCTTAATTTTTCGCCTGAAGTGACTTTATCCTGCAGTGAGTGCAACCACGCACCCGCCTAAAATACGTTCTCCTTTAAAGCTCCTTCCCAACCTGGAAGATCAGGGATCACAGACTTCTTCAAAAACTTCTTGTCCTGGGAAAGGCTGCCCATAGTTACTTTATGGGGCAGCAGCCTGGAAAAGTTCTTGGGGACCAAAGGAGGCCAAGTCTGCCTGCCCTGCACTTTATCAAAGGAGCAGGGAAGAAGGAGTCATCGAGGCATGGGGGCCCACACTGTAACGTCTTTGTGGAACATGGTAAGAGGTTTCTTCTATTAGTATTTCTTTTGGTTTAATTTTGATTTGCTGAGCTAGATGCAATATGGATTCATTGAAGGGCACGGTGCAGATACTTTATGGAAGTCTTTTGTTTTCTCTCCCTTTCTCCTTAATGCAAATCTTCTGTGATTATTTAGTAAGAAAATAACTTGGGTCGGATTGCTTGAAACCTGGGGAGAGGTTATTGTACAACTAAATGTGAAATACAAGGAAGTAACTCTTTAACATTGTACAAATTTCTCATTTCTGCCTGGTTTGCAGTCTGGGAAGGTGTTTCCTCCTTTTCGAGTTGTCTCTTTTGTAGGTATAGACCAACCACAGCTGATGGTGATGCTATGGTCAGTGACAAGCTTTCTTTAATTGTCTTTAAAAAAGGGACTCTGCTACCTGGAAAAAAACCCCAACCAAACAACAACAAACCAAAATACTTCCTCTGTAAACTTTGTGGATAGTGCTGTTGTGAAAACTGGTTGGAATAAAACAGTTTCTTGTTGATTCACTTAGTGCATTTACAGCACTTTTGGTTAGTGGTTTCTCAGAGCCAGTTAAGCCTTCATCTGGTGCTGTGATGGATTTAAATGCTAGAGGATAAAGTCGCCAAGTTAGGAGTACAGTAACCCAAACCCAGTTACTTGCTGGTCTTCTGCAAATTAAGAGGGGACTGAGAATCTCAGGAAAGAAGCCAGATGAAAAGGTCAGTAGGACTCAGAGACAGGTTTAATGACTGTACCAAATGTTGCTTTTTTTTTTTCCTTTTAAAAAAAATTACCAAAGAAATTGTAAACTGAAATCATCTCTACGGAAGTGAGGTGCAGAAATGCATTGTTTCACTGAAACTTTTTGGAGTAATCCTTGCTTTTGCACAATGCTCTTTTAATTCTAATATTCTTTGAGAAGACACGCTACTGGCTGCTATCTTCGGCTGGAGAATGGGATTTTGACAAAGTTTCTTCAACAGTTCTGTCTTCTCAAGGAAGTTTATCTGTGAACAAAACAAAACTGCATCTGTATTGTTTGTATAGCTAAAATTTGAAATACTTACTGTGTCTGAGAACACAATCTTCTTAGTGGAAAAGTTCTGATTGAATTTTGTTTTAGCTGGGCTTTGTTTTCAAACTTTCTCTCTTTCTGTGTTTCTAGAAGGGCCCAAGAAATCCTGTGCAGTGTTCAGCAAAGACACAGGGATTCTGTGTATGTACTACTGTGTTGAAGTACTGTTTTGAGTTATGTTAATGTTATTTCTTTTAATTTCCCATACAATGTTTGCGCGCTGAGGAAATTGAAGATAGTTAAGGGAAGGTTAGCGAATGGAAGGGCTACCTCTGATAAACCCACTGCTGTATTTTTCCAAGCCGTGCTTTCAGTCCTGCGATGCACCCACTCCTCCACCCCCAGTTTGGTTGCTGCTTTTACTACTTTGGACAGAGTTTCAAGGTCAGATGAGATACAGCGAGAGCGCTAACTGCAAGCAGTACAATATTCTTACTACCTTTGGTGTTTTGATGTAGCAGAAGAGCCAGAAACGCTCCTTTTTGATCATCTAACAGGAATAGGCAGATGCTAACTTCTTGCCAGTATGACCTGAGGTCAGGAGATCCTAGCACATTTGCAAAGAAAAATAGCATCTATAATGTCCGTACACCATATGCCCACAAGAGACCTCAGTGTCTTGATTTAGAAAAGAATAAACTTGAAAGGGGACATCAAGGCCAGGACATCTGTTAAGAGAACTGCAAAAGATCAGCCTCGCTTATCCACATGAGGAAAAGTTTCCTCCTTTGAGCGTCTGAAACAGTTCTTCGAAGCACAGGCAGTAGAAGGCTGTACCACCGTTGTTTGTTGTTCATCTCTGTTTTGAGTTTGGGCTGCTCCTGTCCTGAAAAATGCTGTCTTAAAATATCTAGGAAAATACAGAGGGAACAAAATTTGTTTTTGAAAGTTTTTCATTTCCCTCCATTTTTTTTTAATTTATAATTTGTCTTTGAAGCATATAGTCTGACATACTTTATAATTAATGGACAGGATAGTATTTGATGTCCTCGGTCCTATTCAGATACGGTGTCATAGGCTGCAGTTCATAAAAATAGATTGGCATTTTTTTAGGGCTTAAATTTTTGCATGTTTGTCTTTCAGTACTTTCATTACACAGTTTCTTCTAAATGCCAAACACTGTATCTGGTTTCTCTTTCACACTGTGGGAACCAGTTTGTCCCAGGAAAATCGTGTTTCTTGCTTTTCATAGCTAAGAAATGCTCAAGGAGAAATTCCAGGGTGGGCTGCTTAAAGCAAACTCCTAGAGACAGTCAAGCTCTTAAAGGTACTTGTTTGAAGTTCTTCTGTATTAAAACCCATGATAGAACAACCACAAAAAAAGTGGAGTTGGTAGTAGCATGGCTCTGCTGTTACAGTTGCGTTTTTGTAAAGCTGCTTCATGACCCTGTGTCAGTGGGACCACTGCCTGCTAAGTTCTCCGGAGGCTCATTCAGCAGACAGTTTGTGATTTGCAGAGCACTGTAGATCTTAATTGCTTCAGTGGTATTGAATCTTAGCCGAAAAGGTTAGTGAGTATTATCAGATACTAACGGTGTAAGGCAAAATAACTTTCAGGGAAGTAATTCCATTTCTCAGCCGTTGCACTTTCCGTAGTGCTCAAAGCAATGCATCCAGAGGCTTCTGAAAAGCAAGGAGGCAACTGGCCAGAAATCAGCTCTGCTGGTGGTCAAATGTTCTGTGAGAATAATGCAGAAAGACTCTAAATTTTGTCATGAGTTGACAATTGAGGAGTGCATTAAGGGGGGAAAAAAATAATCTATGGGCAAGTTTTGGGCTTCTTTCTTTGTATTGCTGCTTTCCTCACTAAGGGTGTTTTACAAGCTGGAGTTGGTGCTGGCGTGGTTACCCTGGGCAGCAGAGTAGCCCCTGGCAGGATTTTACAGATTTCATCTTGACGCAGATTACTCCATCCCTTATATTGATTGCAAGCTTGAAATTGAGAGAATTTATAAAGGTGATGTTGGCCTCTTCCCCTGTGCTTTTCTTGGCTGAGAAATGAGTCTATAGTCGCTGCTTTTTGGCAATATCCAACTGAGAGAAAAGCCGTGGTCAGTAGACAGTTAATGTAAAAGACTTTGTCAATGCGTTTCAAAGTTTGCACACTAGTGTGTCTTGTGCCTTTCTAGAACGTTAATCTCAGCAAAACTCAAACTTCGGAAAGGGAAGGTGTATCCCCACAAGGCTCAACTCTGATCCCGGAGTTGGCAGTAGCTAATGGGAGTGATCAGCAAACACCACACCTTCTCTAGCTGTCTCGGGTAGGTGTTGCGGTGCTGAATGATGAGCAAATTCCCTGAAGCATCTTGGTAGAACAGTGTCTCTGAGCAAAAGCAGCACCTGAAGGCTTAAAAAAAAAAAAAAGGAATTCTAATCCTTTGACCTGTAATGCTCAGGTAGAGAAAAGGCGCTAGAGTAACTCTAGTGAGGTGGTGGATTTGGTTCACAGCTTTGAATTTCGTTTATTGCGCAATTGACGGTTGTGATGCTGCTGAGAGGTGAAATCCTGAGTGGTGTCTCCACTTGTGTGAGCCCGAAGGGTTGAGTTTTGCGTAAATTGTGATGGTGACTGGGAATGGGGACCATCTTTCCATGGGTGTGTTGGTGGGAACTTGAGTGTGATTTTTTTTTTTTTGGATTCAACAATGCAAAATTATGGTAAATAGTATCTTGAAGTATAGGTCTTTCAAATGATGCTACAGTTTGCTGTATGTATTTGCTGTCATTGGTGCCCGTTTTGCTGTGAAAGTCGGAGAAATAATTCATTTGGGAGGAAGAAGAAACCTGAAGATGTTTTGAATATGAGACTTTCTTATATGCTGCTTCTCGTTACATCTAATGGATCACCAATAGATAATCAAGCTGGTCTTTAAACTTTTTAATTGTTTTGTGTTTGAGACATTCTGCAAAGTAATACAAATACAGCTGACTGTAAGGTTGGTAGAAAGAGAAGGAACTTTAATTTTTAATTTGTGTTACACCTTTACACTACCAGGGAGTAGTAGTTGTCCAGCTTTGAGCTTTATTTTAAGTATCTTTAGAGTAGAGTTGATAAAGCACTCACACAAGAATGTTCTTTTCTTAGTCTCCTGTAGTGATAAAACGTGGTCTTTCTGATAGTTTCTCTTCCAGCAGATAAGTGATGGGGAAGCTTAACCAAGCTGTTTACCTTACTGTAAAGAGAGACAAATTCCAGGAACTAGACCAGTTTTTCTTATACCTTTAGTGCTGAATGTAGCTGAAGTCAGCCTGCTACAGTCTCTTTCATATTGGATCTGAACTTTTTTTCTTACAAGGGTGTTGAAAGTTTTAGTGCTTTAATTAGGAAGTAATTGTACAAAACAGATCCATAGCATAAGCTTGCCACGGCTGCCAGCTGGAGACGTACCCTATGAAATTCACTATTAGAAAAAAAACCCCAACAATCAACCAAATAAAAGTATCTTTTCCTATACTATTGATTACAAAATGATTTTTAAGAGTCTTTAGGCTTAATAATCTATGGTTTTTTACACTGTTAAATTTCATGTTTCAACTCTTTGGATTGTGAAAATAAGCAAATTACTTTATAACTGGTTCCTTCCTCAGGACTTAGTGATTGACCAGCATGTATGAGTGTATGCTACAATATACACTGTTATATTTATATTGGTGTTTATTATTTTATGAAATGCTCATAATTTTCATACCATGTCGGAAAATGCATAATTCCAAGAATTTTTATTTATTTTTTTGTTGCGAGTAAGATGTTATTAATAACTGTACAGCTTTGGAATATACTTCTGTCAGCTCAGTGGTCCATAGTAGGTGGTGATCAAACAATAATATACAGTTTTGTACTCGTTATCCTTTATCCTACAGGTGAGCTCAATATATCTTCTTTATACGCAATATACATTTATTAGATAGGCAATTGCCCGTACGTGGAAATGATTTAAATGAGATTCCTTCCATACTAGAAGTCCGTTTCTTTAAACCCATGTAGTTACAAACCCTGCATTTATCTCTTTCCATTGCTCCTTAGGGCATTTTTATACTCCGTCTCTGCTTCATCAACTGCAAAGCCTGAGACTTGAAAGAAACTGCTTTGCTACTCCTGATTCCGCTTTAGACCATTCACCTGAAATTGTATCATTAGCATCGGCCTCATAGGAGTCCATTATTTAGAGCCTGCCTTCAGTAGCTCAGGTCTGCGGTCTAAACTGACAAAACTTTCTTCGTTGTTAGGTTGGAAATCTGGCAGCTCCCAAGCTTTAATTTCCATCTCTATTAGGAGAGGCTTATCCCCAGCTTTTGAGATCATTGCTTATGTACCCAGCTTCGATGTGCTTCGCTATTAGTCTGGTTAATGCTGATATCTGCCACACACCAAACGCAGGTTTGTTTGCTGCCTCTGACTATATCCCTTTTCATCATACAAAGCTCTTGCTATATTTTTTCCCGCTCCAATTATGAAATACCAGTAGGTTTTGCTAAGAAGAAGCTCCTCCACAAAACTTGATCTAGGGTTGGAATATGTTAGGAAAGAGATGTAAGACTTGCTAAACTGCTTTTCCACACACTGAGGTGGAAGATGATGATGATGGGGAAAGGCTAATCCTTTTCCTGGGCAAAAGCAGTTCTGTTTTGTGCGCTGACTAATCTTTGATAACTTGCCATGTTTAAGCAGTTCATCTCCTTCATGACAAATAGGTAGTGGTTGCTCGTATGCCAGACTTTAATTAATGGATTGTGCTGGTTCTGCATTCTTACTTAAAAACTTTAGTAGGAAGGCTATGTGAGAAGATCAGGACAAGAAGGCAGAAGAAAGCTGCAGGGTATTAGAATAGAAATCACGGCTTGTAAGCGATCATCTAATTGAGCACGGTTCAACATTTACCAACAATCTTGCGGTATTTTAAATTGAAGAGTTTAAATCTTAAGCTTGAAAGTGAGTTATTGACACAGTCCCATTGCTGAGAGCTGGGAATCCTGAGTTCCATTCCTGATGCTCTCTGTGAGGGGCTCCGTGGCACGTGGCAAATCACGGGGGTAAGAAAGGTGAAAATGGCCTTGGAAAGCCTTGTCCTATTGCTATCGTTTTAGGGTGGGGATGCTGTTGTGTTGTGTCTTGGGACAATAGGGTTGTGTTTCCAGCTGCGCTTATAAGAATGTTGATAAAGCAGACCAGAAATGAATGGGTGAGTATTGTCAGTCCTGGGCAGTTGTGCTGTGTTTACTCGTGTGGATGCGACAGTAACCAGTGTCTTGGCAAGGTGTCGGGTCAGGAATACTGTTAACTGATACCAGGCCGTCTGAATGCGTGGATGCCATAGTTAGTCCAACTCTTAACATCCAGCTGATACCAGTGGTGTGTTCAGTAAAGGTTCATAGTGCTGCCTTAAGCCTCGGTCCCCATTTGGATTATTTTAGCATCCTCAGATTTCCCAGGACATTACTGCAGCTCCGTCGGTGTACTCGATCCATACCGTGAGGTTTGAAACATGTATTGCTGTGGTACTGTGTGAGAATTGATGTTCGGTATGTGATAGGTGTCATCTCTTACAGCTATATAAAATGCTCTGATTGATGCGTGTTCATGCAGACTGAAGGAAGCGTTTAAAGTACTGCTGTCCTTATGCAGTTATTGTTGCAGATGGACTTTGCTTTCCTTTTTTTTTTAAATTTTTTCCAGAAGAATGGGACTGCCTTCTATCTGCAGTGTCTGTTGATAGCCGTATAAAGAGCACTAGTGTCTTCTCCCAGCAGTTTTTTGTCATTTCAGATGTCCCGTGCCATTCTTGTGAGAAGTCGTGAGTCTCCTTATAGAGGGTGTGTTGTGAATGGCAGAAGCCCATTACCGTAGGAACGTGCAGAGCAGTTTCAGCAGAAGCAGGAGGGACTCCTGTTGCTTTGCTTTTGTTGACTGTCTTATCAGTCAACTCTTATCCTGCTCTGTGCTGATTGAAGATCAATCTAAACAACGTGTAGAGGTTATTAATCTGCTTACCAGAATATCCATTTTATCAGTTTAAAAAGGAATCCTGGACAAAAAGGGGAATGAACATCCAGACAATTTTAGTAAGTAAAGCTGCCTAAGGCGATGTCTTTCCTAAGTTCCTAACTAGTTCTTAGTTAGAACTTCCCTTAGTTCTAAACTTTGTTCTTTCTTTAAACTTGCAAGTTTAATGCCAGTTCTGCACTTAGATATTAAGCATAACTTTTCATGACGTGGCTGGAAGTTGCACCACCCTGATGGCAAAATTTGATAGGAATCTGCTAAAATGGTGTGTTATGCGCTGGGAGGAGCCTCTTTCCACACGTCTGGTTGTAATGATGGGGCAAGCGTGTCCTGAGTACCAGATTGCTTTAGTTTTTGCCTAAAGTACTTTCTGAAGTTAGCCCTGAAGTTAGATTTGGGGTTTTTTTTTGTTCTTTCCTAGCATTTCTTCCTTGCTGTTAGTGGTTACGCTGTGAAAAGCAAGAGCTTGCTTTTCCGCAGTGAGTGCTGCTAATTTACAGGGACGCAAGCGAGATCATCATTCTTTCATGAGTGAGGAGGCTGCCTGATTCATGTTGTGTCATCTCTGTGCTCTGTTTTTACCTAATGAATAGAATTTCACAACAGATTATTAATCATTAAGACTTTGGTTTCATTGTGTGTATTAAAGAATCAATATTGCTAGACGTTGCCTGCCTTGAGAAGCTTCTTACCCATTAGTGCCGCTTTTCTAAGGCATTTTGGTGCATTTATCTTTTAGACTGACTTTAGTTCTTTCCTTACTCCTTCCATATCAAGTCAGTACTCCTCGTATGCCTTTCCTGAGTTGTGTCCAGTCTGCCTCTGTGGACTCATCCTCTGAAGTGCCATCTGAGCAGTAGCAAATCCCGTTTGGTCCAGTCTCTCCTTAAAGCATATAAAATAGTAATACGCTGAATCTTATTCTGCGGGGGGTTTGCACTTCATATTTGAATTAAAGAGGGAGTAGTGGACTCGAAGCTGGGAATAGTGTGTGATGAAGTCAATACCGAATTACATGTTCTGCTCCCTGTTAAATGCCTGGGTTTTGGGATGGCAAAGCTTGCTGAAGTACAGGATTCCCCCCTTTACTGACTTGCTGTTTGTTCCCTGTCTGATATCCATCACCTTTGGAAGGACAGAGTGACCTGGGCATGTTCCCTGTGTTTCCCGTTCCACTGACGCTGTATATGAGGAAATTTCACTTACTCTATGCATCCAGAAGTTACTGACACACACACACATCAACTCTGTCAGGTTTTTGCAGTGAGCAGCAGCCAATCCACACCTGGTGGAACCGATGGCTTTTTCATGGCTTTTTTTTTTTTTGTGTGTGTGTTCCCGGAATAAACAATGTTGTTTTTCCAGAGGCTGAATGTGTGAATGGTAGTGGGATAAGGACATGGAAACTTTAAATAGGAAATTGTTAGGGCTTTCAGGAAATGGTTGCTATTTCATTTGTGTTCAAGTTGCTCAATTTCAAAGGCCACTTTTTAGGTGCTGTCTCATTTAATGTAACTGGTGAAGTGCTGCTTCTGAGTTCTGTTTTCTCATTTTCTGACATGACCACAGTGGGTTATCGACAGGGCTGTTATGCAGTAAACTCAACTCTTTTCACGTGGATTTTTGTGATACCTTTATAATGAATCTTGAGAAAATTAAACTGTCATTTGACGCACTGGCCACCAGGTGTCTTCTTTGAATCTTTTTAATAACTTGCTCTGGTTAAAACAAACCCCTTGCAGTAAGAAGTGTCTTGGAAATGAGCAAAAGCTAATGGCAAGAACCAGGGTCAGAAGTGACAGCCATGAATTTCAGGAATAGTGGCTGTCAAGTCTTTTTAGTTACTTTTAGAGCCTGTAATCTTTCTGAGCTAGCTTGCTGATGAAAAAGAGGTTGGTAGGTGATGTTTGCTTTTGCTGTTAATGGGAAAATCTTGCTCCCTCACCTCCTCAAGCTCCATTTCAGCCCACTCTTCTTTTTTGTTTTTAAAAACAACAGGAATAGTTTTCAGTGCTGTATTCCTTTTCATTTATTGCCGTCTTCTGCATTTGATCTCGTTCCCCCACCTCTTTTGTTATGCCACACTGGCTTCTTAAAATGACATAGTTTTATTTTTTTTGTGTTAAATTATGTGGTCCCCGCAGTATAGAAATTGATCCTGCAAATCCTCGTGTAGCATTGTGTCCAACATTTCTAAACATGTGAGCTTTCCCTGGCGAGGATGCTCAGGGAATAACTGCAAACAATATTCAGCCTGTTACAGCTATTTACACAGTTGGTGTTGTCTGAATGTCAGAATTGCTATCACAATGCTAATTGTGGAGTTAAACTTTTATGAAGTCATAATAATGCTAACAAAAGCAAAGCTGTAATCTAGTAATACTCTATTTTACTCAAATCTCTTTTGGGTGGGAGAATTTTATAATAATGAAGATGATTTAGGGCATCTAGCAAAATAGTTTAAGCCATAAATATGTATGCTTGAATGGGTTTTTGTTATTTTTATTAGCTCAAAGCTCTCTTCATATCCTCTGTAAATCTGACAACACATAATGTTCGTTTACAAGGTGTATTCTAGTTTAGCCAGAGTTACTGGAACAACTATTAGAGCTATTGTTGTCTGGCTACACCTAATGTTTGCAAATAACCTAGGGAAGCTCAAATGAAAAATTTTGAATTCATTCCAAGCTGTTATTTCTTCTTAAATATATTTAACTTGATGGATAAGCAGATGCATTTAAAATTCTCTGCAATCAACCTTTACTTATTTTAAGGCTATTGATGGATTTCACTAAAAAGTATTTATTTGCTATATACATTTTTTTTTTTCCACAAATATGCAGCTCTTTAATACAAAATAGATGTCCTTTACTGGAAATTAACCGCAGGGAAGATGAAGCTATTCCCATCATTTGATACTGTTGACGTTCATATAGAAGCTGTGATTTCTCTGGGTTCTGTGGATTCTCTGTTATGTCTAAATAGTGCCTCCCACACAGGGTTTGGATGTCAAGGTGCTATCACGTTTCAGGTATTAAGTAGTAATTATTGTTACAAGGTGATCACATAAGACAGTGTAAGTGTTGCTCAACCCTTCACGTTCCATGTCATTAGGAAAAAAAATCTGTTGGGGAAACTTCTGTCTAATTAGACCTCACTGCAAAAATTACTGGTGCTTTCTACCTTGCTCTTGCTAGAGGGTGGGTGTGCAGTGAGGCTTTGTACAGCGACAGGTCCACCACCAGATGGTTGTGTGCATTGTATTGCGTGAGAAGTACAACTTACAGACGGATACTAGGAGCTGGTTCTGGACCCGCTGCAGTGATGGGTCTGGAGATGGACAAATCCTAAAGGCTGTTACTGGTTAGCAAAACGCACAGTGCTACTAACATCTCTTAAACAAGTAGGTGATGTTTTGAGACAAGCAAAAGGATGAATTAGAATAATAAAGGTTGGATTTTGGGAGGCAAATACTAGTTTTAAATGCTAGTGTAATCATTTTGGTCACTGCAGTTTTGCCTCTGCAAAGCGATGGTGCTGCATGACACTTGGTTGCAGACCTGCCGCAATGTGGATCAGGAGACCTCTCCCAAGCGCAATTGCAAACTTCACTGAGCAGTAGCATGGCTTTGTAATTGTGGTTGAAAACACAGGATTTGAAGAACGTTAAATGAAAATAGTGATCAGTGCTGCATTTGGTACCAGGTAAGGATTCAAAGAACCATGAAATGTTAACGTGAAATATTTGCATTCCACTTACTGGAATAAGGAGCACAAATCTGGTGAGGTGTTTTTGTTCTAATTTGGTGACTCAGGTTACTTTTTCCCAGAAAAGCGAATGTTACAGTGCATTGGCTGTGTTCACATCACTGAGTCCTGCATAACTACAGAGGCATTAAAAACATCAAGGTGAAAGACGCAGACGCTAGTGGAGCAGATGCTTTCCAGCTCAGACATCTCCTTCATCTGCAAGGCTTCCAAATTAGGAAATGGTGGGCTTCAGCCGCACTTCAGAACCTGATGATCTGGAGCCCCTGGTATGAGACACGTTTCATGGCCACCAGATAGGCTTGAATCACCCGGTGTTGAGGGTGCCTCGTCACCCCGGTCTCAGTGAGTCATGGCAGCGATGGCGGGATGCTGTCTGCCGGCTGATAAAGGGTGGATGTTGTGGCTGAAATGAGGAGACTGCTGGTGAGCCGCATCTGAGATAACTATACCGTGTGGTATCTGAAGGGCTTGGTTGGGCTGAAATATTTCGGTTGTTCTACCTTTAAATTAGTTTAAATAGCTCCGTGGATGTCACCGTTTTTAAATTCCAGAATTAGAAGGTCGGCGGCTCTTCTGTGGTTATGAGGCTTTCATCTGCTGAAGTTGTATTTCAGAAAGTTGATGTGCTGCTTGTGAAATGCTCCCCTAAGGCAAATCAAGCCCTTTGGGGAGAGGGACTGAGGACTGGAGCGAATCAGACAGGCACTTTACGTTTCAATTATTAATATAGTACTTTTTATGATTCTCAAATTGGAATTGCTAGCAGCTGAATTTTAAAAATGTACTAGTTCTAAAATTTTTAGAAGTAAAACTAACCCCATGCAAGTAAAGGTGCTCCCTTCTACCTTGGAGACCTCTTTCTTACAGTCTTACACAATCATGCTTGGATCTGAGTTCTCTTTATCCTTGCTTTGGTGTGTACTGTGGTCGTATCCGTACCAGCTGCCGTGGAGGTACCCATTTGTGCAGCCTGTGTAAGGGATGCGTCCGTGAGAGCTTGGCAGCCGCTTCTGGAGAGGAAGGTCTTACTTAAGAGGAGATGCATTGAGAAGGTAATAGTAGGATGCATTCCTGGCTTGTAAAGGAATTCTGATTTATTTGAAATGGATACAAGTATGCAGTACAATTAAAAATTGTTATCACAATGATGCTGAGTACCAATCTGAACAAATGGATTTCTTTAGACTACAGCAAATTGGAAGAGAGTAGGTTGGGTGCTTTCCCTTGCTCCTCTCTCCCCATCAAAAAAGTGTTTAAAAAAAGCCTGTAAAAATCTCTGCGTGTAATACTTTAGGCAAACCGCTATCAAAAAAACTGTGTGTGTGTGGGGGGGCGCGTACACAGGGGGTCCGTGGGCGAGCTTTGGTAAGAAGTTCTATCGGTGCCCCTAGATGCTGACACTATCACTGCGGGCCCTGCTGTTTTGTGCAGTTGTGTGAATGCAGGTGCTGCCCAAACAACACCCGGCCAGAGCCAGGGACGCCGGTGCTGGCATCTGCCTGTGTACAGCACCTCCGCCTCCTCTTGAGTACCAATCACCCATCCTGACCTTGATGGTGGAGGCCAATGCATCAATCTGAGCATCCTGAGTTTGCTGCTGTGGTGAGAGAATTGCTTTTAGCCCAGGATCGTACGTGGAACGTTTGATGAAAGGTCTGGCTGGAGGAGCTGACCTCGCCGGGGGCTGGCCTGGGGGTGTTTTCTGAGAGGCACAAGTAAAAGCAGAGAAGGCGGACGTGGGGAGGAGGACGACGGAAATGTGCGCGGCTTCTCCGGGGCTCTTCTGCCGCTTCCTGCTGCGGAGGCGAGTATGAGCCAGCCTGGATGACAGAGCTTCTGTTATTTTGAAACGTAGTGTACCACAGATAAACCGCGACAAGGACTTTCGTTCCTACTTTCCCTTATCCCACCTACGCTTTTCCTCCCACATCTGGCTCTTGCACACAGTAGAAATGAAAACTCTTGCTACCAAACCAAATAAAACAAACAAAAAAAAAAAAGGCAGCTTTTTCTTTCTGCCTGGCATCAGCTAGTGTTACGTTTGAAAGAATAATTGAGATTATTACTTTTTTTTTCGATCATTTCCCCTCGGTGTGAGGATTGTCCTTGGATAAACAAAATGTATATTTTCACGCTGGGTAACTGAGGTTTGTGTAGGTAGTGATTCCAGGGATGCGCCAGCGCCGAGCCAGATGAAATGCTGGATTCTGCCTTGTAGCAGGGAACAGCAGTGCACATCACTGGTAGTTAGCAAGTACCTGCTTGGTTTGTTCGTAAGTCAAAAAACAGATCCTTTGTCTTTATGTTCTTTATCATCATAAAACTGCGACTTCTTGCTCTATAAGCCCATGTAAATAGGTAACAGGATTTCTTTGTAGGGGTGTTAGAGGGTTAAGAAGAGGGTGGAAATGCCTGAAGGTACTAAGGGATGGGATAATTTGTGTTACCTAGTTTAAATTAAAGCGCTGCCTTTTGTAAAGGCAATAGTGCCGATACAGTGTGCTATGCGCATTCATTTTGCTTTGATTTTTCATTGGGCTGGGGGAAGATTAAACTGTTGTTGTATAACACTCGCCGGTAGATGCCTATCCAATAGTCACCTGTCCTTTGCAGATCTGTGTAGTATATCCCCTGACATTTCACACTCATCTTGTAGCTGCTCACCTTTTGTCTTCCAGTGTGCTAAAGCTGATTTTTATTTGGTTTTGTTTTGATTTTTTTTTTTGTTTTTTATCTCTACCAAATTGTTGCTTTTTCTCTCGGAGAAGCAACTGCCCATCTTCAAATTGGATGCCCTTGCAGGTTGGCTGATTGCTTTGTATTCTGTCAGACTATGAAAATCCTGCTGTTGAGCTGAAGGAACTGAAATCCTTGTTTAGAAAAGAAAATCATAATTTCTTACTGCCTGCTAGAAAAGCTGTTGGCCTGCGCTTGCAGGTGACCTGCCAAGGATTTAAAAAAGAAAAATTGGATTTTATCCTCTTTTTGTCTGGTTTTAAGATGGTGAAAGCTGGCATGAAAAATGGTGGTTTTCTGAGAGGGGCTTTGTCTGCCCTAAGCAGCAAAAAAGAGCAAACCTAATCTTGTTTTTCTTCTTGGGTCAACTTTTAAGCTCTTAGATATATTAGCTTGCTATTGAAAATAGTATTTCTTTCTTTCTGCCCCTTTATGTAAAGGGAAATAGATGCCTTGCCCACTATATTTGCTATTTTGACATCTTCTTTATGTAGTTCTGCGTAGTTGTTCCTTCCTGCTGCGTTTTGGGAAGATAGTGCTTAGAGACTGGTGGTGTCCTTTGCGGGGCAGCCGTACTTGAAACGCTGGTGGCACTCGGATAAGGTGACATGCAGATGTCCCTGCTCTCCTCTGCCACCGCAGCCTGGACCTCCTGAGCTATTGCTCTAATCACAAGAGTGTTGCCATCTCAGAATCCTGCTTCCGTAATTAAACGGACAAGTTCATGTAACTCACGAATAGTCTGATTTTAGTTGATGCCTTGGCAGTCTCTAATGTGCAAAATATCACCTCCAACTGCTCAGTGGAAACAAAAAATCAGACCCGTTCTTGGGAAACTTGTTTTTCAGCTTTCTTGATGAGACTGATCAAAGTTTTTTTATCCAAACTCATCTGTATGAGTGGATCATACTGTCTGAGTGAAGCCTGAAGGATTGCGTGGACAGGAGACTGTTGTGCGTTATAATAAAAAGCTTTGTTTTGAAAACCTGTATTTTTCTCTTAGGCTGTGATTACATGGGATGGGATTTTGATTTCCACTTTGTTTTTGCCAGTTGCTGAGCTCTGACCTGGAGCCTGCTGGGAGGCTGCCGCTGTGATTGCAGCACTTTGGTGCAGGACAGGCACTCACGACTTCCCGTTCAGACACTTTCTTTCTCGTTCGGCTCGCTGATTTTTATTTATTTTAACAAACAGTAGCAGAAATTGAAGAAACAACGCACAGGTCCACCTCTCGGCAATTTCCCTTCTTCCATCAGCCCTGACCAAAACAGCGATGGGAAAGAGGAAGCATAATTGTAGCAAAATGTTATGTGTCTCCTTCATATCATAAAGCCTGCACTTTAGGAAAGATTGTATTGCTGGACGCAGTAGTCCAGAAACATTGTCTTTCCATTTTTTCCGCGTTGTCCCTTTCCTGCAAATAATATTTTCATAAGATGCTGTCTGAATTAATGCCATTTATTTTATGTATGAATGGTTGTCTTTCTAGTGTTGTAAAAGAATCCTTCCAGCTGACACTGAGTTCATCGTTCAGCATCCCTGTTCAAAGGAAACGTCTGAAGGATTACAAAAAGCTAAAAGCCGGGAGGAGGCCATCTTGCTTTTGCGATCCTTCGGGCTTTGAGATTTTGGTTCATAGCGCTTAGTATTTTATTTTTTTTTACCTCACGTCTAGGGACATTTTATCATCCTCCTCTTTCCTGTTCCAAGCAATTACCATTTATTTTATCTTCAAGCAGCAGCCTGTGGCAATAAATTTTAGGAAATTCCTTCCCGCCCTTTATTAAGCCCTACATAATAGCTTCCGCTACTCACTCATACGTTCATTAAGAAGAATTAAATGAGTGCTGGCGGCCATTAGCAGAGCATTTAATAACCTCTCCAAGGGAAGGTGCAGCAGATTGGAATAAATGAACAGGGGCAAAAACAAATGAAATAACTTCATAGAATATGCTCAACTAATTTGTTCTTAAAAACATTACTTATTTACATGAATGTCGCACTTCAAAAGGTGCTGGTTTGAGACCCCTGGCAGAAGAGTCCCCGGTTCAGAAGATCCGCGGGCAGTGACAGCGAGCGCTCAGCTCTGCTGCCCGGTGGAAGGGCTGTGGGCTTTTTAGGGAGAGAAAGGGCATTTTAGATGTCCTGCCCGCTTCCCCAGCTGCTGATGCTGTCAGCGAGGCTGCTGGCTGGGCTTTCGGGTTGCAGTGAGGACATCTGGCTTGTAAGAACTGGGCCATAACTAATAGCTCATCTCATCTGGTACCAGCCACACCAGGGTCTTTGGATGCTGGTGATGGGTGATCCCTGCCAGGCTGGGTTACGTGAACCTCTGAGGCCCGTTATCAGTAAGCAAATCACACCCCCTCCATCGATTCTTTTTTTTTAAAGGAGATTCCCTGTCAGCTGACATCTGGTGTATGAGGGATCAGTCTGAATACCCCTAAATGGCTTTGCTGAAATAAAGATAATTTAGCAGGTATCACTGCAAACAATTTGCTTAGGAGATCTCAACTGGTAAAGCACTGGGACTACTGATAGACCTGGAGTGGAATGTCGCAGCACGTGGAGTGGCTGGAGAGTGTTGCCACGAGCTGTAGTACCTTCCACTATTGACAGTACTGTAACGTCCATGTGTATGGTCTGATCTGGGCAGACGAAGGCAAGTCGCTGGGACCTGTGTGGATTAAAGTGCTCTTTTAATAGTTTGCGAGGCTGCTTAGCTGGGCATGCGTTCCCTCTTGTCTTGGTGGAAAATAAACAGAGCTTTAAGATGACAACCAGCTCCTGTTCCGCTGCTCTGCTCCCGTGTGTAAATGGTGATAGCTGGGCACGCCGGTGCAAAACACTGCACACGATCGGACTTCCAGTGTCACAGTGAGTGTATCCCAGCCTGGCTCAGTCGCCTTTAGTGCTCGAGGATCTAATAGTGCCACGTTGGTTTATCACACTTCAAAGCCTCAGTCTGACTTTCACTTGAAAAACAGAAAAATTCTAGTAAATAAAAAAATGCAGAGACGTTACAGTAGTAGCTAGCGTTTCATAACGGAAATGCTGACAACCTTGATCTCCTTTCATCATTACCTGTTTTAGAGGTAAAAATATTGTGATTCAAATGTAATTCAGGTATTGTGGATGACAGATTTCTATTGAGATTTTGCCGTTTGGTGTTGTGTTTTT
>VYZM01020046.1:41366-72075 GCA_013398915.1 Dromas ardeola
TTTTTTTTTTTTTTTTTTTTGCTGTAGTCATTTCTGAGCTCATTTGAGGACCTCAACGAATTGAAAACAATGACACAATAATTGCTGTTGCTGAACCAAAGATGCAGTTTAAGACTTTTACCTGGATCACTACATTTGATGGATGTTTTAATTTGTTTTTTTTGGCAGATGAAATATAATGAGAATCAGTTTGCAGTTGGAAATATTTGCACTGGAGAATCCCTAATTTTTTTTAATTATTATTTTTTTCCCTACTCCTAGTACATGTGCAAGTTTCCTGTTTTAAATTCTTCGTTGTATTTTAAGCATCAACAGCATATGAATGGAGCCAATCTGCACAAATCATTTCAATAGGCGATATGCTGCTATTACGCTCAGGATATCTTATTCTAGTCTCGGTGCCAGATAATAGCTCAGATAGTAGCTTTCAGACACGTTGTAAATAACGTTGGGGAGAGATGGTACAGACATTTGTTTTTAATGTACAAATGTATATATGACCTGGCGATTTGCGTTGCTTTTTAAACAGCCTAATCGCCTCTCGTCGAAGGGAAGAAGTAACTGGGAGAGGGGAAGATTTTGATGGAGCAGATTGGTTTTGGATCTCTCTTGTGCTGTGATACGTGGGCAACAAAGTGTTACTTACAGCAGAAAGGAGCCCGCAGCTCAGCAGAGGAGCAGGCTGAAATACTGATGATGAGCTAATGTATTCTTATGGGGTCACTCCCCTGCTAATAAATAGCAGCGTTGGTAATTCTTGCTATTTTCGTGCAAGTTTACAGTATTTCACAGTTGATCCCTGGCTTCTGAATGCAGGCAGTAAAAAATAAGATATTAAAAACAACCAAGGAGCATCCCTACCTCCATCTCCAGTTTTCCTTCCCCCCCTCTCCCCCTCCTCTTTCCTTGTGGCGTGAGTTGGTGGTGCTGGAGCAGATCTTTCTCCATTTTAATTATGCGGGAAGCTTTTATCCTGGATTTGAGAAACTTGGTTAAAGGCACAATGTAAATTGCTAATGGTTGCCCTGATGCTAATAAAAGCTAAAAATTGTAATAATATCTTTATCGGTTTGAAACAATTCCCGGGTCCTTTCCTCCTCTCAAGTAATAGAAGCCATTCAGCGCTCTGACATTTGATCGGGAGTTCAGGCAGCCGCGGAGGCGAGCGGCAGCTTGCTAATGGATTTCTGATTGTTCTCCTGGTCCATTCTCCTCCTGATGAATGGTGCAGAGTCGGCTCTCGCAGTCTGGGAATCTGATAAAAACACTTTGCCGTCGTGTCATTACGTTTCTTCGGGAGAGGAGAAGAGTGGATTTCCTCTGCTGTCCCAATGGCTTGCTATCCTGCTCAATTAGAGAGAGATATAGAGAGGAGCAGTCTCCCTGTTTGAAGCTGAAATTAGTTTTATGGCTTATATTAGGTTTTTCCTGGGCAGCTGGTAGAATCCCTGCTTGCTCCTGGGAGTGCTTGAGCGGGCTTTCCTGACGCTTTTCCACTTTGTGAATGCCTTAAAGCAGGGATGTTACACAGCTGACAGATGTAGGGCTTTTTGTGGGGAGGTGTGTGTTAGGGGGGGTGGTTCTCTGCCTCCTGGACAAAACGCCTTTTGATGCCAGACCTCTACATGTCATGCGAACGTAGCCACGTCTGCCTGGGGTCCACACGCAGAGTCCCCCTGCAGAACCGCCTTCAATAGGGCCATTATGCAAGGAGCTCTTAAATGTGCTGTGACTCTTAATTTAATAACACAGGTTATATGGGTCTGGGATGCCTATTCCAGGACTTCTGGGTGCTAATGGGAAAATTCAGGATGATCTTTTTATTTCAGTTGTTATGGGATAACATCCATTAAAAAAAAAACATTAAAACCCCTTAATCTTAGGAATGATTCATTAAAATATTTTTATGAACTTAAAACCCAGCATTTGCAGCCCCTTTACCAACCCTAACAACTTGAAACAGCTCATTCCTTTCCCTTGAAGGATTGATTCCCTTCCCCACTACTCCTGGTGAGCTGTGTAAGTGAATTTTGGGCTTTGTAATTAAGATATCTTGAGTTATTTCTGTTTTGTCAACGTGACTAATGAAAGGGGTTATGCATTATGTCTCCTTTTGCTTTTACGCTCTTGCACATGGAGGCATTTTGGGGGCTTTGGGGGTGTAAATCAGCAGTGCGCCAGCCTGCAGACTTTGACTGCTGGAGGAATGGCAGAGCTTAGCTCAGTGAGATCCCCTCCAGGCTGTGCACCCGCGTTTTTTGTTTTCTGTAAAAACTCCAGGCAAATTTAGGCATGGGTTTTGAGCTTGTTGAAGATCGCTGGTGATAAACTGTGTTGTAACAGACCTACATAATAAACATTAATAATGCTTTGCAATATGTTTTATTCCCAGGCATCTGAGAAATACCCGCTGAGTGATTTATCTCGTATTTCAGTAGATACATCATCTTCTTCCCCTCCCAGTTTTAGAAAAAATAACTAATGAATTATTGGCTTAGCGCTGTTTTGTGGCTTAAAAGTTCAGGCTGTGCATTTCTTTCCATAGCAATCTCATTATATTCCACAGCTACCTCTGTTGGCCTGGTTCAGATAAACAGTATTAACTTGTATTAAACCCCAAACTCTGTACACATGGACTGTGCTGCCTTTCCCTTGCACAGAGAAGTGGTACCAAGGTTAAGTCTTTTCCATGCAGGCGCTTGCCTCTAGGGAGAGCTGATGTACAATATAGGAGCACCCCGTGCTCCGTGGGTTTTCAGAAGCAATTATTTATTGGACTCATTGTCTTGTGAGGAGCAGCATTTGCTCAGCACATGCTGGCTTTTGGTAGGATTTTGAAATTACACTCTCGTAGTTGTAAGAAGCTTTTAAGAGAAATCTTCATGTTTCTCGAAAAAGGAGAAGGCCAGTTTACCTTCCTCTTTTGCTGTTACTCATTTGTTTTGACTGGTATTCTCGCCGTTCCCGTTTTTCCTGTTTTCATGATCTTTCTGCCTCTTTGTTTAATCTCTAGTCAGTTCAGCAAACGCAAGCCGGCATGATTTCCTGCAAACCTAGTACGGCTCATGGATCAGTTTCAAAGTCATCGAATCTGGACCTACTGAGCGCTCGTCACAGGAGGGCTCGTTCAGGACGTAATATCTGACGGTGTCACGTTGCCCAGTCCCGTCCCTGCTGAGACAGGCAGCTGGAGCTCTCCTCTCTGCTCTTTTGTTTGACTCCTCGATAAAAGCAAGTTGATTATTTTAACTTGTAATAGTTATACCCCTGTCCTGTGGACAGGCTAATACCACATATCTGTACAGGCTTCCATTATCTCTTCGTTCATAGTGCAGAAAATGTGAAGAAATGTGCTTCTTTTTCCTGTGAATCCGTAACGCTTTGGTTTAATAACTGGTTCGGGGCCTTGTTTGCTGTTTGAACTACAGCCATTTGGGTTTTTTTCTTTTTTTTGAAAGGATGCCAGCAAAATGGCATATTCAAATGTTTCCAAACTTTCCTGATTACGTAGAAAATAATCACTGTGCCAGAACCACCAGGAATCTTTCTTATCATACATGTTTTTTTTTTCTTTGATTACAGTCTTGCTGAAAGGCAATGTTTAGGCAAACATTCCTCTTTGTGTTCCCTGGGATGGGTTGTCAGTTTGTTAGACTTCCAGCGGTCCTGTTTATTCACGTGTGCCTTTGGAAGAGTTGGGACGCAGCAGGTCGTTTTTCTGCCTTTGTTCACTGCTAAGCAATTAAAAAATAATTTATGGCTTTGTTTCTGCTTTCGAATCCCTTAAGAAAATGATGGCATATTCTTAACAAAAGAACTACGGTGCTGAGACCTCTGCATCAGAGAGAAGCTGTTCCTCATCAGCGCTAGCACAGCACTGGGCCACTCTGCTGCTGATTGGGCCCTTTGGCTGTTACTTAAAATTAAATGAATAATGAATTTTCCCATTCAGCCAGAACTGGGTAAGTGGTAGAAGTGATGTACGTGCTAGATCCCTGCCTGGGAGCAGCAATGTGACTGAAAAATCGACTGCAGTTCGGGCACGCTGGCTGATGCGCACAAGTACTTGCTGGTTTGTGCCATCGTTAGTACTTCAGGGTCCATCTGCCCCCCACTAGCAGGTAGTTGCTGTGTGTAACAAGCAATTGAGGTTTTATCCTAACATAGTAAGACATTTGTTTTGTGGGTATGGAATTAGTGCCTAGGCTTATTGATTATCTAATAGCGTGGTCTTCAGCTCTTTAACCTGTTGAATGTTAATTAAAAAAAGGAATGGCCAACATAGCGACCTTATTGTTAATCTGAGTATGACTGGGCAGAAGTAAGAAGTGCTTTGTGCGCTGAAATTGGTTTATAAGCCTTTTCTAGATTGCCTTCCCTCCGCCCCCTTCTCTGTGCCTGGCATTTTTTTTCCCAGCTTGACATAAATATTTGGCGAAGGCTAAAGGGATGAACAGAATTACATACTATCAGCAGAATTAGAGGGGGGGGAAAAGTTCTTCTGCCAATCACATCATGTGCTGGGTAGAGCAAAGACTTGACTTAATGCATCTTATTGTATTTGGCATATGCTAAGCAGGATGAAGATGCAGTGGGTGCAGGTCATCGCCCACTGCTCGTTTCCCAGGCTTTGGGAGAGCCCTCCGTCCAGGAGTTTCAGCAAGCCACGGGCTGGAACGAGCGGCATGTGTCGGTACCCCCTCTGCAATGTGACCTCTGCTGCATTCCCCAGGCTCATTCCTGGCATAACTTGGCCTCTCCATCCCCACCCCCTGTCCTGGCTGGTTCATGGTCAGGCTGGAGAACCGTGGTAACCCCAGCAGCATGAGTGCTTCATGGTGGAGTCAGACCTGAGGCATGCTTAACTGTTTGCTTGAAGGCTAGAGATCGGCTCCGGGTCTGAGCCCACGAAGGCACAACAGAAGTGTTGTGACAGGAGGGGCTGCCACGTAGAAAAGGCTCTTGTCCTGTCACTTGTGTGTACCAACTGTGCTAAACTTGACAGCCAGCACTGCTGTCCCAGCGATGCAGAGATCGTGGAGCAGGAGAGGTGGAGAACACCTGTAAACCGCCTGGCTGATGAAACGACTGACATTAAATGTTATTTAAGTGGAAGAAAACAGCTAACTGTACCTTTGTTGGCTTGCCAAGCTTTAGACCTGTGCAACCTCACCATGGGAAGATGCTTGTCCTTGTTAAGGACAGGGTAACCTCTTCTGAAGTAATTTAAACAAAGAAATCCATAATGCTGGAGTAAGCGTCAGATAATGGGTTATGCGTCTTTACGTGTGACCTTTGGATTATAGCAAAATGTCTAATGGGCAAGACCTTTTGCCTTGGGTTTTCTTCTAGGGTGTGCTCATCAGCCTGAGAACAACTGTCGGTATGAGACGTAATTAAGGTTTAACTGGAGATGTCCATTAGGAGGATAGAGTGAGTAACACAGGGATAACATAAAGATAATAAACTCTGAAGGTTTAAAAGAAGAAGAAGGAAGTTTAAAGAAGAATAAACTGAGAAATGGAAGCTGATGCAATGGAAGAGCCGAAGGGCGTAAGAAGAGCTGAGCTGGCGGATCAGACCTCAGAAGTACAATTGGCTGAATTATTCTGGGATGGAAGAGGAGCTGAGGAACATCAGGGCATGAATTTGAAGAGCTTGGAAGTGAAAAGGAATGTTTTCTTGGATGACAGAAGTCTAAATGGAGAAGGGCAGGAGGCCTGTTGGGGTGAAGTGAGAAGTGGAAAGTGGTTTGCTGGAGGGCCCTGCAGTGCTTGAAGGATGTATGGTAATGCTCATGCCCCGATGAATGGGAGTGGGTGGTGAATTACGAGCAAAAATGCCTTTTCTCCAAAATATCATTGTTAATCTCTCTTACTGTCAGTGCTGTGTTTAAATAGAAGTTTACAGCCCTTGCTTTTGTCATGTCAGACTTTCAAGGGGTTTTGTTTATGTCAAGCACATTTGCAGTGGCACAAGGAAGGTAAATTGCTCTTCAAGTGGTACGTGTCCCTGGTGCTGCCCTGGGAAAACAAAACCAAACCTCACAAATCAAAAGCCCCGCAACCAATCCAAAAAATATGTTCCCGAGCCCTGCTCAGCAGACCAGTTTGTCCTGGTGGAACTGTAGAATTGAACACTCCTTCATCTTCCTTGTAGCTCTGCAGAAATGGAGGCACTGAGACGTGCAATGGCTTGTCCTTGGCCGTGCGGGTAGTCCAGATTGGGACGAACTGAAGTCTGGTGGCCGTTGTGGATTGCCTAGGATGTTTTTCCCTATAAATTCTAGCCAAAATGAAAATAGTTCCCTTAAACAAAATATTTAGGCAGACTCTATTTAAACATCCCCTGGAGTTTCCCTTCTCTTAAATTCCGTGACAAAATACATTTGCAAATTCTGCTGTTGAAAGTGGAAAACTTAACGTTAGCAGTTTCCATTGAATTTTCTAATTGTGCGCATGTGCATTTAGTGCCTTCAGATTTTCATCGCGCCCTTTAGCAGAGCTGCTTCAAACTCTTTATGGAGGGAAGTGCCTTTTCCTAGGAATCCGCAACTGTTTGAAATGTTGGGAACAGATTTAGTATCTTTTGATGAGAGGGTTAGCCTGGTGCTTAGAGCAAAGTCCTGGGAGCTGTAAAAGTGGGGGCTATTATGCTAGCGGAGCCAAGTGACTTTCCTCTCTGTGTGACCTCCAGCAAGTCCTCAGACCTCTTTGCATATCATTCAACCCAGCTGGAAAACCTAAGTAAACAGCAGGAATCTTGCTGGAAGCCAGAAGCCTCGACTGACTGAGTTATTCTGGGGAAATGAAATAAGTCATGACTTAGAATCAGGTAAACAACATGTAGATTGGATCGTTTTAAAGAGAAAATAATTCTGTAAACATCCAAAACAGCTTTAATTTGGATTACTTTGACTGAGTGAAGTGATTGCTCTGTTCTACTTTACAGCAAAGCAAAAAAACCTATACTTGCAGTTTCCCGTTTCATCAGACTGTTTACAGTGTCTGTAGAAATCGAGTTAATCAATATTTCTATTAGACATGTGCTTGGGCCCCATGCCACAAGCACTCATTTTTAAACCCTTCAATCTTGTATCATTTATGGAGATTGTATTGTCAGAAATAGTGCTGTAAATAATTTATTTTGCTGCCAGTGCTTTTCTAAAGGTCCCTAGGCGTGATGCAAGATTTCTTCCAGGAGCTGTAAAGCTTCCAGATCACTTCGCTATGGCAAAGGGATTTTTTTTTTTTTTTTTTTTTTTTTGAGGGAGACAAGGGGGGTNNNNTTTTTTTTGAGAGGCAGACAAGTGGGATGGTGGAAATGATTTGTTATTTCAAGGAGTGGCTGGCAGCTGTTTCTTTTGCATCATTATTGTAATCTAGAGTAGAGCAATTAGTAAGTGAAATTATTGCCATCTCGTTGTTTCATGGCTTGTGTGGAATGAAGTTTCTTGGTGCACACAACCTCCTGAAACCATGGATGTCCCAGTCGGAGCCGGTGTCCCTGAGTGCGGGTTCGGTGGGTACGGCACGGCCAGGGCAGTGACAGCGCTGGCTGCGGGAGGCAGCCGAGGGGCAGCGTCTGGGGGGGGCCACGACAGCCTGTGTTCACCCCGCCGGGCTGGGATGAAGGTAGGTTGGTGCTGTAATAGGTAACATCCTTCAGAGTAGCAGATTGTGGTTTTCAAATTGTGTTGTGCAGCTACAGCAGAAGCATGCAGACCCAGGTTTACGTATCGGATGTCTTCCTCTCTCCCAAGTGACACCGTTTCTAACTAGACTGGCAGTTGCAGGAGATGTGTGGCACCGTCTTCCCTTTGTATCGCTCAGCGCAAAACCTTCGTGGGCTGCCTGGGTCCCCTTTCCGCCAGGCAGCCAGTGAACGCTTCTCCTCAGCCATCAAGACCGACTGCAGCTGGGTCTTCCAGCCTTCAACGGAGGACTGAAATCTGTCAAATTTCTGTAACTTCTCAGAGACGAGAAATTTGCTGATTGAAGAGAAAACCCTATAGCGGGCCTAAATAAGCATCAGCTGTGTACCGGGACGCTTGCAAGAAAGTCACTATTTCCAATTTACTCTTGAAAATCTTCCCAGATCTTTAACACTGTTATGGATTTCTGGGTAATGAGTAGAGAGTGCAAAGAAAGTTCCATGTAAACTAACTTGGTTTACTCCCCAAGCAATTTAGAAGGCAAGTATCTAGCAGAAAAGCAGGCACAGGTAGCCTAAATTATCTCCACAAGCTTAATTTGCTGAAAGTTTAGACCCGGGGAGCTGATTTAGCTTTAGCTATGGTATATCAAAGCATTGACAGCCAGTTGTCCAGAGATTACTTGGGTATCACACGCTCCGTCGGGGTGCTCCGCTGGTCTATATCCAGTGATGAGCCTCAAAGATTGGCTGTTGCTGGTGTAAATCTTAGTGGTTCCTGGAAATGCCCTTGCCTGCCCCTTACCTTCAGTGAGGTGTAGAGAAATCAACAACTTCAAACGAATTAAGAGTATAAGCAATTTAAGAGAGAAACTCTGGCTTTTTGCTTGGCAGGGATAACAAAGAGCACAGCCCGGCTGCTGCTATATTGCAGATGGCCATTTACAGGTATGGGATGAAACAGATCCTGCGCTTCCTACCTGGATGGTGACGTGCCTGATGCAGCTGAGGAGCCGCTGTCCCCTGGGCATGATGTTAGTGCCATTTGCTAACAGCTAAGCCAGCCAGGCTCCGGCTGGATTAATAAATGAATCCTCAAATGCCTATTTTGCGTGGATGTATGCATTCTTAAAAATTGCCTTTTTTAGTGCTTTGGGAAAACGCTAAGTGTAATAGTTAAAAATAACTTACATTGCTTCATGTCAGGTGTAAAACATTGCATTTTGACTCAAGTTGTAGATTAAAGTGGGAGGCTGTGTCTTTCCTTTTTGTTTTAAACAAGCTGCATCCTTTATTGGCCTCTCCTGCATGCCTCTATTTAGCCCCGAAGGTGGCTGTTTCATATGAAACGGTATCGTTAGACTTTGTTGTCGATGATTTTCATGCTTCAAAGGAATGGATCAGAAACTGAATTTATCAGGTTTTATACTGGAAGAACAAACCTCACAGTATTTGAAGTTTCCTTCTGAGATAATTTTTTTTCATGGCTTATTTTGGTTTTGTTGCGTGATCTATCCCGACTTTTCCATCAGTGTGCTTAGATGCACTGGGTGTCTTGGGACGGTGGATTTTTTGGTCGCGTCACGTCAGCCGATGGTGTATTTGTGGCTCTGCTTTTCCAAACGCCGGCCGCTGACCCCGGCGCAGCGGTTCGTAGCTCTGCCACTTGGTGACAGTCTTTCAAAATAAAACCGTCACCGGTGAAATGGGGGTTTGAACTTACTGACTAGCGTGTGCTTCTCCCCAGCAAATTCAGTATAAATAAGTACTGATGTATAATAGTTTATTTGTATGTGAAGTGGAGGTGTAGATACGTAGCTCTCTGATGCCAGTTTGCTCTAAATGCCACGTTACCGGTTCCCAGTAAATTCACTCCCTGGAACATCCTGTGCTGGTAGGACTTTTTTTATGGAGTCATCAAACGCAGTAAATGACAGGTCTCCATCGCTGGAGTGTTTCTCAGAGGGGCTGTCACCAGGGGGGACACATACCCACATGTTCACACCTTGTGAGCAGCCTCTTAAAGGCTGTTCAGGTCACCTTCCTCCCTTTCTCCATGGATGCACAATCCAGGTGCCAGTGAGGTTTTGGTAATTTGTTCTAGGCAGTGAATCTGTTAGCTGGCCTTTTTTCAAGTGAAGAAAATATGTTTTAGGCAGGTTTCCTGGGTCTCTCTGTCTGTGTGGTAGCTAGTCCATACCTAGTAACTCGCAGTCAAATTTAACCCAGAAATAGAGGGAGAAGCAGGGAAACTTCAGCTGTCTGCCCAGGAAGAGCCAGTCTGTCCAGCATATATGTGGTGCTGGATTAAGCACAGCATGTCTTCCTCAGGCAGAAGGCCAAAAAGTCCTAGGTGTTGGAGGAAGCTCTACGTCTTGCGCTGTGGAGCGAAGAGGCCGTCAGGTTGCTGAGGGAGAGATGCAAGGAGAGGCTGAAAGCAGCAGCTCTCCAGTTCCTCACGTCTTTCGTACAGCATGTTGCACAGCCCCAGACAGCTGCTTTTTCCATGTGGCGGACAGAGCTGGGGCATTTTCTTTGGGGGGGGGAGTACAGGTAGGTCTCAGACTTGGGCAGTGCCCTCCTGGGCAGGCTTTCTGCAGGCTTTCCATCTTTCCATGCCCCTTCCCACCCCTACGTCTCCCTCTCCCCCCTCTTACAGTGGGCCAGGCACACAGATCCTTGCTTAAACTTTGAAATCTTCTTTTCACAGCCTGGTTTGAATTTCCTGGTAGCGCTCAGCAGTTACATTTTCCGTACTCTCTATCTAAGGTCAAAGAATAAAAAAGGATGAGTTTGTTTTTTCTTCGAAAATCATATTTGGCCACTATCTAGGTTTCAAATACAGTTTCTAATAGAGGACAGTAGGTACAATTGCTGCCACAGAGACCATTTGCTGTCTGAGTTGTGGAGTGCTGAGGTCCCACTTCGTAGGTCTTTCTTCCATTTATCTTCTCTGATCAAGAAAAGCTGGTGCAAATGCTTGAATAAGTCGCTGTAAGCTCACAAAAGATGCGTCTTGCAATGTATTCTTCGCTTTGGAGGGCTTGCATTTTGAGAAGAAAATGGCCACCATCATGTTTGTGCTGTGATTTATTCTGGCCACCAAAATTGCAGATATGTATTTTCCACCTTCTTTCTTTTTATCACATGTTTAACCTATTCATTCCACTGTATTTTATTGTCTCTTTCCATTCAATTCTGGTAAAATTCTCCCAGAATGCCGAAGCAGTAGAAGAGAATAAAAAATTAGCAATTTGCTCTTTTTGTGCTTTTACGTGGCAACACTTTGGCTGTTGAAACATTCATGAACGCATCTAGTATTGAGTTATTTTAGTGGATTTCGTGCTGCTGGTGCCAAGAGAGCCTTTCTAGTAGATATAGTCCTGGAGCAAATCTGTAATCTCAAGAATTTGGGATCAATTTACTGGAGTTCTGAAGTCTGCTGTGCTACAAAGTGAGATAATTTGTGTTGTGTTCAATGCAGCGCAAAGCTGTGCAGCCACACAGTAAAGTCAAAGCACTAGTGCTTTTAGTATTTGTTTGGTTTTGTTTTGTTTTTCATTTGCAGCTATATCCCGGGATTATAAAACAGACAGGAAGGATACCTGGTAAAGACTGGAGTTTCTTCTAGAAAAAAAAAACAGCTTAACAGGGTTGCTGAAGGCAACAGAGAGATTCTGATGTAGGGCTGGCTTCTCACCTAGTGCAAGCCTTTGATGAAAACATAAACGTTCCAGTGGCAGCTTCCTTGTTTGATTTTGCTTGTTTCTTAAATTCCCAGGGAGGGAACATTGGTGTTATAGAAAATGATTCTCCATTTTCAGCATGGTGAGACCTCCGTTTCTGAGCTGTGTGAGCGGGAACGCAGAGCACACGCTGGCCGATTGAGCAAGATTTCTCACTTAGCTGAGGGACAGCAGGTCAGCAGGAGAAATCCAGACTTCTGCAAACTGCGACAGCAATCCCTTTATGTTTCCACCTTGCTCAGTTCCAGGCAAAAGATCATTCCCAACAGCAACTCTAAGGGATTCTTGGCTTTTTTGCAACCTGAGATGCGCCAGCCTCTCCTTGTGGTGTGCATGTCACTGGTCTCTGACACCGGAGGACAGAAGCCTGTCTAAGCCGCCTTTATGTCTCTAGTAGCGGTATATCCTCTGTCTGGGCAAAGGACACTGTCTGCTGTGCTGCTTCAGCTGCTGCTTTCAGAAAACATCAGCTCTTGGCTTCTGGTTCTTAATGGTTTGGAGAGGACAGACTGGGGAAGAGAGGCAGAAATCCTCCAAGTCCTGATTTTGGCATGGCACCAGTGACATAGGTTGGTTTTCATGCCATATGTTTAAGGTAGGGCACGGTTCCCTACTGTAAATTTTCTGATGCCGATGCTCAGAAAACAGATCTTTATGACTGAATGTGTAGGATGCTTTAAGGTTTTCTTGGTGAGCTCAGAGGTTTCCAACACAATAAAGTATATTTCCGAGAGCCATGAATTTGCAGCACCAAGAGCACGGTCTGGCCCACTTTCAGTAGGCTGGTATCTAACTTTGGGTTGTGTAACTAATTAGTTTGGGACACTTGGCACATGAGCGCAGTCAGAGAAATGATATATTGGATTATTTAGATGGCTTGATGTGCCAGAGAGCTGAATTTTGATTCCGTTCCCTTCAATCTCGCCCATGCCAGTACGCTGGAGGAACAGGGGAGCAGCTTCTGCAGCTCAAAGCTGGTCTGCTCCAGCTGACCCGAAAGAGCACTCGGTCGTGTCAACACTGGGGACCCAACCCACTTGGAACCCAGGTCGTGAAGAATAACACGATGCCATTTTTCCTGTGTTCTTCCTCTCTTCTCTGCGTTTCCTGAAATATTAATAAGCTGTTTTGAAGTAATTGACATCAGTTTCTAATCAGCGGTGTCCATGAAGCCGTGCTCTGTCGCTAGCCATGATGACGTTGTTTGGCACGAGCGGCTGCCAGGTGAGTGAAAGTCGATCTGGAGTTGTGGAGTGAGTGGAAATAATGTGGCCTGGGACATGTGTATGTAATTTGTTCAGATGATTCAAGTGAGAGCCATGGTAACTGAGATAAACAGAGGAAAAGATACTGGAAAACCAGCAGTGGCTTCATTTTAATAGCACAGCCTTATTCCAGACAGCTCAGATGTTTACTATAAGAGCTCCATCTTCCTGCGTGTCTCTTCCTCCCCACCACCCCCATCGCTTCGCATGCACTTAGTCATGAGATCGGATGGCTTCTTGGGTAAAGCACCGCAGGCCAAATTCCACAGTTTCTACTGGAGCAAAAAGCCATCGGCTGTCTTCAAATACGGGCTGCAGAATTTCTTTCCCTGTTTGCACATCCACGATTCAAAGGACCCTAATAAAAATACATCTTATTTGAGTTTCCTGTGGATCAAAATACACTTTCTGAAAGTGTTACGGATTATTTGGCTAAATATGATGTCTGAGCTCGGGATGTGCTTTTGCTAGAGATAAAACTATTGGGCAAGCATAAAGCCTGTGCTATGTGAAGGTAACGTCTGACATAGAAAGAGCGGAATAAAGCACACCGCCGCTGCTCTTCCCGTGTGAAGGTAAAGTTGGCTAATCTGTGGCTGTTGAATAACAAACAGCTCTTGAGAAGATCGAGTACGGCTTCCATGCCAGGGCTCTACCACGTGCTTGGCAGCGGGGCCGTGCTGGTGTGTGGGCTTCTGGGCAACTGAAACCTCAAGCTGCAAGTGGAAACAACCCAGCAAGAGCAGCAGCCGCCTTGTGAGAGAGGGTTGGGAAGGAAGACCTGAATTCTGTCTCTGAGGGAACGATCCCAATGACTGTGCCTGCTGATGGGGTTGTGTAATCTTGCAGCAGGGCTACAGTTCGGGTATGCTTATCCCAAATCCCACCCCCCAGGGGAGCTGGTGGTGATTCACCTCTCTGAATCATAATTCCTGACACTTTTCTAATCGCTGTCCTTAGTGCGTCCTTGCTTCACGGGCTGCAAATCCAGTCTGATTGGAAGAAACAAGCTTTCAAGCAGTTTAAAAGCTGGCCAATTTCCTACACCAATACACTAATCCTGCATCAGAGTTCTATCTTTGTGGCTCGTTTCTTTTCTCTGTTGCTTTAATGGTGAACTAGGAGACACACAAATTTAGAAAAAGAAATGTGGTGAGATGTAGAAATGTGATAAATATACGGTAATTTGATTGTGAGAAAAAGCATGCCATGTATACGGTTTTCAGTTCACAGTTTAAAACTGAGTGTATTTATATGTTTATAAAATCTGCTCTCTTTGTCATGAATTGGCAGGATCCTCAGTTCTCTGTCGTTCCAAGATATTGCAAATACCAATTAACTAAATCTAAATAAAGTTGTTTGAGTATACTTACACTCTAGAATACGTTTTTAACATATGGTTCAATATAAAACTCCCAACGTCTATACCAAAAACGCTAAGCTATATGTGCTGTATATGCTTTTTTTTTTTTTGAATGACTGAAAATAAGCATTAAAGCTAATTTTCCAAATATCCTCTAAGTCGGAGGAACGGAGCCAGGGCACTGGTTGCTGAACTCTCTGTTAACTAACCGTCTAAAGGCATCTTGTACTTCTCAGCACGTAGGTGCTCCAGTCCCTCTGCCCGCTCTTCTCCTGGTGGTCCCGAGCTACTTGGCTGCTCCATGTCCTTGGTCTGTAACAACGCTGGTTGTGTTACTCTGCAATGTGAGAAAATGAATGTTCGGTGCTGCCTGTACGTCCCTTGCCTGCCTGGGTGCAGGTGATGCTCCCTTCCCCGTGACTGCCTGCGTTGAGCCTGCAAGCCAGGAGTCAGGAACCCTCTGCTAGCAAAAGATTTTGCCTGGGCATTGCATGCTGTAAGCGTGAGCAGGTTTGTCTTAAACATTTACCTAACTTAACTTGGCTTGAGGGGAATAAGCAGGCTCTCTAGCAAGGATGCCTTTTTCCTTAAGATGCGTATTATTGATGTTAGTGCAGATGATGAAACAAGACACACTCATCTTTCTCTCTGAATTTTTTTTCCTTCATTATTCAGTTTTACATTTTTATGTCACTTCCAGTTCTCTTGTCACGGTGAAATCTTTCAGAGTGGATAAAAGCTGAAAGCTACAAGCAGAAACAAAAATTTTTCAGCTGCCTTTGCTATCAAGCAGCAAACATAAGTCGGAAGCCCAGTGTTTGTTTTGCTTTTGTTACCATTCCTGTATGAAAAAATGTACATAAAAGGTCTGTCTGCTGACTTGCAGTGATTGGGGGAGCACGAAGAGCTGAGTGAAGGGATTCAGAAGGAAGAGGTACAGAGTTCAGTCTTGAGTCATGGAAGATGCTTTCCTGGATCCAGTGTTTTTGCATGCATCTGTTCCTGTGGTGGCTTCACGTCTCTTCATAGAGTCCACCCACTGGCAGAAGCGCTCAGCCTGTTTGAGTGTCCCCTCAGTGTTCCCTCCTGGAAGAGATTTTCTCTTTCTTCACCTGCCTGCCCTTGCTGACAGGTAGAATTGAGAAACCTGGAACCAGTGTGGAGAACTTGAGAGGGATTTTCTATTTGTGGCTGCCCCCTTTGCAGCTTGAGAGCAGAGGTTTGCGTGAGCTGGAACCACAAACCGACGGGGAGAAGGGGTCGAGCTGGATGGGTCAGAGGGAATGGTGGGCCAGCCCTCGTAGGTGTTCAGTCAGGAGCAAACTATTTTCCACAGGATTTCAGAGTGGAACCTTAAGCTTTCCTAGAAATACTCCCAAGGAGCAGAAATGCCAGTGATTAATACATTTCCAGTAAGGATAGGAACCGAAGCTTGCTCATTGCTTCACAGGGTGATGCCTGCTCAGGAAGAACACCTGATTTATACGGTTCTTTGGTGGCCAGTTTGTGACTGGAAATGTTTGGAGCCTGTTTTGAAGTTGTGCAGAAGAGCGTGCTTGCGTCATCCAGAAAATGCAGTGAGTCAGTGGAGTCCTGAGGGAGCTGTAACGGCTCAAACAGAAACTTGGAAAACGAAATGGGGATGGATTTAAAGATACAGCATTTGTGGCCGCTGCTCTGTTTAGAGATGGTCTGCATTCGTCGGAGGCCTTGGTGAGGAAGGGGTTCAGTAAGGACTTTGCTGCTGTAAATACAAGTGGAGCTTTATAAGAGTGATCCACCCGGGGCAGGGTGTGGATCTGGAAGAGGGTGTTAAGCTAGTTCTGCTTGCCATTATACTCAGTATTCTGGTATTCGGGGAATCTCCATGAATTCTTCATTGATATGTGTGTTTTGGTATGTTAATGAATAACTTATTGGGAGGCACAGGAAGGAAGGCGGGGGGCAGCCTCTCGGTTTGGCCCCCGCTCATCCTTTTCTTCAACGTTTTCAACCGCCTTCAGGTTTGGGATGGTTTCTACAGCGTGACAAGATCTGCTATGGCTGCAGTGCAGCTGTGTTGGGATTGCTCTTGGGCCGTTTCATCTGCCCTGGGAAGACAAGGTCCTGCTAAGGAACCACCGTGTGGTTTGTGAACACACACCCAGATCCCACCTGGGTCACAGGGGGTGGTAGAAGCATCTCCTGGTGCCACCACCACGTGGAGGTTTGCTGTTAATGGATGCTGCTCTTTCTCTTCGTGTCCACCCACAGCTAGACAAATGGATATGGGATAAATCCTTCCTTCAAATATTGATTCACAGGAGGCCGTTTCAGGGATTAGGTGTGCTCTTCTGAAAATGCTTTCAGTTCCTGACGCAGGTGAAATAGCCAAGGTCTGTTGTGATACTGGGGGTGCATTGGCTGTTTTATTTGGAAGCTTTCTGCGATGCTAAGCACCGTAGTATTTGGGCACCTCAAACCCACAGATGGATTAATCTTTATGATATATTTCTGGAGGGAAAAAGTATCCGTATAATGGCATAACAGTGAAGTCAAAGATAATGTCTTGTGCTTCGTATGTTCCCTATTGAATCCCTATTACTTTTGCTTCAGGATCGAGAGCCCGTTTTCCTCATTTACAAGGCCAACTGGCTGAGGCTGTTCCTCCCAGCAGAGGTAGTAGTACCTTCTAACTCCCCTTTTACACTTAATCCTCCAGGCAGGCTTTTCCCCTGCTGGGACAGAGTATTTCTAACGCAACTTCAGGTGCAGAACTCTGTCGATTTCTATCTGAGCACGACAGAATAAGATGCATCAAAGCTAGCTGTCCTTTACAGGTATGGTAAGGGACAGAGTGACTTTTCCGAAAATAAAAAGAACCAGTTTCTGGAGAGCCAAGAATAAAAGAAAACGAGAAAACCTGACTCTTCCCATTTGTTCAGGTGTTCTGAGGGGGAAGTTCAGTCTCTGGGCTCCCTGGGGAGTCCCGCGGGGTAGCTCGGTACCTGCGTCACTTAATGGGGTGCTGAAGCGTTTTGAATGACCGTTCCTGTCTATCCCGCCAGCCTGGCCTCATCCTGCTCTGCAAAACTAAATGAAAAAAAATACCTTCTAACTCCCGGTGCTTGCCGCTGTCTGTCTGGTTAGCTCATTTCAAACGGCGGATCATTTGAACGAATGCGATGGGATGGGCCTTCAGTTCCCCTGTATTTGCTAATTTTCTCTGCGTGTACCCATTCCTTGAGTTTTGCTTCCATTGGGCTGCGTACTGACCTATGTGTTCTTCTGTGTGTATAGGCTATTCTGGCACTTCGTTATCAGGAATATAAAAATGTCTTGTGACTGTAATGTGCATGCACGTCAATTATAGTTTAGCTTTAACTCTCTTGCTGTAGCAATTATATTCAGACCATGAAAGCTTCATTAGTTCATTTTGATTGAAGAGTGGTATGGTCCCCAGCAATGCTTATGCAAATTGATGACTCATTTTGTATCTTTCGAGTTGAATTTAAACATCTATAAAATTTTAGATTTAGGCAAGTAATTGCATTACAGTTTTGCAAGTTCCGTGAAAGATTTTATTTTTTTTTTTTTTTTACACTTAATGCCATATTTCAAACCTGTGACCTCATTCCCATAAAGCAAAGCTATTTCATTACATCATAGCTGTGCAATTTGGCATTTGATAGCTGACATTTGCATTTATGTTGGATCCATTAAATATTTGTCTGCTTAAAAAGCTGCCAGGCATTTACATGTTAGCATGCAAATGTTAGTAAAAAAATTTTTTTTATACATTGGTATTCTTTTGGCCTTCTTGCTGGCAGTTTTTTTGGAAACAAATGAATTGTAGTTTCCCTTCCATCGTCACCCTCTGCTTGGTTTCCAGAAAAAATGATGAATGATTTTTTTTTTTTTTGCCTTTGCAGCTGCAATATGTGATTGCAGTCTGACTTCACTAGTGATACATACGGAAATATTTCTCCAGTTAATTGGACATTATCAAATCCACAGCAGGGGACTAAGCCCATATTCAGATGTAGCTGTTCTCCCTCTGCTGCTGTGAGCAGGACCTCTGAGGGCAGGTCCCCCTCCCTATGTATAGTGATACTAGTTCACAATTTACATTGTCTAAATAAATATTTGAGGAGCTTAGCGTCACCAATCTGCTGCCATTCACTTTGCTTTGAGGCACTGTGGATTCCATGCTGCTCCAATTAAAGTTAGATTTCAGATAAGTTGGATGAGACTTGTATGAATCCTTTGAGATGGGAAAGGCTCAACGTATATTTGAAATACTACAGCGTGTCAGTCTCTTACAAGGTGTCTATTTGCAGGCTTCATATAAATATTGAATATTTTCACTTAATATTTATTACCTTTAGCAATGGCCAACCATCTTTGATTCCTACTGAATTCCAGCGCTGAAATTCCCCCGCTGAAACAGGTTAAAACACATCTTTGATCACTCTGTAACTTTAAGTTTCCTTTTTTCCCCTTCCCTGAACCTCTTCTGTCCCCTCTCTTTTGCCAGCAAGTCTTGTGAAAGCAGCATCCCTTGTGATCCGGATCAACTGACTGTCTGGCACCGGGGGGCTGAGGCAGTGCTGGGGAGGACCCCTTCCGCGGGGAGCGGGACGGGGACGGTGTCCTCACTCCTGACCCCCTGCGCTGGCCCGCACGTTCCTCGGTAGGAGGATGCTCGGTGAATGGGATTGAGAAAACCATCCTCTGAGAACGCCGGGGAGGGTAGCACCGAGATTAATAGTAATGTTTTCTTGGCACTGTAAGCTCTGGAGCTGCAGAGTTAAATTCCTTGCTTACGCGTACCCCCTCGGTAACACCTCCATGCCACTCATTATTCATATTAAAAACAAAAAAAACAAAGGGATAATTGCCCAAATTTTGTAAAATGGCTATTTTTGCACATTCAGCCTCAGATGGTGTTTGACCCTTAATACAGATGGTTTCACTTAATGTATTTTGTTTAAACAATCCCTGTTCCTGGAAGTGGTTTCAGAATAGGCTGTTCCTCATTGCTGTTCGTGTTTGCTTTTTCTTATGATATTATAAGAAGCTTGAAGAGAGGGGATTCAGAAAAGGGCAGTAATCAGTGTTAACAGGCATTTGTAGAAGCCTTTGTATTTTCCAATTAAGGTATTGCAACTTTGTTGACTCCTCACAGCTTTCAAGACTGAAGGGGTTTCGAGCACTTTTGTCGTTCGGCTGTGGAGCTCACTATGTTTCTCTTATTCCTCCGTCTGTGTTACAGACCTCGTGGAGTCCCAGCACTGGAACAGCCTGTCATCCGAGATACCTCCTTTCCCCTGGTTTTCCCCCATGGAATAGGCTTCTTGGTGCTCTGACACACGAAAACCTTCTCTTTCTCTTGGATATAAACGAAGCGTTTCTCTGTGAGGGGAAAAAAAATAATTGTGTGTTATCCTTGGATCTAGCTCCTTTTCATGTCGGTTATTATTCCTACATGTGCGGGCTTTTCGCAGATTGTGCAGGATGTGTTGTTGATATTGAGCACACCCTGGGCGAGCTGTGAAAAGCCCGCATCAAGTTCAGCATCAGGAGTCTTTATGTCCTGCCCTCTGCCATAGCCACGCTGCCGCGGGGCAGCCCCGCTCGATGGAGAGAATGTGAGTGCTCTCAAAGTACATGAGAAACGCGTTTTATGAACTGGAAGTTGGTGCGTCGGGTGTGTTAATGAACGTTTCACGTTCGTATAGTACCTCCTAGCAGTGGAGATCTCAAGGCTGGGATCTGATTTGTAGTTACCTTGTCCAGATGCCAGGTGGCATGAATATTTTTTACGTTTGCAAAAAAGAGGAGGCACAAATCAGGTAATTGGTTTATCTACAACTACAGGAGAAATCTAAAGAGTTGGAAATAAAACTGTGGCATGTTTATTCCTAGAGCATACGATTAAGCTGAATGATTAATTTTCCCTTAATTTATTTATTTTTTTCCTAAAATTATTATAATCTTAAAATCCAGACCCCGTTTGAGGGGTTGACAATGTAAGCAAAAGTCAAAGCTATTATCAGCTCTTTCCAAAACAATAACCTGCTAATCCCCCCAGTGACATTGTGACATCCTTTATATAACACTTCAGGTACAATTAAAAAACTAGAAATCACACAGTCTGTGGGGTTCTTCCTCTGTGTTTTTTCTTGATTTTATAAATGGCATGTTACATGGCTTAAAGTCCTTTTGCATGACCTCTTCAGTATCTTCTATTTCCCATGCAACATGAAGTGATGCATTGGTGTCATCCCCCCTTGACTCCAGGGCTGCTGCAGATTTCTGGTCCTGTTTCTTTCTCCAAACCTTCCTCTGCTTTGAGATTAATTTCAAAATAGGTTCTCCTGGCACCCCAGCTGCAGTGCGTGTTGGAGGGGAGGGATTAGGGGAACACAGCAGCTCTTTCTCCCCGTGGAAATCCTCTGGCTACGTTCCAGGCGCGAGACTTGCAAAGACTGAGCTGAACCAAGAGAAGGGAGGAAACAGGGACGTGTGGCCTAACCAAAACCAGTTGGCTTTCACTCTGGGTTTCCCCACCTCTTGTTGGTTCAAGCCAGCGCCTTCCTTCTCCTTTAGTGGTACGCGTTCTAGGCTGCTTTTGTTTGTTCACTTATTTTGTAGGCTTTATTCTTTATTCTTGTAATAACTAGGTATAAGGTATCTAACTTGGCCGAGCAAGCAGAGGAACCTGGACAAGGGAGTCTTGAATACACCATGGACTAGTGAAGTTAAGTCTGGGCTTTTTGCACTACATTTCAGGTATCAGCCAGGTGAACCCAAATTTTCATAACAGGTACTATCTGGTAAAGTCAAAGGAAGGAGTATCAATCAAAAGAGTATTCTACCTGGGCAATATGTGGTATTTTCCATTTCTCTTGCAACACATTGCAGGGGAGATGCAATTTCAGAAAGTGTTGGATGTTGTTTATTTTTACAGGGCATGTTACATGACTTTTCCTTCATGGAGAAAGCAAGAACAAGATAATACAATAAGAGCTTGTACTAGAGGCTTACAATCTGCAGAAATAACATGGAGCGTACCTGACTTATGTATCGCTGACATGAGACCTCAATACGGACTGGAGCTTCAATGAGAAATATGAAAAGCTGTGAATTTAGTTACAGGGTGGTGGCTTCTTCTGCCTGGGACTTTGTGGAACACCCCCAGAATCAGGAGAGGCTTACAGAGGAGCTACAGGGAACTTACTCCAGAAAAGGTTTCTCACAAAGCTGTATTTTCAGAGCACGTTGTCTCTATTGCAGCACTGGTGTGTATCTGGGTATCCGTCAGCTCTCTAGGAATTTGAGGCATTGCCTTCCCTACACCCAGGCTGGAGCGTGGCCAGTTACTCGAGGCCGGCTGACGCACTTCCATTTCAGGTGGAAGCAGGTCTCCCAGTGCTGAATGACTCTGTGGTCTATTTGATGGTCTCCGAATGATTAATGAAATGCATCAATATCTGGTCCACTCCTACGTTCACGTTTATTTCTTTTGGATTTGTTTGTAGATCTTTAAGTGGGAAAGGTCGGTAAGGTTAAGCTGTCCATACAACTCGCTACTTGCCGTACAGATGATTTTCTCCATATTTTGAATTAAGAAACAGCTCTCCTGGCCCCTTTACCATGCCACCACTGTTACTTGTATGAATGTGTAGTGAGGAGAGTCTTCACATTCTTGAACTGGTTCGCCACATGGTTGTGTGAGCACCAGTGCCAACAAAAGGGAGAAGGTGGGAAAGGTGGGATGGAGGCACTCTGGATTTCGAAGGCGTTAACTGGCTGAGGACCTTCGCACCATGTCACCAACTAGTCTCCATGTTTGCCGTAGCACTTTTCCACTTCCTGCCCTTGTGCTCCATTGTGCAAATTTTCAGAGCAGTGGCAGATATCTGACTTTCTGTTTGTTTGTTGAATCATTTATGCAGGTCTTCAAAATCTACTTCTCTCCCTGTGAAGAGTGAAGTGACTCAGCTGCGCCTGAAACGAAAGATGTGGCAGCTCCAGGGCCAGCGTGGAGCAGGGTCGGATAGCTTATAGGGTGCCGACTGTTGCTATTCATTTATAGTTCCGCACTTTTCTTTATTTTCTGTCTGGTATGCGGGCAGACAGAATCTACAATCTTTATTCACGCCAACAGCTGTAAACCTCAGACCACATGTAATATATCTGCTGTGTGAACGGCTCTGATTAATGACAGGCAGGTAGGGTAGGGAGAGAATGAATAGAAAGGAACTTTGCATTTCTCAAAATACACGGAGGGGCAGACTTTAGGGTTACTGGAGATCAGTAGCACTGATTTCTTTTTTACACCTTCCTTTATGTTGCCTCTTTTGCCTGGAAAGGCAGAAAACATGGAGGTATTCCACAGTCTCATGCCATTTTCTAAATCTAAACGCAAATCTGACAAGCGCTAGACTCTACGCATACCAAGGAAACTCATCCGGAAAGGATTTAATTTAAGAAACTTTGCGCCGATGAATTCTGAATCAGGCTTTTGCTTTAACTTAATGGTGCAACATAGAGGGAACGTTACCTAGCTTTTAAAGAAAAAAATCAAATTAAAATGCTTCTTTCGATGTGTTTTTATGTTTGGTAATTGAAAAGCAGTGTTTTAAACCCTTGTGAAGGTTTAGTACTAGGTCTAGCACTTGAACTGCATCCGTCTATGCCCAGCAGTGCGTGAGTAAAATGGATACCTCCTTCCGCATCCTTGCTCCGGTTGGACCAGGGTGGAGGTGTATATATACATCTTTATGTTTGCCTTGATTCACAGTGGAATAGCTTATTTCTGCCTGAAGTTTCTGCCTGTTGGCCCCATTCTTCACAAGAGAAAATAGTGGTCCTGCCTTTACGTCATAGTCCCAGCAGGACTCTTAAAACTTCTTATATTGTGTCCTGACAACAAAATAAAATGCTGAATTGTTTGGAGGGAACCGTTGCTGCAGGCAGTTCTAATTAACTGGAAGCTTTTCCTTTCTGGGAGTGTATATTTTGTTTCTTATACTGGGAATAATAAGCAATTAGTGCTATGGAGCACCAGGCACTTCACCTGCATATCTGAGGGAGGCTGAGTATAGATGCTGAGGGTGGATAAATACTGTAATTCAAATCAAGCAATTGTAGGTGTTTTTATATAGCATCTTTTACACTTGCATAGATGCTTTTTTTATTTATATAGTTACAAAGGGCTTCTACTTTCTCAAAATAATATGTACTCCCCTGTGGATGAATTAGCAAAGTCTTGAATTCCTGATTGGAAAGCACTGGGTTTTGGCTTTTCTTAGTATTTTTGTTTGTTTGTTTTAATTAAAAAAGAAAAAAAGTATGCTCATTAGCGTCAGGAAATGTGTATGCTGTGGTCCTGTAAGGGTTTCTGTCCGTCGATATTGATGCTGTTCAAAAGCATAACTCTGTATGAGATCCCTAGAGAAAAATTGTCTTTGCAATTGCATTTATCCTAATCTCTTGTTGCTGTGTGTGTTACCTGAAATTTTCTACATTTCAGAAAATGATCCAAATTTCTGCTGAATTCAGTGCTGAAGCAGTTTAGGTGAGCGGGGACTAGAGGAAGCGGTGTACGGCTGGGAAGGGAGCCTTCACTTGCCCCAAAATAGCTGTGAAAATGTTAATACAGCTGTGAGACCTCCCCTGGTGATCAGCTTCAGGGCAAAGGAGCTGAATTGCTACTAGGTTTGATGGATTATTTGTTTATTGATGGATTATTATTTGTGTCTGCTATGCTTTTTTTTTTTCCTGTTGCTTTTCAATTACTTTGGTGATTCCTATACCCGTGGTAGCACCAAGTGTGCTGGACACGTTCATGGAGCTGTGCCCCCAGTTAAACTCTCCAACTGGGAGAGGAAAAGCAGCCCAACTGCATTGGCTGGGTGCAGAGAGCAAGTGGAAGAAAGGTGTTTCGATTGTTCCAATAATATTAATTCAATAGCTGATGCACAAAAGGTTTGACACATTGGCCAGAGCGAAGGTGCTCAGTACAGGTGGATGTTCCCGAAACGGGGATGACAAGGACAAGATGTGGGTAACGACCAAGCGTGTGTCTCCAGGCGCTTCAGCTGGGGTGGGATGGGGCTGGAGAAACCTTGCCTCCTCCCTCTTCCTCCTAATCCCTGCTGGGTCTAATGCAGCAGTGGTTCAGTAATACTTGTTTTCTTTTCTTCTTCTCCCCTTCCACCCCCTCCTCATGTGTAATTTGATCTCTTAGGCCTGGTCTTCTGCTTTGGCAGATTTTTCAGCTCTTGAATGGAAGGAATTAACCACTTAGTTACTGTCGGGACTAAAACGCGTTTTACTGGTCCTCCTGTCTCTTCCTGCGGACGTGCTCAGAATTACACAAGATAGCCCACGAAGTCATCAGCTCTGAGCTCCCCATTTAAACGTCTTGTTTTAACTTTACTTTTTCATCTGCCTTTCCTTGCCTTTTCATTTAAAAGGAATACGGAAATGCTCCCACTCAAGATCTGAGTCAGTATTTGGCAAAGAAACTTCCCTAAAATTTCTTTTCTGATACTTTCCAAGCATGTATCGTTTCTGATTTGTGTCCTGGCTGTCTGTAATCCCGCTCTGCTCTGGGCTGGCAGAAAATAGGATCCCTAAACTGGTGTGACTCCACACATCACACAAAAACTCTCAGTCCCCGCTCCTTCTTTCGCAACCTTAATAAACCACCCAGGCAATGGAAGTTAAGTAATTACAGTAAGTAGGAGTTGGTGTGATTTTTGTGTCTTTAAGGTAAACCGCTACTTTTTTTAAGACCTGTAAAGTGCAAGATGCCTCTTTCTTTTTCTTTCCCTGCAGATTTTTAAAAAAAGCCTTTAATGGAAGACACCCAAAACTTTTTCAGTGATTTGTGAAGAGCCCCTTTGCACTTGGATTTAACCTTGCAGGCTTCAAATGCTAATACCCCAGGCCATTCCCTGTGGAGCTCACAACCCATCCTGCTTTTTTTACATGCGTGTGGTGAAGACAGACCAGCACTGCAGGAATTTAGTAGTACCCTCTGCCTTGTTACTACCTTAAAAAGAAGGATTCTGCCCTGTTGCTTGAAAGGAATTTCAAATAGCTGAACATCCCCTCTCTGAGATCCCACCACTTCTCAGGCGCTTCCTTCACTCATGAAAATTGCAAATAACAAACATCTGTTAAATCGTGGAGAAAAAACAACAAATGCACATGTTGTATTGCAAAATCCTGTGTTTTTCTGTTGGTGTGGACTTTTTGTAACCTGGCTTTTTTCTTTTTTCTTTTTTTCTTTTTTTTTGTTTTTGTTTTTGTTTTTTGTTTTGTTTAAAGTTTCTTCCTGTGAGAGTGGGACTTGCTTAAGTCCAAGTGCCAGAAGTGTTAATATTTCATTGTGTGTGCAGATATCTATGGGTGCTCTTGCAGGGTCGATCAGGCTGTGCTAGATGGTTTCTGAAGGAAGGAAAACACTCTTTGCCCTCAGGTGTTAACTAGCCTTTGTTCAAATTCATGTGTGGGCCTTCTTTTATTTACAATAATGCCTATTGTAGAGTGGTCAGATTAGTAGCAAGAGGCTTTTTTTTTTAACATGCTATTTTATCTAGCTATTGTAAACCTGTCAGCTGAATTTTGAGAGCTTCAGTGGAAAGGTAGAATGCTGGTTTCTATAAAAATGTTTTATACTGAACTGGAAAAGGAAAGGCAGGGATACCTACATAAAAAGGTGGAAGAAAACAGACAATGGCAGCGCCGGTGGAGTGTCTCTGAGGTAGGGCAGTGCTGGAGAAACTTGGGGTGGCCTTACACAGATGACTGAAGGCACAAAGGTTCATCTGAGCCAGGAATCAGGACAGAGCGGTAAAACCATTTGAGCGCTGTTTGTCTGGGTAGACGTTACTGATGCCAGTGGTGTTACTGATCCCTATGATCACCAAATAAGCAATGGTCAGAGATCCTTTGGTATCTTGGGCTTTCTCCTTAGGTGCGTGAACAAACTTGGAAAGTTTTGCTGGGCTGATGCAGTCATTCTGTGGGCAAACACCAACAAAGACTTTTCTCGCCCTCTACCTGTTACGTGGCAGGTATTAGTAATAGATCACAAACGTAATTGCCTTTTTGTGTAGTGCTGTCATTGCCAGGTAAGAGGAGAACAGTCGGAATATCGTGGAAGACTTGTTTTCACTTGTCATTTAGACTAGTTAGAAGGTGTCAATGAACAATTATTGAGACCAAGAGGTGATTGACTCAAGAGACAGTTGTTTAACTCTGAGGTGGCTTTTGAAGGGCTGGGTGCGGGATGTGTGCTGAGCTCTAACCCTGCCCATTTTGGGCCCACCTTCTGCCGTGCTTTCTTTGGAATGCCATAGAAAAGCTCTCATGCTTGACCCACTGAAGTTGTTTTCATTGCAGACAGTTTTGTAGACTCCGCCAGACAGTGTTTTGTGCTGCGCATGCCAAGAGTAGCCAGGATTTTAAAGCTGCTGGTCCTCTCGGTCTAATACACGCTAGTATCTTCAAAAAAGCTTGTCACTTTGTATCTAAGAGTGGATGGAGGCATTTAATGGTGGAGGATATGAAAACCCAAAGGAAAACTGGAATCTGTCAGACAAAGCTGGACCGGCCCCCAGGAAAACAGGCAATACTGCATTTGCTGGCGGATCGAAGCCCAGCTTTGTTACAGCTGTGTCTATAGCACATGCTGTGGTCATTCATGGATTTCAACGTAGGCTTCTTTGATCATTTTCATATACACATATATTTTTAATCAGGTAATGGTGTTAGAATGTGTTACTTCACTATGTGAAAGATGTCATCAGAAGAGAGCTGTGTAGTGTGGCAGTCCTCTGTGGCATGGACCTATTTTTTAAGCATAAAGACAGTAACCTGTGAATGCCCAAAATCGTGTGTAACCTTATCGCGTACTACAAAAAATGCATCTTACAATTGATGTGATTCTACCTATCATTGGTCCATACATCCAGAGACAGCAAAGTGCTTCACTACCTGCATTGGGTTAGTCTTTATAACACCTGTGGGGAAATTCTCAGCTGCATTTACAGAAGAGCAAGATAAGACACAGATAACTCATAATTGTATGCAAGAATCTTCTCTTTTTCTTACTCCTTTGCCTTAACCACTAGTTTGTGCTGCTTCTGTTTCAAGTGACGTTTTCGATCCCAAAACAGCTGAACATGCCTATCAAAAAATGCCCAGTGTTTGGGGCTTCAAACTCTGTTACCTTTCCATGTTTCAGAAGAGGATTTTAAAATAAAATTTTGTTCTGATTTTAGATGGGTGACGACCACTCAAGCTGTTTTTAATGGTATCACAACAAAATTCACTCCAGCTGTTAACATCATGGGATTGTGCCAAAACTCACTTTCTGCTCATGGAGCCCAGTCCTTTCGCTGCCACTGTCGTGCGTGTGTGTGATCGTTCTCTTTTGGAAAAAAACCTGCCCTCAAATTTGGGGTAGCTTTAAGAAAGTAAAGAATAAAGAGCTGTCTGCTAGAAGAAGCTCAAACGTGAAGGCAGTTGGCTAAATAGGTTTATGCTGTTGTATGAGCATGAGCAATAAAGGCTAATGGATACTGGATTGCATTAGCAAGAGCAGAGCCAGCAGGTCGAAGGAAGTGATTATTTCCCTCTTTCTGGCGCTTGTGAAGTCACATCTGGAGTAGGGTGTCCAGCTCCCTCCTTTCCCCCGGAGCAGACACCGGAGGGAGACTGGCGGGGGGCTGGAGCAGGCGGTCCCCCTGGGCCGAGGGAGCTGCCTTTGCCTGGGAGGGATGAGGGGGCTGGAGGGGTCCCAGAGCACTCGGAACCACTCAGCTGGAGACCAGAGAGACTCTTCTCAGAGTTGCACAGCAAAAGGAGGAGAAGCAACACTTGCAACTTGCAGCAAGGCAAATCTGAATAGGTATAAGAGGATAAAAAATGTTTCATTCTGCCCAGCAGATTTGGTTAAAGTTTAGCTGCAAAAAGCCTGGAACAACCTGATGTAGAAGATAGCTGCTGTCTGAGCAGGGGGTTGAACTGCAGACCTTCCGAGTCCGCTCCCAATCCAAATTGCTTTGCCGTTCTGCACCAGAGAGCCTGAGTTGAAGATTGCATCAGTCACTTTGTAGTCCAAAAGTCTGCACGCTTTTCATGACTGATTTTATTCTAAGATGTGTATATGACAAACAAACATGGAAGGGATTAATGGATGTCAGCCGTAAGAGTAGCAGGGTTTGTGTGACGTGACCAATACGGCTTTTATTTCTCTATTGCCAGTTAATTTCATGGCATGCAGGAAAGGCAGAGGGTATTTGCTCCAAAGTATTTACAGCCTAGTTAGCCATGACACAAAAGAGGAAACAGCGGAGGATGAAGTTTGTAGCAGAGGGACCACACGGGCTTGTCTGTGGGGAAACATAAAGGGAATAATTTGTTTATCTACAGAGGAAGTTATCCCAGGATAGGTCTTTGTGCTTAACTCCCCAAGTGGATGCCTTTCTCCTGCAGTGAGGTTCTTCTGCAAGCGGGTTAGTTTAATTTGAGATGAGGCATTCTTCTTCTGGAATAAGAACCCCAGGAGTTCATCAGGAATGTAATCCGCATTAATTCTGCCGGCGCTCATTATATTAACCTTAATTGTAATGGCTGGGTGGTGTTCATGGGGGGCAGCCTTTGTACTGCTGGGAAAATGCCATGGGGATTCTGCATTCCTACAGCTGCAGCTGGAGAAGGGGGATAGGGATGCTCCTCACATGGAAAAGAAGTTGCGTGCAAGATGCCTGCTCTGCTCTTACAATGTTGCTTCATGCCGATTCCCTAAACATGACACTGGGCCTAAACACGTGATGACGGAGCTCCTCCTGTGATTTATATAACCTTTCTCCTCCAAATCTGCTTTTAACTCCTCTTTTTAATTTTTCTTTTTTTTTTTTTTCCCCCCTCTCCAGTGCAGTTCTGCACAAGTTCCCTGTTGCAGCCTCATCTGAAGTTAGGTGGGCAGGGGACAAGTAGATGGGTGTTGGTTTCTCTTGAAACTCTTGTGCTTCCATAAAATAGAAATCCTCCTCCAGAAGTGGAGGGAGGAAGGGAGAGCATGGGGAGAACCGCATCATTTTCTTTTTAATGCATGTGCAGGCTGCCAGAGGTGGGGGATCGGGTCTGTAGCCTCAGCTCCTCTCTGGACTAAATTGGGGAAATAAACGTTTAAGTTCTCTTGCTGTTTCCTACTTTATTAAATGGGGATATCCATGTTCCTCCGCTCTGGGAAAAAGCGTGAAACCACTTTGAACATCACGCTGTCCTTACCGTGATTATTTCTCTGCTAGAAATGATGTGGCTTGTGGTGGTTAAAAAAAAATGCAAATGCAATTATTGCAGTTCAGTATGGGTTGAGAGACCAAGGATTTTTTTTCCAAGCTGTCTTTCAGGCATACACCCCATGGATCAGAAGTCTGAGGCAAAGTATTTTGCTGTAAAATACTGTTTAAAGAGTCTGAGCAATGTTTGCTGTTTCGCGGGCATGGTCCTCAGATGCTGGAAGCATGCAGAGTTTCCCCTAAAGTATTAAATGTTTGAAAACGTTGGAGGGCAAAAGAGCGCTAGCTAGTCAAGTAACCGTGCCAAAGTAAACTGTCAGATCTGGAGGGAAGTTTTCAGGGACAAAAATGAAGATTTGCTCCTTTGTTGATCCTGTGTGTGACACACCAAGCGCTCCACATGTTGCAGCGGAGTTTGTGGGGTCAGCTTCCCAGGCCGTTTTCCCCAGCCTCTCTAATTTGCACCCCTGATGAACTCCGTACCCTTGAGCACCTCTTGCTCTGAGCAGCAAAAGCACCCTGAGATTGGGGGGAAAATAGGGAGATTTTTGAGTGCGGGGAAAAAAAAAAGCAGTACACACGCCTGATTTTCTATCTCCTTTATAAAGAATAAAGAGAGAGAATGTATATACATATAGAATATAAGTATTTGTAACAAAAGTGATGGTTCTCTTAGAAAGGAAACACACAGTAATGTTCAAAAGTAAAGCAACCAAACTGGAGAGCAGTAATTAACATGTAGCCGTGAGAAACCTGCAAGGGAAATGCACATTTTGTAGGGGAAAAGAACAGTAGGTAGTGGGAGAGGGAAAACTTTTGGCCCCTTGCGCAAGAGGAGTGGTGCCCTGCGAGTGTAACTGCACCCGCTGAGATTTGAATCCCTTTGCCTGTAATTATCACAGAGATGCTACGGCTGCATCTTCTGGGAAGGACCTCCAGCTCCCCTGCAGTTTTTGCACTGGTTTACGAATGGGTATAGCGCTCTGTTTGCTTCTCCCTGTTAGAGCCTGTGAAACAACAGGCTTTTAAGATTTTGACTATTGCCTACGATTCCCTGGCTTTAGCAGAGCCGTGCACAGAGCAGCAGCGTGACTCCTCAATCCTGCCTTTCCCCCCCCCTCCCCAAACCCGGGAGGGCTCTCCCAAATTAATAAAATCAAACTTGTTGCTTTTTCAGCCTGGCGTCGGGAGAAGGAGGCGAGGCAGGGTTGCAGGCAGGAGGAGGGTTAAGGAGCGAGGGCGTTGCTCGCCTTGCCTGATGTCATGGAGGACGGCAGCGGCTGAAGGGGGCCCTTTGTTGGCAGCGGAGCCCCAGCAGCCCTGCTTGCACCCAGCGCCCGGCTGCGGGCGGGCAGCTGCCGCTAACGGCGGCGC
>VYZM01020046.1:72087-116394 GCA_013398915.1 Dromas ardeola
TTGCTGCGTCTTCTTCCCCCCTCCCCCCCCCCCCCTTTTTTTTTTTTCCCCCCTCCCTCCTCCTCTCTCCCGCCAAAAGAGTTGGGAAGGAGGGAAAGATGGCTGGAGTTAACTCCCCGGGAGAGGAGATGCGGGGCCCCAGGATTTTCCGCCTCTCGGGCTCGCCCTTGTAATGGTTTTCAGAGCGCTGGATTTCTTAGACTTTCCCTGGATGTTTTGTTTTAGACTTTTCCCTGGATGTTTTGTTTTAGACTTTTCCCTGGATGTTTTGTTTTAGAACTCCCCTGGATATTTTTTAAGACTTTCCCTGGATATATTCTTTTTGACTTTTCCCTGGATATTTTCTTTTAGACTCTTACCGGATTTTTTAAAGACTTTTGTCACCTTAGACTTTTTGCCGGATAATTCGACAGTGTGAGAAGAAGCTGAAAAGAGGGGGTGGAGGGGGGAGAAGGGAAACCAGACAGCCAAAGCCAAACTCTAACAAATGAAAATGTTGGAGATTTGCTTGAAATTGGTGGGTTGCAAATCGAAGAAAGGGCTTTCCTCCTCCTCCAGCTGCTACCTGGAAGGTGAGTACCCAAAGGGGATGGGGTCGGACCGTGCCCCCCGCGAGTGCAGCAGCTGAGGCCCCGGCTGCTGCGGTCCTGGGGGGCACGGTCCGACCCCTCCGCCATCCCAGACATGAGTTTTATCCGTTCTTTGCAAGTTTTGGCCAGGTTTGGAGAGATAGTTCATCCTGGGTGGCTTTAGGCTAGGCTTTTGCATGCCGGGGGGGGCGAGGGAACCGAGTGGTGTACGCGGCATCCAGACCCCAGGTGACTTTCATTAACTGCAGTATACAAAGGGAGCGCGGCTCTACCATTTATGGTTGTAAAATGTCAAGTGATCTTATTGCCGAGCCCATAAACAAAGCCGTATCTTCAGGCCTCGGCTTTATTTTATTTTATTTTTTATTTTTTTTTTCTCCTGGAGAAGGATCTCCCTTATTTTGGATGTGAGAGGAGGAAAGTAAATCCAACTTCAGGCTCGGGCAGAAAATTCAGATGAGTCCATCAGTAAAATATTTTCAGCATGCGTTAATACATAATCTCTTAGTTAATTTTGCTTATCCCCTTGTAAGTTTGCTTTCCGCGGGCACTCATGTAACTGAATTTTCTTGTGTGATTGCTTTTAAAAGGTGATTTTCGAGTCACAGCCGTGGTTGTTTGTAGGCACTGAGATGTTAAACATATGGATCCAACTAGTTCAGATTGAAAGCCCGGGTGACGGAGGCACCCTGCCGGGTGGGGGGACTTTGGGCTGAGGTTTTGCTTGTTGTGACCTTGAGCAAGTTCTTCACCCCGGTGTGGCTTCGTACCCCGTCTGCAGAGCGACATTAGGGTTCCCCCCGAGCAGCCCTGTCCCCGCACTAGCAGGGCTGTGTCCATCCCACTGGGGCGGTCCGGGCTTCTCCAACTTCTTTTGTGTTGCTGGATGTTGCTTCAGTAAAAATAATCCGCATGCCAGGAGGACTGTGCTAACTCGTCAAATCAGAGGCAGGAAAGGCAGCAGCTGATTTCCCGGGGCCTATCGCAAGTTGCTGTTGCTCAACTCTTGAATACTCAGTGGAGAAATGGTCCGCGGAAATTCAGAGGTTAGGAATCTCAAAATCTACAAATGGCTTCTTGGTGGCAAACCCATTTGAAGAAATTTCGGATCAAGAGTCTGTACTCATCATACGCATTTAGTGTCTCTGAAAGATTTTCTGTTGTCTAAAATCAAAGCGCAGTTTCCAGAGGACTTTTTTTATTTGTTTAAAGTTTCAGAAACTTAATGGTGGGCGGATGTGTACGAGCAGTTTCGATCTTTCCTATGCGACTGAGTTCTTTGGTGATCTTTTAGGTCTATAAAACCTCTCTGTGTGTCCCTTGCCGGGGGCCGGGCTGCCTGGTGAGGAGCAGCCCCGAGCCCCGGGGCCTCTCCGCTTCTGCTGCTGGAGCTTCAACGCAGCCCCGGCATCTGGGGCCTCTCTTCCCTGCAGGAGTGAATGCTGAAGGATGATGTTACAAGGGTGTTACCCTGACTTTTTTTGCAAGTTTTCTCCTTTGTGTGTGTATTCCAACCACTCCCCCCCCTCCCCAATTTGCAATGCAGTTGCAAAACAGGATTAGAGCACAATTAGACTTGCGCCATATTGGCAGGATCGAGTTAAGAACATGATCGTTGACACAATAAATATTGTAGTATTCCCACCGTCAGCTTTCCTGAGAATCTGGTTGCATATTTATTTTTTATGGTGGGATGGGAAATGGGCATTGAAACAACTTTTAAACTATCTGCTATCAAAGTAGCTCAGTCTTGCTTCTCAGCTCAGCATGGGACAAAACCGAAGCCAGCATCCAAGCGGCATCTTAAAGGTGACAGATGTGGCAACTGCAACCTTAATGCTGTTGTGATGTTGAAAGCCCTATTGAGGACTCTTCAAGAAGAGCAGTGGTGGTTTGCCCCAAACCCCTGTACTCCAAGGGCACAAGTGAAAATATGCTTGCATTATTACTCTGGAGAAGATAACAGGTTTTTTCATATGGATTTGTTAATTTTGATAGCAAGTATTTCAACTTGCTGTCCTATGAAGGCCAGACTGACAGATCATGAGAAGGGGACAGGCTTGTGTTAAGGGCCACAAACTAGGGACGGGTGCTCCTGGATCCCTGGGAGCAGCGTGTGGCAGCCAATCCATTCGCATGCGCGTCCCACAGCCTCACTGAGCCTCCTGAAAAGATTAAGGAGATGATGGTGATACCATTGGAGGATTTAACTCTGCTCTTGTTATCTTAGTTGTATGGGAAGCTGTTGAGGACATGGGGGGGAAGCTGGAAGTTTCTTTGCTATGTAATAGACTATGAAACCTTAAACAAAACTGCTTAGAGGATGAGAGGTCCATTAGTTGTGTGGAAAACCAGTTGCAGCCAGGAGGATAGATTCAGTTTTACCTAATTCAGTTTCTTCTTTTGGTTTTCATGCGTTAACACGACAGTGCTTGGTTGATGAATAGCGTGGGGCTGTAAAAAAATGAAATCTGCTGTATTTTTAAACACACTTCTTGAAAATACTATATTGAGGTTGGGTTTGATATAAGGCTGATTTAGAGTCAGGCGCTCATGTAGGTGCACGTGTCTTTCGATCAAGTATTCAGAAATACTTTTTTTTTCCATGGTGGTCCTCTTCCAAAGACTTCTATGTTAATTTGCAGGAACGAGGATTGTTTGTGGAGTCCTCTTTGGTGGTGTGGGGGGGTGGCAGGTGCCGCATCCCTTTGCTGTGTGCAGGCGGGCTTGCCTGCTCGCTGAAGAAGCTGAGACCTTTTCTGAACTTGATCAAAACTAAGTTTAAACTGGTTCTAATGATTACTGAGCTTTCATATTGATGTTTGAGCTGGCCAATTTTTGCCCTTGTTTCTATTCCCACTAGTAAATATTATTTTAAAACGTGAGAGATCTGAGTTTCTGTCATCTGCTTTCTCCTTTCTGCCTTTGCCAAACTGAATAATTCCTCACCCACTTCACACCAAGAAAGGGTAAAGAGTAGAAGGGAAGAGGCACAGCACGTACTGCTGCCAATCTGATCTGGAAAACAGAACGTGTCCATGTCCCAAATAGGGGCTGAAATAGTCTTGCTGCCTTTTTGGGCTTGCTGTGCCACTGAAAGGCAGAAGCCTTGTTTAAAACCTGACAATGTTCTTTGTAAAGCTTGAAAACTGTTTCTGTGAAGTTTAAAAACTGTTTTGGGGACACTAGTAAAGTCCTTTGTTTTCCAACTGGAGTGATTCCTGTCCTGCCAGCTGTCGGATTGTCTCTATCTTTTTTTTTTTTGTTGTTTAAGCGTGTCTTGTTACAGTTAGAGTAGAGGAGCCTGGGGAGGAGCAGCAGCCCGTAGCCATTGCCCCGGTCCTGGAGAGTTTCTTTTTACGTGTTTGGGCACGTATTGAGCCAGACCCAAATCTGCAGTGCCAGCCACTCATCCTGCCCCAGTGTCGCTGGGATCAGCTGGCAAGTCTTGGGTCAATCCGTTAGGAAGAGCGAGTGCATCAAGACGGCGTTGCTGCCTCCCAGGGAAGAGCCTTCTGTTTGTTTCCTCTCTTCCTTGGCTATTTTCTGCTCCTCACCTCTTGGCCTCTCATCTACCATCACTCAGTAGAGTTTTTGCTTTTAAATATTTGTAATGGCTTGATAGTTATGTGCTTGTTCCAGCGGTTCTCGCCTGTCCCATCCTGATTAAGAAATCTGGCTGATGGTACTTGCTACCATTTCCTATGGGTTGTGTTGAGGAAAGGATTATCATTTCATAGGAAAAGCTGTAACTGTCTTCAGACCTCCCACTGATCATCCACACAAGGGTTATTAGTCCTTCCCTGAGTAGTCTGGGGCTGCTCAGTAAAACAGGGAAATATAACAGTAAATCTTGATGATTCTTGCTTGATGCATTTCTTTGCCAGGGCTCAGAAATGGGCAAACTTCACTACTTCTGCTCCCTTAGTAAGGAAACGAAAACAAAAACTGTAAAGGTAAAGTTCTCAGAAATACACAAGTGTCGTTGACGTTCATTTGTATCCAGTTACTCTTTTCCCTTCCTCTCCCTGAGTTTATGATCTAAGGTCAGGCAGCAGTTTAGTAGCAGATTTGGGAATAAAATCCAAATTTCTGCCAAACCCACTATTCCACTCCATACATCTACAACTGCGATTAGCTGGCTGGAGAAAGATGGTATTTACCATGTCACTAAGGGGTCATAAATGGAATAAACTCAGTGAATGAACTCGAGTGGAACCTGCAGGTTAATATAAGAGTGAACTTTCAAAAAAAAACCCCCCAAATAACCCAAAAACCAACCAGCCAACCAAAAACCAACAACAAAAGCCCCAGGATGACAGAATCATGTCTTGGAGGAGTGGGAGAAGCCACATCGTCAGGGGCGCTTAGTGTTAGACAAGATAAAACACTGCAGTTGACTGTGAGGGCCTGTTTGTGCATGGGCAGTGCAGCAGGAGCCATGGGTGGCCTTGTTCTCTCGTGCTTGTGTTCAGCAGACTTGGTTTTCGGTATTTAGAGTGCCAGAGATTCCTGGTGGCCGTGCGAGGAGGGATACAGCCTGCCTTCCTGGGGGTGGAAACTGGGTAGCACAGCTGGGGAGACTGGCCCAGCACAGGGGGAGGAGGTCTGGTTGAGAGAGGCTGGGTCCATTTTTGCAATTCTTCATCTCTGTATCGAAACACACAACATCTAAAAAGTGATCATTTGTCCTCACGCTGGCTGTAAGAACGTGGACTTTGCAAATACCAGCCAAGAGCAGAAGCGACGGCGACAGCCTTTGCTGCAGGTGGTTGTATGGCCTGTGCTGTGGAGCGGGTGACAGGAGAGGCTGAGCGTGATCTCACTAAAGGGGTGAGTCTGAAATAAAACATGAAGCCTTCCCTCTTTTTGGAAAGCTATGGTTTAGAGATTTTTTTATTTATTATTTTTTTAAAATCCATATTCCATCAGGCATAGGGAATCCGCGAGGGCCACTAAGGAAATACTGGGACAGAGAGGCAGCTGCTCCATCCTGTGTGCTCAGAGACGGGAACATTTGGATGTATTAAATCTGCATAGCTATTCTGCCATTTATCGTAATTTCTTCCAGGGGAAAAGGAGAGTAGAGGGAATGTAGGGAAAGGAGAAGATTCCGATAGCACGTGCTGTACCTCCAAAGAGATTACTAGATGTGTTCTGTGCTCCCTTGCTCTAGAAACCTCGTGGAAAAAAATGCCAGCACGGTTTGTAAGGCCACAGGATGTTTGTTTTGTAGGGAGACAGGAGGTCTCTTCCTTCCCTCGGGATTGCCCCGCAGTCAGCTGTGGAGGAGCCGAGTGTAATTCTGTGCTTCTGCCTGTTTTCCAACCCTTCCCTTAAATTACTAAGGAAATTTGCTTGCGTTGGTCTAGACCAATTGTTCCTATCTGAGAACTTCTTACACAGGCCCTAACAATGATTCATGACTTTGTATAAATGGTAATTAGCAGGAGATAGTTATGCTTATGAAACCTTTTGGTGTGCAAATATAAATACCTCCTGGTAAAAACTTAATTTAAGGGGGAAATGAAGACATTCTTATGGCTAATGCCTCAAAATAAAAGCTGCTGTTGTCTCATTTCGAAGTCTGCTCTGCTTTAAGAGTCGTCATTTAGTTGGTGTTAGTGGAGAACTGAATTACAGCATTGCCTTGGGACTCCTCCCAGGAATCCAGGTGTCATCTGGAGCACGCTGTGATCAAAGTAATAAATTACAGTCTTGCTAGGACGCAGCAGAAGACAAAGTGGGTGCGTGGAAGGAATCGCAGCGCAGAGATAACAGATTGAATTACGCTCGCTTCCTGCCCCATCGCCGTGCCGGGGTACCCTCCTGTAGGTATAGCAGCCAGGCTGATTTATTAGGAGGAATCTGAAGAGCTCAGCAGTGCTGTAAAATTGTCGTTAAAAAACAGCAGTAGGAGGTGAAGAAGCTGTAGTGTGTTGAAAAAGACCCTCAATATGTATGAACAGCAGTGTCTAACTCCTGCTCTGAAGGACTGTAATGTCTGGGCAAATTTACTCGAGAATACCTCGGAGGGATAAATGCTGCTGACAGCCAGCTGTACATGGCTCCCAGATGGACATGTCCTGTCTGCTTCTCTCGCTTCATGGTTTTGTGTCCTGAGTCTGCTGACAGCCTCCTCTTGGGGCCCAGACCTTTAAAAGTGTGTTTTGTCACGGTCTATCAAGCTTCTGCTACACTCGGGTCACCACAACTCTGCTCTTTCCTTTACGCTCTTCCCTGTGTTGACTCAGGGCCTCATCCTCCCTTTCTTGCTGCCCTTCAAGCTTCATTCGGTCACTGCCTTTCCCCACCCCAGTTCTTAATGGGGTTCCTACCTTCTGGAAACACCAACCCAAAGTTGGGTCATGCGTCTCCCCGTCGTGCTCTCCTGCTCAGCAGCGTTCACATGCAGCGTGCAGCTCTGTCGGGGTGCCAGGGCTGAGCAGGGGGAGTCATCTTGGAGGATACAGAGGAACCCATCTGTGCGTAGCATCCTATGTATTCACTGGGGAACTTGTGTAGTTTTCCAGCTTAGCAAATTCTCATACGTTTATTTAACAGCCCTTGCTCTTGCCGGTCCTTGGGTTTGCAGACAGCTATCACTGAGTCGGTGTTTGCAGGAATGTGACCAAGCACAACCAGTCTTCCTTGACTTTCACACCGCAGCTTGTGGCTGGTTTTGGTGTTTGACACAGAGTTGTCTCATGGTCTGAATCGAAGTGCATACCTTGGCACCCGTGTGCAATGAGTCAGTCCCAGCATCGCCACGGCCCGGGAACGAGGGAGGGATTCTTGCGGAGTGCTTGGCTTTCCTCCCGCATCCCCATCCGTGGCCGTGCATGAGCCGTCCCTTCGCTGGGCTGCGCTGCAGTTGGAGGGGAGCCTGCCTTGGATTTCCTGCCTTCCTGTTGAATCAGTCCCCCGTGGGGGAGGCATTTTCCTTCCTAACGGAGGTTATGGTCCATCCCACCGTGTAGCATGTACTGGTTTGTACCATATTTGGGGGAGAGCATCACGGCGTCGCTCCTCACCAAGGCTGTGTATCTCTTACTTGCAGCTCTCTGCTGTCTGTCTGTCTGTTCCAGGTGTTTACTGATGGTGTAACTCCTTGGAGTATCTCCAGTCACTGCAGCGCCCTGTGTTTGATAAGGGAGCTTAATGGGCTTGACAGGATCAAAGCGTTTTCATGGTAAAATGATTATAGCTTAATTTTCTGAAGGTGGATTTTCTGTTTCTTTTCTCATTGTCCCTCTTGAAGCAAACCCAGGCTATTAAAATGTATTCTCCTGCAGGAAACAGGAGGGGGAAGCAAGGATGCCCACATGCTTTAAAAAGCCACCCAACACCCCAACACCTTTTCTGGCTGTGGTATGGCCAGTGGAATCATTTTGAAAGCAGAATTATTTGACTTCTCTGATTCACTATAAAAATATATCTCCCTGCAGATATGGTTTGGCTCGGAAAACAGGCCCAACAGTGTGTATATTTGCTGTTTTGCTTTTTGCCCGCATACACGATCTTGCCTTTTCCAAAGAATACAGTAGCACTGGTGTTCATAAATAATTGCCCAGAGAGCTTTTACCGGTGGTGATCTGACCCAACGCATCGAGGATGCCAGATTGTCTGTGGGTGAATAGTGCCACATTCACTGCCAAAGCTTAGAAAATAATGGGATCTGTTATTGTTTGTAGGGATGGGGTTTGGGTTTTTTTTTTTAAGCATTTCCCCATTGGGATATGTATTTTGGACCTGTCCCAGTCCACGCTTGACTTCCATACGTTTTCTGGTGCCAGTCATGTCAGTTCTTCACTGGTTTACTGGTGCAGCTTATACTGGATTTCCAGACCATACAAGCAATAGGGTTAAAAGCGTATTTTGGTGTGATTGCATCTGCACGGCAGCCCCTTGCTAGTGAGTATTGCAAGTGTAGAGAGAGAACTGCGCTCCCAGCTGACCTGATAATGTACAAAACACTTGGCCTGGGATTTCTCCCTCCAAAGCCCTGCCACGTTCGCCTGTGCAGGAGAGGGATTCAGCAGCGAGTGGGGGGAGCAGGCAGGGGCTGATGCTGAGTAATGAAGAGCCGTTTCGTGGCGCAAGGGTGCGATAACGCCGTGTTTCCTGTCCCCGTAGCATCGCTGACGTGATGGTTTGTGTGCAGTGCCGTGACCTTGCTCAACAAACTCATCCAGATGGAAAATAACCCTTCAAAAACTAAGATTTTCACAACTTATTGTCCTGGGTTTCTGCCAGCACAGTCACCCGTGGGGCTGCTGGCACAGCCAGGGGGTGGCACGTTGGAGGGAGGGGACACAGGTACCTGGAGCATCGCTGTCCCAAACTCTGGAATTATCGTCCAGAGGGGAGGGTTTGCGGGAGCGACTGCAATAAAATTCCCTGATGTGCTTGGGACTTGCCTGATACCGACTGAATATTGCACACCCAGTGTGCTGCAGTGTACAGAAAACTTTGGCAGTTGGTTTTTACTCACCTGTGAAACTCAGTTTTTAGGAATTTCTTTTTCTGGAGGTGTCTCAGGGCTCCTAAAAATGTAGAAAGCTCATTGTGCGAAGTATGCTCGCTGCTGTGCTCTGGTTTGAAGAGTGACAGGCAGGAGAGATGGTAACAAAAAAGGCACAGCCTTCTACTCAAATAAGAAGAGAAATGATTAAAAATACTGCAAACAACAGAAGTACATATCTCGTTCTTAAATACCATGTCCTATAAATCTCGCCCTGCCTGGCTTTCTGTGCTGCCCATTCTGGGGATTTCATTTACAGGATAATTAAGGGATTTACTTTTTAAAAGTCTTGGGTTTGTTTTCAAATCTAACCATTCCAGCAGCTAGACATGAGCCAAAGGATGTACCAGCAGCAAACGGCCTACGTGAGCAGCATTGGCTGGAGGGAGGGAGAGGGGACTGCGTGCCATGGGAGGCAGGAGCTGGGGGCTCGGGGCAGGCTGGGGGACAGCTCTGGGACGAGGGTGTCCTGCCTATGTGGCAGGAGATCTGCACTGAAGAGCTGTCCGTATCTGTCCTCTGACGCATGAGGAGCGCACATGTCAAGAAACAATGCAAATTAGAAAATCAGAGTGCGTGGGTTAACCAGATGGCTTTTATCAGCAAAAATGAACCTGATTTTTTCCTCTCTCTCTCTTCCTGCTCCAGAAGCCCTTCAGCGGCCGGTAGTGTCGGACTTTGAGCCCCAGGGTCTGAGTGAAGCAGCTCGCTGGAACTCCAAGGAAAACCTCCTGTCCTGTCCTAGTGAAAATGACCCCCATCTCTTTGTTGCACTGTATGATTTCGTGGCGAGTGGGGACAACACTCTCAGCATAACTAAAGGTAAGGCAGCTGGGCAGAGCGGCACTGGGAGCGTGTGAGAAGGCGTAGAAAGAAAAGTCGCTGTGGAATAACTGAGTTATACACTAAACCCTATGGAATTTTTTTTGCTGTGGGAATGCTTCTTAAATAAATACAAATATTTCACAAAGTCATAACCTTTTAAGAGGTTAAAACTGTCTGAAGTTTTTGCGTTGGGCAAGAAACTGTTTGCCAAAACTAAGGTCCCCATTCGAAGCAAGAATTTGAACTGAGAAATTAAGCTAAACTGATTTTAGAGGCTGGCCTCTATAATTTTCATAATTCTCCAAAACACAGTCCCTGTATGAAAAATGGCTGTACAGATACACTGTTTCCTTACTCAGTCCTTCTGTTCTTTTTGTACTCCAAGTCACATCTGCTTACCGTGCTAATTGAAATTTTTTTTTACTGTTTATCCACTCCTGTTCTCTCCCAGCCCCATTGAGCTAACTCAGTTCGAATAAAATTTGTTGGATTCATTTTGTAAGCTCAAGCTTGTATCAGAGCTGATACAGAACTGCACGAGAGCCTTAGAAACTCCTGAAGCGTGCATGTGTCTTTATTTGTCTTTGAGGGGTCTACTCAAGCTTAAAGAAACACACATGCTCCCTGCTCACTCAGATACCAATTCCTACAGGGGATAATTTAATGATCTGTTAGCCAGAAAGAACCTATCTTTGTCCTCAGCTCCCGGGTTTACCATGTCTAAACATATTTTCTTCTTGTGCTAAGGTGAAAAGCTCCGTGTCCTGGGCTACAATCATAATGGGGAATGGTGTGAAGCCCAAACGAAGAATGGACAAGGCTGGGTACCCAGTAACTACATCACCCCAGTGAATAGTTTGGAGAAGCATTCCTGGTATCACGGACCAGTGTCACGTAACGCTGCTGAGTACCTTCTGAGCAGCGGCATCAACGGCAGCTTTCTTGTGCGCGAGAGTGAGAGCAGCCCAGGACAGCGATCTATTTCACTGCGATACGAAGGAAGGGTGTACCACTACAGAATAAACACTGCATCCGATGGAAAGGTAGGCTGCAGGCTCTCCAAACCATGAAAGAAAACCTTACCGGTGTACTTTGTCCACTGACTGTACAAGGTCAAGTAGTAGGGATTGAACTGAGCAGTTCTGAACCCTGATCACAACGTTCATCACCTGTAGTTACAATACACTGTGACTGTCACATCTGTGACAAAACAGGTTTACTCCTTTAGCAAACTTCTGGTGAAGTGTAATACAGCTCAGTTGTGAAAGGCTTTAAGGTAGGAGATACTAGAGTTATCTCAGAGCTGAATGTAATAGATACCATTAATAAGACATTCTGAGGATGAATTCTTGTCCCATATGTTCAAAAGCTAATCTCTTCGACTGCCAAATCAGAAAACTCAGTGCCTGTTGCTAATAATCCTGTAAATATTAGGGACAGAATGCCTTTTGAGCTATTCTGCAGTATTTTTAACTAAGTCTTTTGATTTCTCTACAGTATTTCAGCGTGATCATTGGAAACGGGTAGGCACTTTCACTTTTATATGGGCCCAGTCTCTAGTTTCTTCATTATTTTTTTTCCCTAGATCGTTATGTGCTGTAGCAGTGTTGCAATGCCGTGCTTTGTGGATGCTGCAGAGAAATGTTAGCATAGAAGTGTAGTTTTCCACAGATTTTTGTTTGAATTTCATGGAAACATTTCTACTGGCATTGGATTTCGGAAAATCTTGTTTTTACCGAATCTATTTTAAGCAGTGTCTCTTTAGATCCTGTGCAGAAGTTGAAGTGTGGGTCTGGAGCTTGGCTGCTGAGGCTCTTCTTGCCAGCATCTAGTAGATGACAGATTCTGGGCCATTAAAATACATCAAAAGAAAAAAATAAAAAAAATCAAGTATAGTAGTGGCCCACCATGGCCAATTTTGTTTTGTCCTGTGAGAGCTTTATTCTTCTTACAGCAATGTTGACAGCAAAATCTCCAGTAAGAAAACACAGGGAACCAGTTTATAGTGTTTCCTGTTTGTCAGACTCACCACTTTAAAACCTTTAATAAGATAAACAGATTTTACTCAATAATGAAATGCTTTTTGTCTGCTTTATGAAAGAGGTTGTAATTGAGACAATTCTGGCCATGTTATTTAAGACAACGTATTTCCAAGTTACAGTATTTTGATTCTTCCTTTTTCCTCCTGTGTAGACACACTCTGTGGTCAAAATCGGCACTGGGAAATGCTGACGTGCAGCATACTTGGAGGACTCCATGGCAATCTGGAATATTATTCCTCCTCCTGTCTCTGTAGTTGATATTCCTTCAATTCACATTGATGCTGGCAGATGAGCAATGTTCACATGTGAACATTTTGAACCCAAGCCTCCTTCAGTGGGTGTAAATAAGCATGTGTCCATGATGTGCTAGCACATGTTCTCCATTTTAGCTGTAAAAGGGTTTTGCATATGAAGGCTTTCATCCCAGCCGAGCTGGTTTTATCCCAAAAACAGTTCTGCAGAGCTACAGTAATGCATTCAGGTCTGTATTAGCCAGGTTAACAGTTCATTTTCCACAAAGTTGCTTGAATCGGTGTCTTTGAGAAAAGGTGCAGGTCAGCACCATTCGCTAAAGCAAGATCTGCGGCTGGTGGTGGTTGGAAGTGCAGAATCGAGAAGCGGCAGCGACTGAGAGCTGCGGCTCCCGGGCTTCGGCTCTTCATGCAGGGGCGAGCCAAGAGGAAGCCACAGTCCTCCCCATTGCTGTGCCAAGGGCCAGCATCCCCGCGAAAGGGGCCGTTTGCCACATCCATGCGTCAGGTGCTGCAGTTTGCAGCCTGGCGTGTTAAACCCCATCGGTTTCTATTTGTGTTAATGAGCCGGGCAGTGAATTGCGACAGCTTAGCGGCAGACGTGCTGCTCTGCTGCTTCCGCTCCTGGGCTGGGGGATGCTGCGCTCTCCCAGCACCCTGTCCCCGCCTGTCAAAGCCGAGGAGCTCGGAGGAGAAACAGCTAATATCCCTGCTTTTCTCTTTGCGAAATGGAGACGGCGGGAGCTGGTCCCATGCTCTGAGCCGCTCGTGTCGCACTCTATTACCCGTTCCGCAGCAGAGTGAAGGAAAGCTCTTACCTTCAACTCCCTGAGCACCTGGGGCCTTCCCAGCCTGCTGTATCGTTAGTCCGCCTGTCCGGGGAGCTTAATATCTGCAAGTGCCGTAGTGAGGATGAATGGCTTTGGTGGGATCATATCCTGTGACTGAAAGAACACGCTATCGGGAGAAGGAGGTATTGGAGAACCGTGTGGAACAACCGCTGCTCGGTGTGGAGGTGTGCCGTGCATCGCACAGCCTTACCCAGGCTTTTTCCCAGGAGACAAATTGAAGGGACTAGGAAGAGCTCGGAGGTGTGTATGTCTTAATTTTTGCACCATTAATACGGAATGCATTAGGGTTCAACAACTTTAAAAAAAAAAAAAAATCCTCGGGGAATTTTGTCTTGATTTCTGAGCTTAATGAGTCATATTCTTCTGGACCACCTTTTAATGTTTTGTTGTTTGGGTTTTTTTTAAGGAAGGCATTAAAAGTGACCTTTCTTGATTTGTCTGGCGCAATGCAGCTACTCATCTAGTAAACCACTTCCGTGGTCCAGAGGACTTGGTTTGCCTGACTTGATAGTACTTGAGGCAAAGCCTCCTATTGAGTAACCCAACGGAACAGACAGCATTGTCCAGCCAGTTCTTCAAACCCTGCTGTCCTCAGCATTAAGGACACAGGACACATGTCCTGCTTGAGTCTCTTGGAGCCTCCAGTGGCTCCTTTATCATGGATCCTCATGGATTTTTTTTTGTGTGGATGTTCAGTTTTGTCTGCTGACTGGGGAGGGGGAATCCCATCAGGATAAGGATGCTTTGGAGGTTAGCGTGGGCCAGTTTAACCACCCTTATGAAATACACTAGCCAGGAAAAAGACATGTGGTCTCTTGGCCACACAAGCTGCAGATGTGGGGCAAACTTGTACAAGCAGAGCCCCTTGGAATGGGTCCAGCGTTACAGTTTAACTGACAATATACAAAAATTGCCCAAATAATCTGTCAACAGCATAGCTGGGAAGCAAACACTCCGAGTCCCTCTGCAGCCTCACGTGCTGCAGGAACACTGCCCGTTACCTCTGTACGAGCACAGTTGGCAGCACCAGGCGGTTTTCTTGAGGGAAATTATCCGGCAAGCAGCTTGAGTTAAGGCTTGGTAGTTGGGGTCAGTGGAGACGGGAGGTTGCAGTGAATAGTCAGAGTGTGTATGTGACTGGCTGGGCTGCGTCGGCAGCATGCCGTGCATAGCTGCTCCTTGCTTCGTCTTCTTGGGATACATGCTTCACATTCCAGATGAAGATTTAAACACAGCATAACTCTGATTTGCAGTAGTGCTGATGGGAAGCAAGGCCTTCAGAAGTCAGTGTTGAGATGTAATCACTGAGGGGTTAGGAAAACTCTGCCTACAGAATGAGCACATTTAGTGGGTGGAGGTGTTGGCTTTTTTTTTTCCCGTGTAAATGACAAACTACACGTGTGTTAAGGCACAGAGTGTTGCCCTGTGGCTTGGACAGGGTTATCTTGAGTCTGTTCCCCATCTTGCTCCGGGTTTACTGTGAAACCTTTGGCCACTTATTGAACTTCTTTCTCCATCTGTAACAAGATCGTATAATCTGTCACACAAAATACAGATACCTCTAATTTCCATGAGATTTGAGATTATGAGATATAAACCATCATGAAAGCATGGGCAGCTTCCTTCTCCATACTTCTCTAATGTTTCCAAGTGATCCTGGAGTTCAGCATAATTTTCTACATCCATTCTTTTCTATTTTAGTCCTCAGTGTAACATGGGAACTGCTCGTACCACTGCTAGTACTATCAGTCGTTCTCAAACAGGTATGGCTTGTTTTAAATTGCGGTTGTACTGGCTAATGCTTGGTGGCCCAAGCCATGCAGCTGCAAAAGCCTCTCTTATGTTGTCACTTTTCTGTTCTCAGAACATCTGTTTTTAAGGTGATTTCACCTCTTTGACCATGAAAGGTGGTTTTTTGTTTGTTTGTTTTTTTGGTTTTTTTTAATTATAGTGTTGAAATGAGATTTGGACTAGTTACTTTATCAAAACAATATCCGACTCATTTTGGTAGAGGGTTGAGAACATGCTCCCCAGGAGGATGCTTTTATTTTCTGCAGATGAAGTTTCCATAGGAGTTTTTTTACCAGCAACTGTAGCAAAAGAAAAACAAAAGTGTGGAGAAAGCAGACTTCTTCAGCCCGGCATGTAAACCCCTCCATTCTGAATGTCCTTGAGCATCCAAAAGTGTATGTGTTGTCACCAGAGTAGTTAATGGCGTGGTTCTAGCTGAAGTGGCTTGCAGACAGGTTGGCCGCTGTGCATCTTCCCCCACTCCCCCAAGCCCAGGTGCTATTGCCGTCATTGCCGTCAGAGGAAATGCCATTTTAACCAGGGCTTATGATTTCCCAGCACTGGAAAGGTGGGTTTCTACAGCATAGTTGCCCCTTTGGGATGCCAAATGCTATATGACAGTCACTTTCCAGAAACCTTACGGGGACATCATTCTGTTACAAAGGCCGTAGCTTGAAAGCCAATAGCCACCTTGTACCTTGCAGTAGTCTAACCTGCCCGTGACTGCTCTGTGGGGTTGTTCACATCTGTGTTTGTTTTCCCCTTTCTGGGTTACACAGCTCCGTGTGCCAGAGCTGAGCATTTCACCTTTCTGCAGCTCTTTCAAATAAGTCCATGATATACACAGATTGGCAGGTTTTGCCAGTTCTGACCATAATAGTTACCATACATACATAAGCATGCGGCTTATCATCATAAACTTAAGTAGGGATTTGGACAAGCAGGATGCTGACAAGATGAGGCACTTTCATCTATCACAGTCTGACTTAGATGATATGGCTGCTCTTTTCACTCGCCTTTTCCTATATGTCGTGCCTGTGCTGTCATATGCTTCAAAATATTTGGTCTTCTCCAATGCCTCTCATTCTCACTTTGGGTTTATATAGTAAACAAAGGAGGACATCCATACGGGAATTGCCAGTCTCCAGTCCAAAGGCTTTACTCAAGTTTGAGGGTGGTTTTGTCCCTCCCTTCAAATGTTGTTTTTTTCTCTTGCAAATGCATCTCCCTTTTCTGTTGGACACATTCTCTTATTGCTGGAGCTTCACAGATGCGTTTTCTTTTTCCATCCAAAAATTCTATCTAGGTGGAAGAAGCAAAATTTGACTCTAAGTCTGGGATTTTTGGATGCCTGGCAGCCCCGTCAACTTCCCGGCCTCCCAAAATCCCAGACAGATGGCCACTGCACATGCACAGACTGTTGAGAGTGTATCCAGCGAGTCAGAAGCATTTGGGAAGTTTGTTCATAGGTATTGGCATGTAATGTGTACAGTAGGACCAGTGCATTGCACTAAATTCACAGTGAATGGACTGGACAGAAATCTGGGTGACTAACATGGTTCTGCTCTTCCCGCGAGGTTGTCCCCCGCCAGACCTCAGTCGTTTGTGAGAAACGGAGCTCTTGCATCATCTGTGTGCTGCATCCAGCATAGGCTGTTGCACTTGGATACAAAGATTTCTCCTTCAGGTGTTATCAGCATCACTTTTTAAAAATTAAGTTTCTAGCTTTTGTCACCTTGCCTAGCAGAAGACTGGGCTTGGGTGTGAAAACTGGAAATACAAAGCTCTGGTGGTAGGGAGTCACTTCTCTGTTATCTTTCGCAGGCTTTTAGGCTTAAAATGGATCTTCTGTATAAGTGTTAAAAAAGGTAACAAATATGGATTATCACGCCTCACAGCAGGTTTTCATTCAGTGGTAATGATTTTACTTGTGTGTTATTGATTGGTGCCCATCACAAGAACGGAGCAGACCAGCTGCCGAACTTCATGCAAAATACTTTGCAGAAGCTTAGGCCAAAAGCAGGGACACCACACCACCGGTTTGCTAGTGACACCTCAGGGAGAATTCAGGGAGGTGAAAATGTCATAAAAACCAGACAGTAATAATGGAATCAAGACGCTGAGGTTGACAAACCCCCTAGTCTCCAGGAAATGTCCTACAATCTTTACTGACCAGCCTTTTGAAAAAAGATGTTTCAAGCAACGGCATGCCAAGCTAATGCTGTTTTGCAGTCATTCCTTCCATATTGTTTCAGCGAAGTGCGTGTATTTTCTCCTGAAACCATGCATTTCCCATGCATTCATTGTTCTCAGCTGAGAGCTAGTTACAGAGCTCGTGGAGCTCATTGTACTGTGGCTCGAGTAGAAGCAATGCAACACTTTGCTTTCACAGTTTTGTAATGTGGTTTCTACGTATGAATGCTCTGATGTGCATAATGGGAATGAGCTTCCTCCTTTTCTTTGGTCCCTAGCTATACGTCTCTTCAGAGAGCCGCTTCAACACCTTAGCAGAGTTGGTCCATCATCATTCAACTGTCGCAGATGGGCTCATCACCACTTTGCACTACCCGGCGCCCAAACGCAATAAGCCCACGATTTATGGCGTGTCTCCAAACTACGACAAATGGGAGATAGAGCGAACTGACATCACGATGAAGCACAAGCTTGGTGGAGGGCAGTACGGAGAGGTGTATGAAGGAGTCTGGAAGAAGTACAACCTTACAGTGGCTGTGAAGACTCTAAAGGTAGGACTCAAATCTCCGAGCATTCCCGTTAATCTCCTTTCAGCAGGGAGGGAGGTCAGGCTGGCTGCCTGCCCTCAGCCCAGGTTAGACAGTCTGGGTTGGTGACGGCCCTTCCTTTCCGTGCTGTAGAATTGGAATAGAGTATTTTTGAAAGAGCTTGATCCTATTATGGTTTTATGTGATACCTGAAGCACTTGGACCTAAACAAAGGAGGGACCTAAACAAAGGAGGATGTTAACAGCGCATTTTTTACTTTAGAACGGGTGAAACCTTAGAAAAGTGAATAGTGCCGTGATGTCTCGCGTTCAGGGTGTGGCCAAGGTGAGCTGTTCACGGATGAACACACTAACACAAGCTGGTGTGTTAAGGAAAACCGTGGATTGTGAGTCAGTCAACACAAAATTCAAAGGCTTTGCTTCAGGGAGACTTTACATGTTTTGATTTTTCTGTCTTATGTGGCGTCTTTCCCAAAAGGCAAGTTCCCTGTGTACCTGGAAGTCTTAAGCAATAGTTCACAGCTGCTTCTTATCAAAAGGTACAAGAGGAGGAAAAAGTGTATCCAAGCTAAAATACATTAAAATTCGTAAGTGGCTTTAATGAGGAACTGGATAATCAGTTCTGTGTCTGGCTCTGCTCCCTGATTTCTGTGTCTTGGTTGCCTTGTCTCTTGAAATGCAAATAATGCTCTGTGAGTTCATAAGGTCATTGCTTAATTCATTTATGTTTATAAAAATGTCTTGAGATCTTCTGGCACCATCCACACACATTGCATTCGATTGCTTAATAGGAGTTTATGCTAACTTGACACCATGTTCTCTCTCCTCCAATGGGGATGTGGTTTGGTCTTGCAGAAACAAACAGAACGGGCTTTTTTGTTTGTTTCTTTTCATTTTTTGCAATGGAAATTTTGAAGCGGAGGGAGCCGAGTAGATGCTTTAGTGTCAGGGGAAGAACGTTTCCTTGATTTGGGGAAAATATTTCTTCCTTACTCTCTGAGCGGCTGCTACCTCAGTATTTCTGGGTTGCTATGGTTGCAGAAAGTATTTTCATTTTGGCCTTTTCTGTACTCCGGAGGTTCCTGTTGCCACTTCCCGGCGGAGCAGAGTCCAAGCGCCAGCTTGCGCAGGGAGCGAGTGACACCTAGTGTTGTCCCTGCTTGGAGCCAGCGCTGGGGACCGCGGGGCTGACTCGGGAGCATCGGGATGCAGGTGGAGCTGGGATGTGCCCAGGGTGAACAAAATGCCTGTTTATCATCGACAGGAGAGACCAGTTGTTTCTAGGATCATTGATTTTTCCAACACCACCTTTCCCACTTCCGGATGCGGTGTGAGGATGCCCGACGTCTTCAGATCTCTCATTTTGCTCCTAACTGTAGTTGTTGCTTTCATTCTCTTCTCTCTAACACCCATCAACAAAGGCAAATTGCACCTTATCCCATAAAAACTGTTTGTGCATAAGGAGAAAGCTTAATACAGACCATGGCTGTTTCAAATATATCAAATAAATATTTAATGAAACATGACTAAAATTGGTTCATAATGTAGTATGAAGCAGCATGTTCCACTAGGGAATGTAAGAATAACCAAGAAGAGAGGAGAGAAACATTTCAACCTGCAATTATGCACACTAAACCCATCCTTAAAAGCAAATTTATAATCCACCTTCCTTAAATCCATCAGTCTACTGCCTGACAGGTGGGATTATAGCTTTCTTCAAAGTTTTGGGAAACATTTTTAAATCACATTTATATCCCAGTTCTACTGGGGAAAACAAGCCCTCCGCAGCTTCTGCACGAACCTTTAAATGACTCACTTTATTTTCCTCTGAGAGAATATTTTTCAAAACTTTATATGGCTCTTCTTGTTTGTTCCCCATCTACTCAAGATATCTCTGTAAGAAAGATAAAGGGGAGGGAAAACCAGAAGAGAAAAAAAAAACGTTCCAACTTCTTTTTGAACAGCAATGCTTACAAACACCCATTTGTTGTTCGGTTTTCTATCAAGTGTCTAAATGTAGCTTGTAGCTGCCTCAAAGCACTAGATCATGCAAGAAGGCAATGAGAGCAGCACACGCTGTTCCTCAGTTGCATCTGACTGGGAGGTGTTAGACAACGTTTTGGTGCTTAGATGTTTCCCATTAAAATAGATCACTGGGAGCTCAGCGAGACGCACAGGACCCATCAGTATTTGTAAGGATCTGTTATCATAACGCGACACTCTGAATTTGTGGTTTTCCGCCTGATGTGGATGGAACGGAGCATGAGGTGGGCAGTGGCTGGGAGCGGAGCTTTGTGACCTGCGTATCGCTGGACCCAGTGCAGCCTGCTGTGACTGTGGCCCAAGCTTGGTCCCCGTGAGGGCCGTTTAATGGCTGAACTGTCGTGAGCTGGTCACCTCAGCGCATTTCTTACTGCACACCTCCAGCCTACATCCATGAGGACTGACTCCTCTTCTTTTTCTTTTTTATTTTCTTTTATATTTTTTCCCCAGCAGAGAAGCCTGTGTTTTAAACAAGGCAACGCGCAACCCTGGTGTCCCTTAATGCCAAGGCATGGTCCTGCGCTCTGCTAGAAAAATATTGTGCAGCCAGAACTGTTTTATTTCTTCTGTGGTTTTGTACAGTGGCAGATGGAAGCTGGTTAAGCTCGGCCCTTTGCATGAGATCGGTTTTTCAGAGAAATCGTTGTTACAGTAGCTCTCTGTATGTGTCCTTCCTATTAATTCGGTCAGTGAGAGGTAAGAGATTTAGAACAGTGGAACAGCTATGCAGAGGAGCAACCTTTCAGACTTTGTATAGCATGCATAAGATAAACGTGTATTTAGGGTAATTTTGCAACCTGAATTATTAACCCAGTTTCCTTTGCCAAAGAAAACAGTTTAAGGTTCTGCTCACAAGGACCTTTGGACTATTAGTTTTGACAGAGCGTGTTCAGCAAATCACAGCTGCCAATCATGCTAATTGGCAACGAATAGTAAATGATGGAATGAAACTGTTTGAAAAGGGTTCTCGCTCCTCGCTGCAAAGCAGAGAGCTGGCTGGATCTTACAGGAGCAGCCCACTGTTATCATTCTCACCAGCAGCAGTAAATCCTTTCCAATCCTTCCTTAAAACACTTCGTCCATGTAGCCTGTCAACATTAATCCACCAGTGAAAAAAAAATATGGATATAGAAAGAAACATTGCTTTAGGAATAGATCTGTATTTTCTGCACCACTTTGAAATGACCTTCCGGCCATTTGGGGCGTATTTGCTTCAGAAAGTATGTCTTTTGAGCAAGATTGTATCTTCCTCGGTTTTGTGTTGTGCCAAGCAACTTTATGGCGTTCAACAAATGGGTAGTGACACGTCTGCCCGGAACGGTTACGTCATGGGTCAGGCTCTAAATGCCAGAAGTGAAATCTCTGAAAACCCCGGGCTTTCGGTGATGGAGTGGCTGCCATCGGTCACGGCCCCCCATCAGAAAGCAAGGATTTCTTGGCCAGTGAAACTGGGGGTCCATATTTCAGCAGCTTCTCAAGCATTTGATTGTGGCGTATCCTTCCTTTTGTGTTCATTCTTGTTTCTTTTCTTTTCTGTACTTTTTATTTCATGTTATCTTATTTTTTTCTGTTAGGAACAAGCACATTTTTCCTTTTCAACTCCTGAGTGATCCTGTGAGAGGCCCTTCACAAAAGGGATATGGATTTTCTTGCCCCAAAAAGCTCCGTTAGAATAAGAATGATAAAAATATATTTTTTAAAAATCCTACGAAAAACGCAACATTCCTAACTCCCTGGCATTGTGATGTGGCTACAGGGAAAAATTACCTTGAAAGAACTGTGGCTTATGTTGTCAGTTTTCGGTTTCTTTTTGTGTCCTCGTACAAAAATGTGTTCTTCCTTTGTGCGCGCTGTCCTTGCCAAAGCTTTGCCGTTGTTCTGCAGGAGGATACCATGGAGGTGGAAGAGTTCTTGAAAGAAGCTGCAGTAATGAAGGAGATCAAGCATCCGAACTTGGTGCAATTATTGGGTAAGTGATAAATACCAAGCAGAGGGATTTGAACGAAACCCTTGTGCAGTGATACGGATGTTAAGGAGCAGATAAGCTGCTTACCGTACCAAGGCTTTAAATACAGACACTTATTGTCTGGCAAAATTCACAATTTGTACTACTAATACATGATTTTTAATGATCTCGTCTCCCTAATGTTTAAGTTGCCAGAGCCTGAAGCAGGAAATTAAAACCCTCTATTAACCAATTCCAAGCAGAACTCATTCTTTGCGTGAGCCCCGTATTTCTACCTCCTAGAAGTAGAAATTGCCCTAGAGGACAAAACCTGAAGATCCACTGATATTCTCAAGCATTCATTGTAAACTTTATCTTGGTCCCTAGGGGTGTGCACACGGGAACCTCCTTTCTACATCATTACGGAGTTCATGACGTATGGGAACCTGTTAGATTATCTGCGTGAGTGTAACCGGCAGGAGGTGAATGCTGTGGTGCTACTGTACATGGCAACTCAGATCTCCTCTGCCATGGAGTACCTGGAGAAGAAAAACTTCATTCACAGGTAGGAAGGACAATGAGCACCCCTGAATCTTAAGCACAAAACACACCTAGATTTATTTTCCTGCCTTTCAGATTCTCACGGCATTGACTTCAGACGCAATTGGCGTCCTATATTTAACACACTGGTGCATTGTATTCTGACACAGTACATTAACCTGTCTGTAGGATGGTCTCCTAATTGTTTTTCTCTCAGTGTTTTTCTCTTACCTTTGAAGTAGATGCAGGTGAAAGACACATCAGTACGTTTATATTTTGGACGAGGGCCTTAAATGTAAATGCTTCCCAAAGTAACGGGCTGTTAATGGACTGGATAAGCTACTGCTCTTCCTTGATTCTTCCAGCTGTTAAAAACTGCTGCCGTTGATGTTGCTGGACGCGTGCAGGTGCTCACAGCAAAGCCACCGTCTTACTGCCTTCTTATCCCATGTTCTTTCTTGTTTCTTTCACGTTTTTTTCCATCCTCTGTAGGGATTGTTTCCCACTATTGTCCAGATTGCGTATTCACTTTAATAAGCATCTCTGCAGTCTTAAAAGTCTTAGAGACTCTGACCTTTAAGTGTGCTGCAATTATGGCTAGAGCTTTGCATTCTTCATCTGTGGAAATGGCCTCCTAGCAATATAATGACACATCCTGCGCGAAGGTTGGAGAGTCGCTGAGCTTTATACAAGATGTTCTCTGTGCCATGGCGTGACCTTTCCTGCCCAATTAACTGGAATATGAAATTAGCACATGTTTTTTCATAGAGACAAATATGAAGATTGTGTGTAAAGTTCTAGGTGCTCCTCTAAGTCATGCGTTGCTTTGCTGCCTGAAAGACCTGTTTAAATACTTCTGTCAGTCAATAAAACAAACGATGATGCTGCAAATTAAAATTTCCAGCCTTTGATTTGCTCTGTTGAAAGTATTTCATCCCTTCAGCCTGTAGGAAGTGAACTTTAAAAACTGCTTTGTGTGAATCCCATTTGTCTGCTTTCCCGTTCATTTCATTTCCTCTTATTTCTGATGACCCATTTATCTAAAATAAATAGTAGCGTTTTTCCTTATCAGCCACCCCCATACCCACCTACCCAATTATTTTAAGAGTGTTGTCACAATTCACATCCATGGATTCAAATGCTGGGCTGTGACCTCATTTAATGAATCAGGAAGGAGGAGGAATTTGATTATGAAGAGGAGCTTTTATTTAGACACACATTGTAGTAATCAGCATTGATAAGAAGGTATATTCAAAAGCACTGTGAAAATTTAATGGGCATCTAGTAAGACGTACTTTTTTTTTTAATTTATTCTGATTGAGCAGAACAAGCAAAAGAAACAGCAGTGTTTGCTCATATCTAAAGATCTCACTCGAGCTTTCTGGTAGAATCAATTTTTAGTTGAACGTGACATAATCTGGAAAAGTGTTTTTAATGAAACCTAATATTAGGAGAAACGAACTTTTGTGCTTTACATTTTTGTACTCGTGAAGCATTTCTGAGGGCGCTAACAGCATTTATGAGCTAGGGAAGTGGCAAATGCAACCTGCACTTCTCTCACCTGCCAAGGTGGAGGCAGGTGAAAAAATGTGGAGGAAAAGCTTAATTTGCTTATTGCCCAGTCTTTTAAAAAATACAAAGTTTTGAAAAGGCCAAAACACGATGTGAAAAAGTTGTATTGTAAAATGCGGCACTCTTGAGAGGAAGAGCAGCATAGCTGGGAGCTAAACCTGGTGCGTGAGCAAGGACCGGAAAAGGAGCTCTGGAGAGCGACCGGTGTTGGCTGGGGTGACCGAAGCGCTAGAGAGGTGGGCAAGAAGTGAGGCATCGCGGCGGCGTTTATTCAGTGCTCATGCTCAGCTATTGATAACTTGAGCACTGACATTTCTTTAAATTATTTTTAGCCTGAGGGTGGCAGCTTTTATTGAAAGTGAGGGGGCTTCTTGAAGCTTTCACTTCAAATTTAAAAAAAAAAGAAAAAAGTTTGGGTGACAGTCTTACAAAGCTGGAATGGAAAATAACTTTCCCTCTTCCATGTATACGTATAACTACATAATTTCTGTGTAATACTCTGATCAAAATAATCACGTTTCTTTGGGAACAGCAGGTTTCCTCTCTATTGCTAAAAGTGAGATGGTAAAGACTCCTCATTGCCTATTTTTGTCCTTGTTTTTAGGGACCTTGCTGCCAGAAACTGCCTTGTAGGGGAGAACCACTTGGTGAAGGTGGCAGACTTTGGCCTGAGCAGGCTCATGACGGGCGACACGTACACTGCCCACGCCGGAGCAAAATTCCCCATCAAGTGGACTGCACCAGAAAGCCTGGCCTACAACAAGTTCTCCATTAAATCTGACGTCTGGGGTAAGAATTTGCATGTATGAATTAATGCAGATTAATAGTCTTCTTTTCCAGGGCTGTGAAATGAGGACATTGTGGAACATTTCAGGAGGGAGCGCGTTCCCCGGTTTGAGCCATATTGTTCGACGAGCTTGTCAGAGTGCAGGAACTAATCTCTGCTAAGGCAGTCTTTGAGTGGAGCACTGAAGATGCCGACCTGACTTTATGTGTTTGACTCGTATGAAAATAAAGGATACTGTAGTGTTTATAGAAATGTATGAAATGGGGCTGGAGGGCACCAATACTGCTGCCTTGATAGAGTTCTGGCACAGGACTATGGAGCGATGTATTGTTATATAGCCAGGAACTTTTTAACTACTTCAGGGAGGAAAGTGAGAATCTGGTTCATTTTATGTTAAAAAAAAATAATTGTGTGTGTATCTGTCTAGTGATAGCTCCAAGCTCGTCTTTCTGCATTTTAAAAGAATAATCTTTGGAATGAGATGAGGAGAAACAGAGGGAGAATTTGATGACAAATGGTTATTGAAGAGCCCTGAGGTGCTAGTGATAAGAGTAGGCTTAGCTAAGTGGAGCTACGTTCTATCAAATCTGACCGCAGAAAATCTCATTGTGCTTTTTATCAGCCTTTCTTTGGGTATGATATCTCTGCCATAGCTGTTGGTCAAATTCTCAAAAGTGCCCAGTGACATGAGATAGAAGTTTGTGGGACATGGTCCCAAAGGCACTGGGAAAATGTTATCCTGAGCATCTTCTATATATAAAATGACAGACAGTAGTGAAGCAGCAATGAAGTTTTCTGGAGTTCGGGGGAAACTGTGCTGAGAAAGGCTTTATTTTCAAGAAACTTTTAGGTAGATGGCTGGTGCAAAATGTTTTATAGATGGAGAGGAAAACCTGGAACAGCCTCCCGAGGAGGTGATCAAGGTGTTTCTTCTGCTTTGGACTTGCACATAGTGGTGGTGGCTGCTGCCGAGTATCTGCCAGTCTCAAGGATGCTGCTGTATCTCTGTGGTGGCTGCAGGATCCATGTTGCATTTAAATAGTAGAGTATTTGGGGAGGAAAGATCCAAAAGGGGGATTTGGTGTCTTTAATTAGGGTTAGCGTAACCTTGTGTAGTCGAGGCAGTGGCCTCTGGGATCTGATTAGAGCAAACTGGCCGTCCCCGGAGGCCACGGCTGCTGCTGGGCACGCCAGAGTTTAGCCGCTTTCACCTCACTGCCTCAAGACAGCAATCAAAGAAAATTGTGCACAGAAATGTCTAACGTAAATTGCCCTTGGTGTTGTTACCATGTAATGTGATGTGATTTCCTTACTTATGCAGAATTGTAATCGCTTTCTCTTCAGGTTAAGAACAGAATAGGGTGACTGAACTAATTACATGCAGGTTGTTGAACTGGTGTTGAGTCTATTTTGCGTGCCCGACTCCTGGGTTAGCTGCCTGACCCCGGTGCTGACCTGCATCCCACCGACTTCTGGGACTTGAATGCCTTGCCTCTTTCAAGACCCTTTTTGTGCTCTCCCTTTTCCCGTTCAGCTTTCCCCGTGACCAGATGTCTCACCCTGTCTTGTTGGTAGCAACTGCTGAAGCTTGCCTCTCGCTGCTGTCTCCCAGGTTTCCCCTCTAGACCACGCTGCAGCTAAACAAGGGCACCCCAAAAACACCGAGCTATTAAAATGTGTGAGTCCCCTGGGGAGAGGCTGCAGATGAGAGGAGCTGTCAAATTGAGGGGGAGGCTGCAGTGCAGCAGTGAAATGGTTTCAGCTAATCCACTGTGAAGTCTCTTAATTGTGCCTTTAATAGGACTTGAAGGATCTCAAGGCGTTCAGGTTTGAGACAACTGATACATTGAAAATTAGTCTAATTCTACCCTGTCATATCGCAGGAGACTTGTCTGTGCTGACGAAGAGGCTTGTTACGCTTCTTTAACATTTAAGCTGCTGCTGAGCATGGGATCTGAGCCACATAGAGCTGGTTTAAGTGTGCAGCACTGTTTAGTGACTACTCCCACTAAGCATCCTTGCAAATTTAAGATGAAAACAAAGCTTATTGATTTTTTTCTTTTTTTTTATTTTTTTCCCCACCGTCCACTGCAGCCTTTGGCGTTCTGCTGTGGGAAATCGCAACCTACGGCATGTCCCCTTACCCCGGCATTGACCTGTCTCAAGTCTATGAGCTGTTGGAGAAAGACTACCGTATGGAGCGCCCCGAAGGCTGTCCTGAGAAAGTTTATGAGCTCATGAGAGCGTGTAAGTGTTCCTCAGCCCTGCAAATGCTGCTTTTTAGCTCTGCAGAGGTGCGGTAAAAGTGCCAGGACCTGGCCACATACAGCGAGGCACGAGAAACCCAGTTCCAGTGAAGGTGCAATGCTGTGTAGAAGTGCTTGGTTAAAGCTCCTTTCCCCAGAGGATGAACACACCGTGATACCAGCCGTTCTTCTCTACTGGGAGCGCATAGGCCTGGGGGAGAGATTTGTTGTTCAGCTCAATGTTTTCTTTGTCTCCTTTTTCCTGACAATTTAAAGAAAAGCTTGTGCTCTAAGGATGAAGCGGGAGCTTCATTAGGCTTCTTAAGGGACGGACTGTTACTGTTCCACTCTGGGCTTTTGGTACATGACTTAGTGTGATACGGTTTTTTCCAGCATTACTTTGGCTTGGTGGTGGTTGCTGATACCCAGCACCCTTCAAATGAGGTTTCCATGTCATTATTTTATCTCGCCCTTTTTGTAAAAAAGGAACTGCCATAGGTAGCTCCTCTTGGTGTAACGTGCTGAAGTTGAATGCTGGCGGGAAGCTTTGAGTGGTGTTGTTTTTTCAGGCTGGCAGTGGAGCCCGTCCGATAGACCCTCCTTTGCTGAGATCCATCAGGCCTTTGAAACGATGTTTCAGGAATCCAGCATATCAGATGGTAGGTCTGGGTCCCTCTTGGAGTGGCAATTCCAGGGATGGGGACGGGGCCAATCGCATCCTTAACTCTGCGTGTTTTTCATGTGCCTGATTTTACAGGGCCAAATGGCTGAACAACATCAAGGAGCCTCTCTGCTTTGTGTTGTTTGTTTTTCTTTGCATTATTAACTCTGAACAGCACAACAGTTTTTATCTTTCATTGATTGTAGTAATTTTCTTCTGTGTGTTGCAGAGGTGGAGAAGGAATTGGGAAAGAAGGGCATGAGGAGTGTAGTGAGCAATTTCCTCCAGGCCCCAGAGTTACCAACCAAAACGCGAACATCGAGGAGAGCTGCTGAAAGCAAAGATGCCAACGAGGGCTTGGAGACTGCACACACTCGAGGCTTGGGGGAATGTGGTAGGTTTTAATTAAAGGCATTATTCCTTCAGGAAATGCAGAAGAAAACAAAATGCATGTCCAGCTCCAGGTCTTCACCTAAGAAAAGCTGTGTCTAATAACAGGTGCCATCTTTCCGTACCAGTGTTGTGTTTCTGGGTGACAGGCTGCTGAGTTTGCTTGCCTGGGTTCAGAACTCCTTTTATTATTTTTTGCAAAGGTAGATTGTTAATCTTGGGAACAGATACAGACACACACACACCCCGAGCAGCTGGGAGTGTGAGTCCTTAACTGGCTGAGGGATCGGCGCTATACCTGCCGTTGCTTAGAGAAGCCCTAGGAGTTCTTTTAACTTAATGGCTGTTGCCTGCAGCTCCCTGTAGACCAGAGCCTGAGCACAGAGCTCTCTGATCATATCCTCTTCCCATTCCCTGGCAGGAGCTATCAGTGGGATCTCCCGCTGCATCTGACTGCTGGGTAATCTGCTGTGTTCAAACCTCTTTACACTACCACGCTGCATAATTTAAAGCAGGACGATGGCTCGGGTTTAGCAAGCCCCATAAGGGAGGTTTCTTCACTGTTCCGTCCTAACAGATTTGTGCTTGGAGCACTGAAGAGGATTACTCTTGGCAGGCACCAAATATAATTTCAGCAAGGGACAGAGAGGTATTTACAGAATCTTCCATGAAATTAAACTCTCTTTCAATCAGTTTCTTCAAGAACTTACCTTCCATTCTGATGTAATAAAAGCAGTGGTAAAAGGCTGAATGTATGCAGTAGATTTGTGTCTAGCTCATTTGAAAAAAAAAAAAAAAGGTAAAACAAAATACAGTGGTTTTTTTCCAGCTCCCGTTGAGGCTGCCTTCTCTAACCATTCATGTGACTGACCTTTTTTTGTGTAATGTCACTTAGTAGCACATGTTTCAGTAGCAGCTGTACATCTAGACAGAGAGGGGTAAAAAGAAGGGATGTAAAATGTTGGAAAAAGGAAGTATCAGTGACTTAGAAAGGAAGGTTATTTACCATATATAGGGGATACAATTGCCTAGTATTACAGGCTTTGAAGTAAAATAACTTCATTTAAATACTTAAGGGCTTTGAGAGATTCAAGTGCAGCAGGAATAATACAATTTTAACATTACGCTGGGAATCATTTCACTCTTTATTGTGAAAGAAAATATTTCACATTAAAGTTTTATTGCAGTTTCCCCTTCAATTGTCAGTGTTTCCATAGCAAGTCCAGCAGCTGGAAGCTGATCCTCGGTGCAAGCTGCTAGTTTTCTCTGGATTTCCGCAGCTCCACTGTGTCTAGACGCAGTAGAGCCAAGGCCTCCCGAAGTGCTGGGAGGGCTCTTCTGGTTGTCCAGGTCCCTGTAAGTCATTGTGTGGGAATGGTTTAACTGCACATGGTCCTGTGGAAGCGTGCTGCCTTCTCAAAGTACACAACTGTTTTTCTTCAGATTCTCTCTCCTCAACCGAAATCCCTTCCCCCAGCAGAATCCCACCCATAGCACGATGATCACCAATACGTGACTAAGAAGCATCCTTCTTTTCCCTATGACTCTGCTTCATCTCCCTTCTTACTGCCTAGTGGAGCTGTAAGTGTATCTGCTGCCCTGAAGGCATTCCTCCCCTGAATTACAGTGCTGCCTGAGTGCCTGGCCTGGGAATGAGACCCCCTGTCAGTCAAATACGGAGACCTTCAGGACTGTGTATAAATGTATTATAAACCACTATTCATTTTTAAATACCTCTTGTAAGTGGAGAAAGGGTCACCCCGTCGTTTCCTTCTGGAGCGTCACTGCCGAAGGAGGCTGTTACTACCACTTTCCCCCATTGTTGTACAAAGCTGGCCATCTTCGCGGTGGTATGACCCGAAGGGTCCAGCTGTCAAAGGGCATCTTGATTTCTGCTTGTGAAAGTGATTTCCATTCCCCACAAAGGATGACATCAGGAAAGGAGGTTAGGAGTATCAGAATCTAAATGAACAAGGAGGCTGGGGATGGAGATGGGTTACAGAGATGTCTTATTAATTCAGAGGGTCAGCTCTTCAAAAGACGGCAACAGCACAGGGACTAAAGCAAAGGCCTCTTAATAATCTTCTTCACGGTGTGAAGCTTAGACAAGTCTCTGGATGTGAGGGCAGGAATCTGAACATAAACATTTTGTGTTTGTATGTCGCTGTTTAAATCAGAAGCCTACAGGGAAAACAGTTTGGCAGCCAAGCCCTGTAGAGGCCACCTCAGAAATGAATGTATGCAGGATTAGGGACCAGGTTCAGTCCAGGCTTGAGTGTGACTGAATTTGCTTTAATTCTGGCCTGAAATTGTCTCTCTTCACAGAACCTGCACCTACTGCAGTGGTTTGATCCTGGAAGAAAACCGGTTATTCTGGCTGTTGAAGCAACGCTCAGTAGACTCTTTTCTTTCCCTTGCAGACCCTCTGGATCATGAACCTGCTATTTCTCCCTTGCTCCCGCGGAAGGAGAGGGTGGCCCTGGAGAGCAGTTTGAATGAAGATGAGAGGCTGCTTCCGAAAGACAAAAAGCACAACCTCTTCAGCGCCCTTATCAAGAAGAAGAAGAAGACTGCCCCTACCCCTCCGAAACGGAGCAGTTCCTTCCGAGAGATGGACGGCCACTCGGACCGCAGGGCGGGTGGGGAGGAGGAGTGCAGGGATGCTGGCAACGGAGCTTTCATTGCACCCTCCGCAGATGCAGCTGACCCCTCCAAGTTCCAGAGCCCAAGCAACGGGGCTGGTGTCACCAACGGGGTTGTCGCTGGGAACTCTGGATTTTTATCTCCCCACCTACGGAAGAAGTCCAGCACGATGAGCAGCAGTCGAGGGGTGGCTGGTGAAGAGGAGAGTAGTTCCAACTCCAGCAAACGTTTCTTAAGGTCCTGCTCAGCCTCCTGTGTGCCCCACGGAGCAAAGGACACGGAGTGGAAATCTGTGACTCTGCCTCGGGATTTGCAGTCCACGGGGCGCCAGTTTGATTCCTCCACTTTTGGGGGACACAAAAGTGAAAAGCCAGCACTGCCTCGGAAGCGGGCAAATGAGGCCAAGACCGACGTTGCTGTCAGGGGAACAGTGACCCCTCCTCCACGGCTGCTTAAGAAAAATGAAGAGACCACTGACGATGTGTTCAAAGATGCAGAGTCGAGCCCTGGCTCCAGCCCTCCCACTCTGACGCCAAAACTTGGGCGTAGGCAACCTGCTGCCCCTCCTTCCTCCAGCGTGCTCCACAAGGACGATGGAGTCAAATCTAGTGCCTTAGGTACCACTGTGACAACGGACCAAGGTTCTGCTGCCAAACCCAACCCTGCTGGGTTCGTGGGTGCCAGCAAGGCCTCCTCTGAGGAGCCACGACTGAGGAGACTCAAGCAGACCTCGGAGTCGGCAGGGAAGGACAAAGGGAAGTTATCGAAGCTGAAACCGGCCCCTCCGCTTCCACTCTCGTCATCCTCCATTGGCAAGCCTGGGAAGGTTTCTCACAGTCCCAGCCATGAAGCAGCAGCAGATGTGGTGTCTGGGCTGAAATCCAAACAGTTGACTCAGGTTGGAGAGGCTGCAGGCGGTGATGCTGTCAAGCCAAACCAGTCAGGGGAAGGTGTGAAAAAGCTGGGGATCCCCTCTGTACCAAAGCCACAGTCCTCTACAAAGCTGCTGATGAGCACAGCAACCCCAGCTGCCTCTTCCTCATCTGTACCCTCTGCCCCAGGTGGGGACCAGACATCATCTACAGCCTTCATCCCCCTCATATCCACCAGGGTCTCTCTGCGGAAGACCCGGCAGCCCCCGGAGAGGATTGCCAGTGGCACCATCACTAAAGGGGTGGTGTTGGAAAGCACTGAGGCTCTACGCATCGCCATCAGCAAAAACTCTGAACAAATGGCAAGCCACAGCGCTGTCTTGGAGGCCGGCAAGAACCTCTACACCTTCTGCGTGAGCTACGTGGACTCCATTCAGCAGATGAGGAACAAATTTGCCTTTCGGGAGGCCATCAATAAGCTGGAGAATAACCTACGGGAGCTTCAGATCTGCCCAGCAACAGCTGGCAGTGGTCCTGCAGCCACCCAGGACTTTAGCAAACTTCTCAGTTCAGTGAAAGAAATCAGCGACATCGTTCAGAGGTAGCAGAAGCCAGGTTAAAAAAAAATAAATATAACAATGGGCCAAAGCCAACTGCGGAGAGAGTAATGTGTGTGGACTGACAAAGGACCGGGGCGTTCAGGTTAGGGCTGTGCAAAAGACACAGATTGTGAATGGATGCCCCAGCTCCAAAGGGCAGGGCTGTGTTCGAGAGGCACTTTTCACCCTCTTAACTCAGATTCCCTGTGTTTCATATACTTGTAATCGTCTTATCTGTGGAGGTCTTGCCTTGTGGACTACAAGTCTAAATGCTGATGTCACACCATGCCTTTTTATTAATATTTTATTGCTCTGGACAGACTGTTAAGACTGAAGCCAGGCTGATGGACACTGAGATGCCATCCTCCTCAGGAGGACTTTCTACTGCATTTTTGTCCCCTCTCCCTGCCCCACTGTACACAAGGATGAGTGTTTGAATAGCAATATACCCACCGCGTTTCTTGGGAGAGTTGCAGCACATGTCCCTGGCCCGAGTCTGACAGTTACCTGACGTTAATGCAACAGATTTGGCGCTTGGGAGGGAAGGGGGGAAAATTGTTATTGTAAAGGGTTTTTTAATGACAGAATGCTACAAATGATGTTTGCCCAAATTCTTCCTATGATTCTACCTGCTGCCCTTCGTTTCTGTGTTTTTTAGTGATTTCTTCATGTTGTTGAGCCCAAGTGAATTGCTTGGGTTCAAAATGTTGCCGATGGCACCCGCTAATGTAGTGGCACAGGAGCCGGTTTGCGGATCTCCCTTGGTAGCGATAAAGGACTGGAGAAGGTCTGAAGAAGGACGTGCTGTCGCACTCTCCTGATATCTGACGTTAGTGGGGCTGGCGTTGGGGGTGGAGGGTTGCAGAGGTGGGGGAGCAGGCGGCTGGTGCTGAGCAAGGCATCGCTCCCCGAGAGACAGGAGGGTTGGAGCAGGGGGAGATAGCTTAGGGTGAGTTCAGAGGTACCGCTGTCCCTCCAGCGGTTCTTTCAGCTGAGCTTGCACATCGCAGATGGGCGAGAACTGCTCTTTCTCTAGTTGAATTTCCAGCTTTTTTGTTCTATGAGCGGAGATGGGGCCTGGCTTCTGCCCTCCCGTAGAGACCTTTGCTTTGAGGGGCTGTGGTGCCTCCCTCTCCGTGCCAGTGTAACTCCCCGTGAAAAGCTCAGATGCCAGTACTTTGGGGTTAAAACCGTCACTACCTTCATGCCGGTGTGGTTCCATCCAGCATCAAACAAGGATCTGTGAAGACTGCAGACACTTCTCTTGGGTGCATCTCCCGAGGAGAGTGACACAAAATGCTGACAGCAGGACTCCTGGGCTTCCTTTCCAAGGTCCTGTGACCTTCCCGACTAATGCAACATGACTGGGAACTAACTGTGACTTGTGACAATAGTGAAAGAACAAGGTTTAGGGCTATTAACAGTGCAATTTAACTCCTTTTAACAGTTCCAAACAAGAGAAAAAAAGCATTTTCCACGTCCTGTTCCCCTGTAACTCTTGTGACCCCTCTTGTGTATCTTAAATACTAATTGCCTTCAATTGTATTTTATTCTGTTCTCTTCGGAACTGTTTCTTTTGTATATGATTTCTAGTAGTTCACTTGTGTGTGTTCACGCCACTTCTCGCCCTCACAAACAGCCGTGACTTAACACATGACAAATGTTCAAAAGGAAATACACTTCTGCCACAGGCTGCCTTTAAAAATGTAAGGAAAAAAAAAAAAAAGAAAAACCATCCTTGGACTGTCTCTTTCCTGGAGGTACTGTTTTTACTTTGATAACATATTGTGCCACTATATTATACATTTGTATCTCGTTATTACACACTTTTGTAGACTTGTCTTTTTTACAGTGTGTAAATAGCTCTGTCCTTCATCTCTGTGATACTTAAGGGGGTTGTTTCCCCTTTAATTTGGTCCAGTACAGATTGTTTCTGTGCACGACTTCCAATTCTTCCTCCTCTCTTTCTCTATTTTTCGTTTTTTTGATTTATTTTTTATTCCAGCCTCTCTTGCGTAGTATATTTAAAAATAAATCAATGTTGAGGAAAACTCGTGTTTGTCTGTTAGCGAGGCTTTTCAAGCCCGGTTACCTCCCCTTAGACTCCGTGTCCCAAAAGAGGGGTTCCCTGTCTGGGTGGTTCACGGGGCCCTTCGGCACAGCGGGCTGCTCCAAGCCAGCCAGCAGCACCTTTTCCACGTCCTTTTGATCTATCTCTGAAAAGTCAGGAGAGAAAAAAGATGCACAGAATAAAGACTGTGGCATCACCTCTTTTGAAGTGAAGACTTCGCTGCTGTCTTCAAGGAGATTTAAATCAAGGATTTGACTTCAAACTTTTCTTCCCGTTAATTGTTTGTATTCTGTAATTCAGCTGCTGTTGTTTTTCCCGCCTCCTCTGCTATGAAAACACTCGTGTTTCTCTCCTCAGACGGTTCTGGCTGCTCCCTCCCTCGACTCTAGCTGTGCGCTGGCTGAGGCACCGCTGGGCGTGATGCTTCCAGCACAGACCCCAAGCGAAGAGCTTCCCATTCACCTCCCTCGAGACGTTGGCACGCCACACGGCCGCAGGGCTCCCTTCGCAGGTGTTCCGTCTAAAAATTGGAAATAACGTTGTTTCCAAAAGTCCACCCTTATTTTCTGTTTTCAGGCTACCTTTCCAGCAAATCTTGAGGGAGGGATGCGTCTGGGTACTTAAGCAGCCTCTAAAATGAGACGCTGCTTTGATTAACGAAGATGTTAGAGCAAAAAAGGATGAGGAGGAAACAAGGGCAGCTGAAAGTGAGTGGTGTGCCTGAGGTCCCGCAGTTGCTCGGTGATGTTTGAGGGTTATAACCCAGCTCGTCCAATTTCTAATCCCCTTGACAAGTCCCTGGTGAAATCTGTCAGTCGTGGCGCAGGGAACCGCTCGCTCGTGGGCCACGGGAACAAGGCTCATCAGAAACCTTGTCTTGCTGTGACAGCGATGGCATTGGGCCGCTTCTAAATGAGCGTGAAGAAGATGAAAAGAGGAGAGGGGAGGATGCTGTTGGCAAGTATAAATGTGATTAATGGCCTGCACTTGGCGAGGCTCGGGCCACTCCTCAGCGGAGTGGTGGTGTCCGGTGAATGTACACCTAAAGCTACAAGGGGTTCCTGGTTGTTTTGTGACGATGACCCTTGGCAAAAATCAACGTCCACGCTGCCCTTTGTGTACATCTCTAGCATAAAGACTGGAATACGGTGAATAGCTGTGGGTTGAGGGAATATATGGAGAAGCTTAACCTGCCCTGCTCCTGGTCGTCTGCATCTCTGCTTGCTTAGGGACCAGTCCATGGGGTCGTGGGAAGGCGGAGGCCGGTTGACCTGGCTGGGGAAAGACCTGGGATCTGCAGCGTTGTGAGTGAGAGAGAGGGGATTAAAGGCTAAATTTAGCTGAGTACAGTAGGAGTTGATTTAACAGATCGATGCATTTAACAGTTTGATTGCTCCAATTTTCAAGGCTATTGAGCTTGAAAGTGAGAGTGCTCTGGGGGAAAAATAGCTGTGTTTGTGTTTTTTGTTTTGGTTTTCGTGTCTTTGAAATTACAATGTTCGCTCTTTTAAGTTTCCCTTTAATGTCATCCTACCTTTTGCTGAGAAGTTGCTTGCTTGTCACAAGATGTAAAATGTGGTCAGTGTTTTATATTCACTTTTTTTTTCTCAAAAAAAGACTGTTATTAAAGATAGGCTGGTGTGGCTGCCTGTCTTGCAGAGATGCTGCTGGACCAGCGGCACTCTCAGGTGTGCGGGAGCTGCCTGCTCCCGGGGGTGATCAGCGGCCAACTGACAGCCCCTTCCTTGTTTGGCATTAATCCTTTCACGATTGAAAAGAGAGGAAAATATACCTAAAGAGGGGAAAATATACCTAAGTGCTGTGTCACCTCTGAAGAGAGGGTTTCTGGCATCACGTGCGCGGGCTGGGCTCCTGGTCCGAGGGGGAGCCCTGGCCTGGGTGGGTTCTGGGAATGATGCTCCCGGATCTGCCTGCTCCTCTGGTCAGGGGCAAACGTGCTTCTCTGGTCAGTCCCGATGCCTTGGCACCATTGGTGCCCCTAACGCTGTGGGCGAGGGACAGCCCTGCCAGTCATTTCACTGTTTAGGCTGGGCTCAAGGCTGTCCTCCCTGGCACTGGAGTGCTGCTCGGTGTTTTTTCCATGGTAGCTCCAGCTCAGCAGGAAGTTTACCTGCAAACCAGGCTACGCTGAACCCCTTTCCCAGCAATCGCCCCCCTGTCGAGGGTTATGTGTTTGTCCTAACGTCCAGTCTGCTGACAAAGGTCCTACCTGTGCTTCGGGAGCCGCAGTGCTGAGTGACCCAGTTATGATGCTTATGTCCCTTCATGAGTCCCTTGGACGTGATTCCATCAGGCTCTTTCTCTACAGAGGATCCACTTGGGTTTCTGAGATTTGCTGTGCCCGGAGTGTGTGTTGGCAGTGCTGCAGGTGTGCGTGGGATGAAGGAAGGATGAGGAGCAGCCTCCAGGATGGAGCGGATGAGCAGTGATGGGGCTGGGGCAAGGACGGGGGTTGTACCCTGGTCAGGGGGGGATAACGGGGCATTTTATAGAGGGTCCCAGCAGCGGTGATGTTGGCAGCAAGCGTGTCTGCGTCAGTCCTTGCTGGCTGGGCCCACTGGCCATGTGTAGAAGGATCCGATGCCTATTTGATGCCATCCCTTTGGGTGCCGGCTCGCACAATGGGCCGTGGTGCTGGTGCTCCAGGCAGGTTGCCCTGCCTTGTCTGCGTGGCCATGCCAAAAGGAATCCGGCTTGTTACGGTTCAGTGTGCGGGTGGGCTCCGAGCTCTCCAGCTCTCAAAGGTGTTGGGGGTCTGGATGTCCCCCCAGGAGCTGCCCCACAAAGGGACCCGGGAGGGGGGCGTAGGTTCCCATGGGAGCTGGACGGGAGACACCATGTCCAGCACACAGGGATGGGCTTTCCAGCCTCCTGGGGTTGCTCCTGGTGTGTTCCCTCCTCCTTTCCCCCAGACAACACCCCCAGACTCCAGGCAGTTATTTTCCATTCATTTTTATCTCCTCCTCCCCCCTCCCAGCCTCAATCACTAAGGAGCAATAACGAAGAGCCTGGAGCGCTGCCTTTTCCCAAGCACATCAGCCGTCTTCTTGCCTGCCGAGGGCTGCTCCGGGGGTGCCGCGGCCCCTCGCCTGCCCCACGCTGCAGTCCCTTTCCTCCCTGCGGGCGAGGAGGGTGATGGCATCGTCCCTGTGGCACGGAGCTGCCCGTCAAGGAGCCCGCCAGGCACACGGGCTGAGCCCAGCTCTGTCCCACCCGCAGGTAAGCTCTGTGGGAAGCGCTGGCTTTCACTTTTAAATAAGTTGTACAAAGGGTTATTGCGCTTCAATCAAAGCCTCGTTATATGTGGGGTTTTATCACGCTGCTCTGACCCTGCTGTTCTCCTGGACTTGAGAGCAGGAGCCCAGGCATCCCGCCCGGCCCCAGCATTGCCCAGCAGGTTTCCTTTCCCTTCCCGCAGCAGACGGTGCCACTTTTCCCTGCAACGATCCGTCACAGCAAAGTCAGGGATTTACCGGCCCTCACTAACCGTGCGTAGCTCCAAAACTCTTTCCCCTTCCTCCCTCCCATCCCTCCCCCTGACTCCAGCGCAGGGTAAAATTGATCAGTGTATATTTATTGATGATTTGAACACTCAAAAGAAAGAGGGGGGGAAGAGAGACATTGCCATAGAAACATCGATAAAGCTCCCGTGTCTGCTGCGTGATGCGAGCGCTGCGCCTGTGTCCCCCGAACCGACGGCCTTTGGTGGGGTGGGAGTCGAGGGGGATCGGAGGTGGGTTTGGGGGTGCCCAGTTGGGGGGGTCTGCATGGGCTCAGCCTCACCGAGTGCCACCGGGTTTGTTGGTCGCTGGCGTGGTCCCCGCAGTGTGAAATGGTTACCGCAGCAGAGACGCGGGGGAAAGGAGATGCCCTTCCTCTCCTTCACCATCGCAGCTGGCGCCGTCCTCGTGCCAGGGCCATATCCCGGCGTCATCCATATCCCTGCAAATCCAGAGTCCCTCCTGTTCCGCACCCGTGGGGCTGCGACCCACACGTAGCTCCCCAGAGGAGCCTCCTCTTGTGCCCCCATCGCTCCTCCCTGGACCCGGCTGCTCCACGCCTGGTGTTCGCCTGCGGGTTCCAGCTCGCCTCCGTCCAGCCTTCTCTTACGCACCACTCCTGCTGCGAGAACAGCTCGCACCAGCCCTGGCAGCGCTGCATTAAGTGGTCTGTCTGCCTGATGGATATTACAATGCACCTCTTGGACCCTGATTTTTATTTCCCCCTCCTCCCAACCAAGTCCTGCCACGGTCTTTGATTTTGAGGGTGCAATTTAGCGCTTGCAAATAATTGCCCTGCTTCATTTTTGTGCCTGCGATGAAATATTAGCAGTCGTTAGGTGCCTGACTCGCCGTTAGTGCCTGCAAGCCAGGTAGTTAGATCTCTGATTACTAATACCTCTGCCTGCAGCGGCAGGCACAAAGGCAAACATTGGCATTGGCATTGGCAGAGCTAAATGTGCCCAAAGGAGGAGAAAGCAGTCGCTGGAGCGGGGCTTGCCCTTCGCAGCCGTGGCTGTGCTGGGTTTTGGGGCTAGCGATTCCCCAAGCTGCACCCTTGGCAGCAGAGGGGACCGAAGAGCAGGAGGACACCGAGCACCCATTGGTGGCCCCGGGCAGGCGCGGGGGGTCCTTTTTTCAGCCCCTCTGCACCCAAGTGTCTGCAGTGGCTACAGCTGGGAATAGGTGGCCATGAGGCCGGGAGGGGGTTAGGAAGGGCCAAGTTTTCAGGCCAGCGCTGGAGTGATGGGACAAGAATGCTGAAGGTTGGTCATCACTTTCTCACCCTCGCAAGGACTCTGGTGGCATCTGAGGATGGGTCTCGGGGTCGGGGCGTGAGCGGGGCAGTGGGACTGCAGCAGGACTGGTGATGCCAGGGCAGGTTTCCGTGCTCACGCCAGGGATTTCTAAGGACAAGATTTTCTCGAAGCCCACTGCTCCGTCCTGGTTTGCACACAGGAGCCAGCTCAAACTGTCCTGGTTTGCTCGCAGGAGCCGGCTCTTGAAAGGGGCATCTTGACACGAAGCGGAATTTGCTGCCGGAGGGACTTTTCCCTAATAGGCAGGAGTGCAGCGACTCCGTGGAGAGGTCTGAGGGACCTGCTCCTCCCCGACAGCCCTGCCCTGCCTGGCAGCTACAGGCAGCGCCCAGGGGACTGTCACCACCAGCACTATCCCGCTGCGACCCTTCAGCCCCCCTCCCTCCAGCCTCGACGCCTGGCCCTGCCACCTCTGCCTGTCCTGGGACGGCATCCCTGCCCTCTGCCAGCACCGGAGATGCAGACCGGTGCCCCAGCAAAGGCCACATCTGACCGGGGAAGGGACGCGGTGGCTTCTTTTTAAGGCGCCCTCCTCTTTTTCCGTTGCACTGGCTGGGAACAGGGATGGGAGATCTGGAGCAGGGCTGCAAGTGGAGCAAAGGCGGTGTGTGTCCCCCTCCCCGAGGCAATGCCAGCAGCAAAACCCCCCAATACCCTTTTGTCCGAGCAAATCGAGGCGAGATGGAAGGGAAGGACGGGATGGGGTGACCCGCAGGAGGTGTAGGGGGGTTGAGTCCGGGCCCTCACCTCCCAAAGCGGAAGGTGAAGCCCCCTTTTTTCCTGTTGTAGCCGTTGAGCTCCTCAGCCAGGTTGCCCAGCGTGCTGCTGCGCTTCTCCCCTCCCGCCGGCAGCAGCTCGAAGCCCCCCTGCCTGCCCAGCCGCTGCCCGCTGCCCTCCTTGCCGTAACCCTGCAGCTCCCGGGCGATGCCCAGCAGCACGTTCAGCTCCTCGCTGCGCCTCCGCCTCCCTCCTGCCCTCCAGCAGGTACCCGGGTCCTCAGCCCCCACCGGCCAGCTGGGCTTGAGCGGGGTCCCTTCCCCGGGGTCTCCGGGCTCCTGCCGCTCGCTGGGAGGGAAGCAGGCCCCCAGGCTGAGGAGGAAGAGGCAGGACAGCGAGTAGGGTGCTCTCATCTGGGGGAAGCAGAGGAAGGGAAGAGACGTGTCGGTAAACAGCGGAGCATCCTTGGGCAGCGGCTAAAGCAGCAGCCAGGACGCGTGGCTGCTGAAGGGCTGCCCTCAGCGAGCACGCGTTCCCCATCCCTGCCGCAGCACCCACAAACCCGCTCTGCCACCCCTCCACCCTGGGAGAAAACCCCTCCAGCACCCCCCGCTCCTCCCGCAGCCCCCACGCCAGCACCCGGCTGCGGTGGAGCTGCTTGCGGGGCGGGGGGCTCTGCCTCTCCCCTGTCCCCTTCGGACCCGCTCCCCTTCATCTTTAGCAGCTCTGTGCTCACAATTTACAGCCTTGCAGCTACTCCCCTTGTTTGCAGCCGAGAGCCGGGCTCTGTTGGGGTGGGGGTGGCTGAGTGGGCTATTAGCCAGGCTGATGGGCTCCGGAGGCGCCCGCTCCTCTTAGAGGCTCTGCAGGGAGGACTTAAGTGCATTCGCCTGAGCCGGCCCCATCTTCCCCATGCGCAGGTCCTGCCTGCAGTGCCCGGCTAATGCGAGTGCGGAGGAAGGTGCTCGACACCCCTCTGCTTCATGGGGCTCGGAGGTGCCCCCCCGGCAGCAGGGTCTGCTCAGCAGAGTGGGAGGGAGCCTGGTTCGGGGCCACATGCAGCCCTGGGGGTGACCTTGAGTGTGGGCAGAGCTGCTCTGCCTCCGCTTCCTCCTCCCGAAAAGGCTCAGAAAGGGGAAATGTTTGATGATGATGATGATGATGATGATGATGATGATGATTATTATTATTTTATTATTATTTTGTTGGAGGTGTTGCCTTAAAAGTCACCGCTAGAGACGGTGGCCAGGGTGTCTGCCCCGGTGGGGGGGCTGCTGTGGGTGCTGCTGTGCCAGACCCAGCTGAGCCCAAGCCCTTGCCAGCACCCCCCCAGCCCATGGGCTTTGTTTTGGGGTGCTCCCCGCCTCATTCGCACCTTGCCGCTATTCCGTCCTCCCCCCTTTTGCACCCAGTTACCCGTGGTGGAGCCAAATCGCTGGGTGCAGCCAGAGCGGGGGGCACCTTCCCAGCAATGGGGGCTGCCGTGACCCCTCCTGGGTGCCAGGGGTGCCGGTGGGCGCCCTGCCTGGCTCTGCCCGTTGCCCCCAGCTGCCTCCCGCCATCCTTTCCCTCCTCGCCGGCTGCGCTGCCCATCGAGGCAAGGGCACAAAGCAGGGGCAGACAGACAGACAGACGGCCAATGGCCACTCACCTCTCCGTCTCGAGCGATGCCCCAATGCCGCCTGCCCTGGCCCTGCTCCGTGCCGCCCTGTGCCCAGACTGAGCTGGCCAGCCCACCCTACCCGCCATTAAATACCCGCCGGCGCTAATTGCCGTGTCACCCCTGGAGTGCGCGGCCGGCTGGCAGGGCTGTGGCTGCTCAGAGCAGAGGCTGGGATCCCGGCGGGGAGGGGGACGGGGGGGACGGCCGAGCCACCACAATGGGAGCGCGGCACCACTGCTGATTAACGCGCCTCCTTCGTTTGCTGCCTCATTTGGAGGAGAGGCTGGGTGCGCGCCCTGCGGGAGCTGGCCTTATCACTGGCAGCTGGTGGGGACGGGAAGGTCTCGTGTCCCCCACCCCTTTGGTGTGTGCGGCCGTCGGGGGTCCCAGCCGTGCGTGGCAGTGTGGTGGGTGCGCAGGTCCCGGCAGAGACCCCTGCACCCCCAGACCAGCTCAGGGGCTGGCCCCGCATGGACGAGCCCGAGCTCATCCCCCGTCCTTGGCCAGTGCACGCAGCCACTGGTGCTAAAGCGTGTCCCCAACGCCTGGCGCTCGGCTGTCCCCTCCCGGGTCCCTCCTGCCTGGGGCAGAGCGGGGTGTGGGGTGGGCAGCACCCTCTGCGCAGCGGGAAGGGGCTGGGGGCTCCGCTGGGCACTCTGCCCATCCGCGCAGGCAGCGGGTCCCCTTGCCACCGAGACCTCCACCACCCTCTGTCCCGGCCCCAGGGCCACCCCTGGGTTTGGGCTGCAGCCCCTGGGAAGCCTCCGCTGCCCCATCCCTGTCCCCCTGGGTCTCCCCAGCAGTTTTGCCGAGCGGTTCGGGCAGGTCAAGCCCACGATGTGCCGGTTCCCGGGGATGCCATGCCGTGAGCCCGGCACAGGGAAGGATCCATCACCCGCAGCCCGTCAGGAGCTGCGATAATCCAGTGCATCCCTTTGCCATCACCATGGCAGGTTCCTCCGGCGATGTCCCTGCACCGCACCGTGGGCACGGCTGCCGACACGCCAGCTAACGATGAGTTCCTTTTATTCAGGAGTTTAGAAAGTCCACATGTACAGTGTTGGACACCACTCACACACGACCTAGACTTCACGGCACTGCTACACACCACCACCCGCCCCAGGGCTTCGCCGAGAAGGTACGTGGCCGGGTCCCGGGCCCCCGGCCACCCCTGCCCACCCCTCTCCAGGGAGGTGTCACCACGGGCGGGTTGAGCCTAATCCGGGGCCGCGGAGCGACGCGTGCGCTCTCGGGAATAATCCTGGGAAATCCTGCGTCTCGGCGTGGATTAAATACCTCTTGCGCAAGTCAAAACAAAGTCATTAGGGGGCCCTGGGTGCCACAGGCAGTTACACAAGGGTGTGCTACCCACAGACTGCACACACAACGTCCCCTCCCCGCCGTGGAAAAACACCGGTGGAGGCGTGCAGGGAGGGGATGCGCCTTCCCAGCAGGGCACGTGGCTCCGTGTGCCCCCTTGTCCTGAAGACAAGCGCTAGAAAACCCGGCTACAGCTAATCACTGAAATAAACTAATAAAAAGTAAAGACGGGTATTGTGCTCCCTGCCTGTGCGGGACCCTTTCCAGAGGGGTCCGGTGGAGTGCAGGGAGCCCCTGGGAAGCTGCCGGTGGCTCCTGCTCTCCTGCTGGCTGGGAAAAGCCAGCACCAAGCTCCCTCAAATCCCATCGCTGGAGGAGGCCAGCCCGGCAGCTGCTCCGGGCAGGGCTGGTAGGGACGGAGCCAGGGGCTATGCTCGGAGCTCATCCTCACCCTGGGGCTCTGAGGAACGTCTCTGGCAGAGAGGAAAGCTGCGATGATCCCCTGTGAAACATTTGTCCCTATTTCCCAGCGGGATAGACAGACAGACAGAGACATGCCCGGCACAGGATCTGAGGTGGGGAAGGCTTAAAAAAAAGGAGAAGCACGGAGGGAAATACAAATCAGCCACAGCCGGGAAGATGAGCCTTTGATCTCCCAGGGCTTTAAGCCCTGCTGGAAAACGGAGATGGCGGGAGCTCCCCTCCCCTCCCCTCCTTGGGCAGTCTGTCCATCCGACGGTGTTCACTGGGGCCAGGGCCCGGCGCGGGGGCTCTGCTCCCCATTGCTGCTGTAGCACCGGCAGAAAATCACGTAAAGGGTGGCGGGATCCCAGCTGTCCCCCTCCCCTCCATTTTTTTTGACCTTAAACCCCCCATTTGAGTCCTTCCAGGGATCCAGAGGAAGAAGTCACACTGTGCCTTGTGGCAGCTCCTCCTTGGGTCGGCCGGCACGAGGCGTCACCTGCCGCCCGGTTATCAGGGCCCTGCAGATGCTAAGCCCCACTCAGGGCTTCTTTTTGCAAAACCTTAATGAGATTTGAAGAAATGAAAGGCTTTGAATATCTGCAGGTGCCGAGCCAGAGCGCGGCTCATCCTGGGTGAAAATGAATGCGGGTCCCCGGGCCCAGAGGGAGCGGAGGGGGCTGACGCGGGAGCACGTGGGCATGCTGTCCAAAGTCCAGGGTTTCGGGAAAGGTCACAGCTTTGGGATGGCAAAAGTCCGACGTGAGTCCGAGCAGGTCTGGTTGGGAGGGAGGAGCTGTGAAACGCAGGCAGAGCCATGCCGGGAAGCGAGCCTTCCTCGCCTCCTCTTCCTCCTCGCCATGCTTCCTCTTTCCCCAGCACTGGCAAAACAGCTCCATGCCACGCTCGGTCTGGGTGTGCATCCTTGCAGCACCACGCTGGCTTGCTTTGGGGTGCTCCAGGAGCCAGGACAGGGACAACGGGGGCGAAGGAGTTCATAGCTGTCCCTTTCCACCTGCATTGCTCTCGCAGCGGGAGAGGCGAGCGTTGTGCAGACCGGAGAAGGAATCCCCGGCACAGTCAGGCTGCAACCTAGCCGAGCCCTCCCCACCCCTGGTAGCCCCACGGGGTGAGACGGAGCCCCACGGGGTGAGATGGAGCCCCAGAGCAGCAGCCCCATCCCTGTCCCAGGGGCTCTGCAGGGCTCGGGGGCTCCCCAGGGCGAGCGTCTGCCAGTCCCTCGCCAGCTCGGCCAGGCCACGGACGGGTGTCTGTGCCCAAAGTGGAGATGAGCAGAGGTGCCCAGCCTGCCCGGGATGCTG
>VYZM01020046.1:132489-144996 GCA_013398915.1 Dromas ardeola
CCAGTTGGGACCCCCCCAGCAGCTTCCGTGGGGCTTTGCTGGGGTGGGGGCTGCCTCCCTGCGGTGGCCGACAAGGCGCAGGGGTGACGGGTTGTGTGAGCTCGGGGCCAGGGCTCCAAGCGGCTTCTCTCCAGGACACGCAGCCCGTTTTGGGAGGAGTGGAGTGCGTGCTGGGCTGGCAAACGGTGCCGAAGGGCTCTGTGGGGCAGGGAGGGAAGCAGAGCCATGGGCTCGAGCGGTCGGTACCCGCGTGTGTGTATGTGTGTGTGTTGTCTCCCAGCCAGGTGTAAATCCTGCCTTTGGCTGTGGCGATGTTGTGTGGGTTTAGCGGGCGATGCTCATGGCTGGCAGCCCAGCTCCTTCCCCACAGATGGTTTTCAAGGACTTCCCTTCACAGCTGAGACCGTCCCACTCGTTGCACTGGTGGGGTGTTTGGTGTGCCCGCGCCGGCCGCGTTCAGTCCCTGCTCGGGCCTTGGGGAAGCAGGAGGCCGCAGGCACACGGGAAGCTGTTTTAGCTGAACTTCAAACAATAAAAACTTATCATTAAAAAGAAATGTATCTTGGCTTCATGTGGCCTGGCAGCGCAGGGCGGAGTGATTCAGTGGCTTGTCAGCCCTGGGTGTTAGGCACGCCGAGCTGCACAACTGGACACTCTCCAAGTCCAGCAACTCATTTTCTGCAGATGGAGCTGGGACCGTGCAGCGGGCTGACGTCTAATTTGCAATCCAACATACCTTGACATAACCCACACCGAGTCCTGGAGGCTGGTGCGGGATGGGATGCTCGGCAGCCGGCCGGGCAGGGGGGCGCGAGTGGGGCTGGGATGCCCCTGCTGCACCCTGACACGGGGGTGCCCGCGAGGGGGCAGGAGCAGGGTCCGGCTCGGTGGGTCCCGGCGCCATTCCTGATGTCCAGGAAGGTGCGTGGCTCACTGCGGTGGGGAGCCTGCCTGGCGGAGGGGGCCGTGTTTCTGGGAGCCCCAGCGATGCTCAGGGAGACCCCTGCCCGTGCTCGCCGCTCAGGCGGGCCAGGGGCCGGGGGGGGACGTTGGCCCGGCTCATCACTGACTCACATCGAGCTGTGTCACCTCGCGTTACCCATCACGGGGTCTGGCTGGAGCTGTGGCGCTGGGGACACGGGAAGGGGTGTCCCCAGCCAGCTGAGCCCCATGGCTCCAGCCCGGCCACCTCCAGATCCAGCCCCACGGGCTGTGCTGGGAGGGATCGGGTGCTCGGGGTGCAGCCGTGGGCTCCAAGCGTGGGCACACACCGCGGCCGGGCACCGTCGGACACAGGACTCCCCGGGGGCTGACGGCGGCTTGGCTGATGGGGAGGGGGTTTCTGCCAGCAGCCGGGCCCAGATCGATAGGCAGACGGAGGGGATGATTCATGTCTCAGGCTGTGGCCCGAGGGCAGAAACGGGAGAGATGTTTGATGTGAGGATGCCGGCAGGCCTCTGCGGCACTTTCCCCTCCCTGAGCCGGCTCTGCCCACACTGCCCTGGGGTCCCGGCTTGGCCTGGGGGCAGAAAACGACTGAAGTGACATGGGATGAGACCCATGCACTAAAATGAGTCTTTTTTTTTTTTAATTTCAGGCGCTATTTTCTATTTTGTGGTCCAAGACAGTGGGCAGAGTTGCAGCGGTGGTGGCGGGCAGGGGCTGGGCGCAGGTTGGCTCCATGTCCCCTGCGGGGATGGGACCCTCTGGGGAGCAGGACACCACGAGACAGGTTTTGGTGGCACTTTACCCTCCGTGTTCTGTTCGGCCAGCACTTGGTCTGCATCCCCAGGATATCACGGGGCCCGAGCTGGCGGAAGTACCGATGTCCCATGGGTCCAACCCGGCGAGGGGCTGTGCGGGGCAGAACTGCTCCGTTATTTACCATCGGAGATATGGAGCGGTGCTGGGGATGGGCGGCAGGCTGATGGAGGAGGGGGGGGACACCGACCCCTCCCCGAGGAGTGGCGTGCGCTTTTCTTGGCAGGGTGCCACTGGAGGCAGAGAGCCGTCGCTGCGCACACCCGGCGTCAGACATCATCATCATATTAATAATGAAAGGGCAGCTCCTTCAACGGTCTTCGCCCCTGCGCCGGCAAGAGCACGGAATGCAGAGGAAGCGCGTGAGCCTCATCCCAAGCAGCCGCAGGGAGAGCGCTGCGATGCCCGGCCGGTCCTCCGCCAGGCCACTTGCCCGGGGTGACAAAAAACCATGCCAGGTCCCCTCTGGGGGCTCTCCCTGCTGTGAGTTTGGCTGCCGGGGGGTCCCTGCGTGGGAGAGGGGCAGCCCACGGTGCCCCCCGGCTCCTGTCCCCATCACTGCCCTGCGCAGGCTCTCCTGTCCCCTCCATCCCATGGGGAAAGGCTGTCTCGGCTGCCGGGGAGAGAGCTTCTCTTGGAAGGGCAGAGCTCTCTGTCCATCATCTGGCGACACCGCTCGCTGTGCCAGGGCCTTTTCTTTCCACGGGAGGAATCGATAGCTCAGACAATGAGACAAACTACCTGCAAAGAGGTCTTGGGCTGCAGCCAAAAGCAGTGGCAGGAGGTCCCGGGGCATCTCTGTCTTTCTTTTTTTTGCAAGACCTTTGGGTCGCCAAAAGCCCTTCTCTAACACCCCCTTTTTGTCCAGAGCATCCCCGAGCCTGGTCGCTCTTTGTGAGGGTCCCAGCAGGACCGGACCAAGGGCTGAGCATCTCATCACCTTCTCTCTGCCAAGCCCCCTGGGGCAGCCGGAGCCAAGAGGGTTTTGCTGCGGATGCCCCGATCCGGGGAGGAAGGATTCAACCCCCCTGTGCCGGGTGGAGGTGGAGCACCCCATGCCCACCCTGCGCCCACCCCATGCCTATGTGCTCTCCCTGGCACCGCATGTGTTTCAGAGGGTCCCACCCCACAGTGGTGCCCCGGTGGGGGGGAGCCTGCGGTGTGTCCCCCCAGCCCTTCCTGCCCAGCCCTTTCTCAGGCTTTTTTTTTCTCCCTCCAAACACAACAAAACCCCCAAATCCTCCACAACCGAGAAACCTCTTTTTGTTCCACTTTTCCCTTTGCCTTCAGCTGCGGCAGAGTATCGATTGGAGCTGATGCGCTGTAATCCGCTGTTTCTGTGAAAAGTTGGCATCCCGGAGTCTCTGGAGGGGCCGGATCCTGCCCCCACTTGGGTCTCGCTCCTCTGCCGGACTTGGAGCATAGCAGGGAGGCTGTGTCCCCCCCCGATCCCATCCCATCCCATCCCATCCCATCCCAATCCATCCCTGCGAAGCCAGGAGCTAAACTCTTGGTGTGGGGGATGGTGCTGGGTGGGAATAGGGGCTGGTTGGGAGCAGAGCCAGATCAGATCCTGCTGGGATGGGTGTCCAGAGCACTGGGCACCTGAGGGAGCCCTCCTGCCCCTCCAGCGGGCAGGGGACGGTGGCACAGGGGGACACTGGAGCTGATGAGAGGGTCTGGCTGCGGGGCTCAGCGGGGGCTCTGCAGGGAGGAGCGATTCAGCTTGCCGGCAGCCAAGGAGGGCTGCGGAGAGCAGGGGCTGCCCCCCAACCTGAAAGGGGGTGCGCGGCCACCTCTATGGGGCAGGACCCCGGCTGGGGACCCCCACCAAGCGCCGCTCTGTGCCTGCAGCCCCCCCAGCCCCGCACCCTCCATCCCCGCTCCACCGCGCTGCTGGCTCCATTTATACTTAACGATGGCAAATGGGCCGGAGCGAGGGGAAGGGGGGGACAGGAAAAACCAGCCAGAAAAACCTTCAAAAAAAACCAGGCAAGATTTTAATTTAAAACCTTTTCCCGCATGAAGAGCAGCAGCCTGGGCCATCTGGAGGAGCATATGCAGGTGAGCAGGAGGTGGTGGTGCCTCCCCCGGCTCCGTCGCCTGCAGCAGCCCCCTGAAAGGGCTTTTGGCTGGTAAAAACTAACCTCGGTGGGCAGCTGGACACCCCAGTCCTGGCAGCCTGGGGGAGCCCCAGTTTTCCCTCCCCAGCTACCGAGACCTCTCTGTTTAATTGCTATATTTGCAGGAAAAGTGATTATGAATCCCAATGCAAACTGCAATAACGGCCAAGTTTAGTGCAAGAGATTAATTCAGCGGTTTAATTGGAACTGCAGGAGCAGGATGGGAAAGCATCGGTCCGGGGCTGGGAGGAGGAGGGTCAGCCCTGCTCAGCCGTACTGACATCCACCCCTAACCCCCGGCAATCAATGAAACCCAAATTAGCAGATTTACTCCTCAGAGGACTCCTCCATTGGCTGAGCATCACATCCAGCATCCTAAAGCCCCAAGTCTCCTAGCAACTCCCCAGCGCTGCCTCTGCCCACCCGTTAACCCCTTCCCCGGAGCCCCCCGCACCGCATGCTGCACCCGGTGCTTCGAAGGCATCGCCGCCACGCTGGGTGTGAGCAGGGGTTTAATCCCGCAAATAAATCTGCAGCGATACCGGGAGGATGCTCGTGATGCTCAGCCGGGGGTGGGGGCGAGCCGGGCCGGGCTGGTTGGTCGAGTCTCAGAGTCTTTTATTCCACGTGGCACAGAGAAATCCTCAGGTTTATCTATTGATGGCGGAGGTTTGGTTTCTAAATGTCACGTTTGGAAGGTTTCATCCTCCCGACTTGCGGAGAGGCCGGGAAAAGGTCAGGGAAACCCCCAGTCGTGGCCAGCCCACACAGCGGCCGGCCGGCATCGGGAGAGGCAGAGCACGAGTCTCCCAGCCCCATCCTCCAATTTCAATAGTAGATCGATTATACCGTTTCTTTGGAAGTGGTTGAAGTGGATGAAGAGTGATGAAGTCGCCCTCCCAACCTCCCTGCAAATGAAAATGTCCTTGAAAGTGTAAAATAGCAGCAGGACACGGTGTGATGCCCCGGCCCGGGGCTGCTCCGTGATTGCTGTTATTTCGGTTCGGATGTCTGATACTTCCTCGTTTTGCCTTTAGAGACCAGAAGGCTGGAAACAAGGGTTGGAAAAAATAGTGGTTTGTTGGTTGAAAAATAACAGTTGACATGAAAAAAAATAGTCTTTCTTTTTTTTTAAAAAAAAAAGCCTTAATATTTATGGGCCGGGAAATATGTCCAAAGATCATGTGCCGCTGAAAAGGATAAATCACTCCTCTTACTTTAATGTGCTTTGTTGGGCTTTATCTGCAACGTAGTCATAAAATTATCAAATTGAAATTTTAAATGGGGGGGAGGGAGGGTATATCTGGAGGGTTTGTCGCTGCTTCTATTTTCTTATTGCCAAATAAAATACAATTAAAGCAACATTTTATATGCCAGCCAGCATAGCTAACATTGGTTTTCTGACGGCACTTTTTTCTGTCAGCCAATGAAAATAAATGATGCAGGATTACCAGCGAGCATCCAGCCTCCGTGGCTGGAGGGGGATTCGGAGCAGCAGGCATTTGAGTATGAAACAGAGGGATTTTTAGTCCCGCTGTAAGTGGAAATCTCCGGGGACATTACCCGCAGAGCTCTGCCACAGCCCGGAGCAATGCCTTGCTGCTTTCCCAGTGCTTCCAGTTCCCTCCAGTGCTTCCCAGTCCAACCCAGTCCACGGCACAGCCTGTCTGGGGGTGGCGAATTCAGTCCCAGCGCCTTTCGGGTGGCCCTGGCCAGACCAGCGTGGGTCCGGTCCCCCGTGGGGCTCGCTGCTGTGCCGGGGGCTGCCGGCGGCTCAGCTGCTGACTGCACCGAAATCCCCGTGGTAATTGGATGAGGGCACTGGTTTTCATGGGAATATCAAATCAGAGCCCCAGCCCCGATCCGGGGTGACACGCTTGGGAATATAAAGACACGGTAGATCACATTATGGGGGGGTGGGGGGTGGCATTTTTACTGCTTTAAATTCAAAGGTATCACAACAACTTCTTATTTGTCGCGGAGTCTCTTGGAGCATCACCTACTGTTGGAAGGGAGAGGAAGGAGGGGGGCTCTTGCTGCGGAGGGGCAGCCCTGGCAGAGGGGATGAGCACTCCCAGCTCATCACAGGGGTGGGCTCTCAGGGGGGGCTTTGGAAAAGCAGGCTCAGAAAGCACTTAAGCCTGCTTTAACAAAGCCCCCCTGAGAGCCCATCCCTGTGATGAGTTGCAAGTGCTCAGCACCTCTCAGGAAAGACCCCGGAGAGTGACTGCAACCACGGACTGTCGTGGCAACACCCGTGCAGGTGCCCTGGCATTGCAAATGTCGCCGGGGGCTTTATGGGCAGGAGCTCAGTGCCACCAACCTTAGCTCGCTCCTGTCTCCCTGCGGGACTGGTACAGGGAGTCAGTTAGCAAATGAGGGGCCTCCAGCCCCCTCCCGGTTATCGGTTTAGCTGGGTCTCCTGTTGGGTTGACCATCTGGTGGCATCTGCCGCTGCTCAGCTGTCACCCACCCTCTTGGTGAAGGGGGTGCTCAGGGCACCTCGTGGATGGGGTTCCCGGGGGACATGCCCAGGGACCCAGCGCAGGGTTAGGGGCACCTGTGCCAGGCACATCCCATGGCTCCTGCCATGGTGGGGACAGACAGACGGATGGATGGATGGATGGATGGACGGACGGACAGGCTTCTCCACACTCAGGGAGGGAGGACAGACAGACAGACAGACAGACAGACAGACAGATGTGCTTCATTAGCCAACGAGATGGCCTCAGGTGATGCTAACAAGTCCATTAAGGGGGTTTATCAAGGGAGGCCGAGGGCTTGCAAGAAGGCTGCCGGTTTTATCTGAGGTGCTGCTTTTGGACTGGGAGAGCGTAAGCTCCTGCTCGTTAATTAGAAAGGCTTCGAGGAGGTTTGTACTGGTTGGCCTCACTTGTGAGCAGCAGTAATGTGATGAGCGATTAGGGACTCCGAAGCTTTTCAGCGGGTATCATTAAGCTACTGATGAGCTCAGGCGCAGGGAAAGGGACTTTTTGGCTGTGCCTGAAACCGGATGGTCCTGCGCTGACCCGGCCGATTCCTGTCATGGTCCCCGACCTCCTGAGCCCCGATGAGATGGGTGAAGCGTGTGTCCTGGGGACGCCGATAGCTCAGCTGTCACCCCGTTGTCCTTGGGCTGGGTCAGGTCTGGTGTCCTTCAGCTCGTCTGTGAGATGATGAGCTTGTGGTCATGCATGAATGAAGCTGCAATATCCCTGTTTTCACTGTCTGCCAGGTACCGAGGAAATTTGGGGATGATTAGCTCTAAAAAGGTGGCTTCCAGGCTCTTTGTGTGTCAGGGGAGAGGACAGTGATGGCTGTCCTGGCAATTGCTTTAGGAGCATCTTACACCCAGAGACCTCGTCTCCCAGTTATGGGATTTCCTCACTTGTCTGGGTGCTGATGGTGAAGGCTTCTTGCTCAGGGGACAGCCTCTCAGGGGGCAATATTCCTGTCCCATCCTCCTCTCACCCCCCCCGAGGCCCCCAGGGGTTGGGGCAAGGCAGGGAGCAAAACCTGCTGTATTTTCTCTGTGCCCTCCCTCGTCTTCTCCTGCCTGCCTTGGCAAAACTTCACACAGCTCGGCAGCATCCTGCCCCGTCGTGGTCTGGTTGGCATCGCTAGCGCTGTATTTACGGCAGTGTTAATTAAATATTTTCTGCAATCAGTGCCGCGCATGACCCTGCTCCCCGGGCTGGGGTTGGGCTGTAATGTGCCATCACCGAGCGAGAACATGACTGCCCGCCATCCGGGGGAATTTCTAACAGAGATTTACTCATCCCAGGTCTCCCATTTCTCTGTTTTGTGACATTTTGCAAAGTTCAGGTTTACAAAATAAGCCAGCGCGCAGAAGAGATGCTCCAGACGTTATTTACACTGCACGTGCCGTTTCCCACTCCACGGGGTCTTCACCCGGGGGTGGGCAGAACCGAGGGGGGAAGCTGCCGGCTGCCCTCTCCTGGGCTGGTCCCCTCTGCCCAAAGGGACACTGCTTTTGGCGAGGAGCATCCCATGGTCCTGCCGCCAAGCCCTCGGGGCTGGAAATCTCTGCTCCTCACATGCCAGGAGAGCGGCAGAGCGCCGTGGCTGTGCCCATTGAAATGCTCGTGGCGTCGAGAGGATGAACCTGCCTCTAATCCCTGCTCCAGGCAGGGCAGGAAGGTAGGGCTGCTGCGGTTTCCGGGGGGGCAATTTGGGATGCTCGGCTGCTCTGCTTTTAAAAATAAGCCTGGGCTGAAAGCTGGCAGGGCGGTGGGGAGCAGGGGAGGCAGGAGGCTGCTAGCAGAATCCCGTTAGCGTGCGACAGCCTCCCAGACTCTCGGCTATGGGCAGAAAAGCCCCTTTCAGCAAATCACTCCCGGGAGGGGGAGGCAGCGTGTGTGCTCAAACCTGGGGTGGGGACCAGGGAGGAGGGGTCCTTCCCAGTGGGCTGCAGCCGGCCCCGGAGACTTGCCCCTGCTGGCACGGGGATGCACAAAGTGGCACCCGGAGCCTTTAACCCATGGCCAGGCTTTGGCGGTGGGACCTGGGGCAGACTGCTGAGCTGGGTGACCAAACCTCCTTCTCCTCCTCCTCTTCCTCAGGATGGAGTTGGCCAAGGGAGACCTCATCTTAGCCAGCGCTGCAGCAATGGCAGCTCATCCCTTCTGGGGAAGGATCCGCTGGAAACCAAGCGTGTGCCCATCTTGCAGTGCCAGCCCGGGGTGCAGCCGGAGTCAGGGTCACCCACCCAGCTCCCACCCCAGCCCTGTGGGATGGGGCCACCTTCAGTCCCACGAGTAGCAGAGGCAGGTAAGCGGGTGGTGGCACCCGTTCCCAGGCCCAAGCACCACGCTGAAACTTGGCCGTGGCCCCAGGTTTGAGCTGGGCTGCGGTAGACAGGGGCTGTGGGCTCTCGCACACCTCGCTCCCGCCCCGTCCCTGCCTTGTCAGGTCTGATCAGAAGGAGGATCAGTCGGCCCTGCGCTCTCTCTCCAGATTTAATTAACGGGCCTTTCATCTCTACCCTGAAGGAATCTGCTATCTTCTGTCTCCTTAATTAACGTTCATTAAGCAAATCAGAAGAACGTTTTCTCCTCACCGCCTCCATGGCTCTTAACCCTTGTGGGGTGCCAGGTCCGTGCCAGGGCAGGACAAGGCTCTTGGGCTGTGACAGCGGGTTAGGGTGCCATCACAGCCTTGGTCACCACGCTTACACCAAAGTTCTAGGGCAGTGGGTGAAGTCTCTCCAGGTACAGAGGACTTCATCTGAGGTTGGGCCCCCCCTCCACCAGTGGTGCTAGGGGCAAATCCCAGCTCTGATCACTGTTATGGACACCCTTGTTCAAGCTTGTCCATGTCGCTGGAAGATAAGAGGTTTCCTGTAGCCAGCTTTAGCTCTTCGTCCTGCCCAGGGGTGAAGCTCGCCCGTGGCAAGGTGATGCATCTGTGTGTGAAGGTTTCTCCGTGAGAAGCCACCATCCAGACCTGGTAGGCATCGCAGCAGCTGGTTCTTGGAGAAAAGGGGCTACTTCTGCCCTTCTCTTGTTAGATATGATGGTTTCTTTTCCTTGCCCTTGGTGGACACTCGCAGGGGAAAGGGTTGGACCAAGACCCTTGGCTGACCTTCCTTCTCTTGTGAGCCACAGCAGGGTGGTTGCCAGCCACCGGGACTGGGGTGTGTATTTGGCGAGATGGGGTCTCCCACCTCCCCAGTTTGCCCTCAGAGGTGATCCAAAGAATCCTGACCAGAGGGAGCTGCTGTTCTGTGCCTGTGCATGGGAGAGGTGCTGACCTTTTCCAGCTGGCCTTCAGTCTGAGTCACCAGCAGTGGTCGGTCCTAGAGCAGTGCCAGACCATGAGCTGGAGCCAGATCCTGCCTGGAGCACCCATCCCATGCTCAGCAAGTTTAGGACATCTCCTTAGGCAAGCAAGGGCTTGTGCCCAGCAGCCAGCAGGAGCCTGGCGAGGGGCTCGGCCAGCCCGGGATGCAGCTGAATCAGTCTTGGGGACCTGCTGCTCCCACACCAGCTCCAGCATCCCCACTGCTGGGCACAGCAGTGTGACCACCGATTCCTGTCAAGCTCTGGCCCCATGGGATATCCCCCCCATGCCGGGTAGGCCATGCTGGAGTAGGAGAAGGCGGGATTGGGGTACTCATTAGCTTTGCCCGAATCCACTGGGCATCCCACAAGCAGCCACCAAGCCCTGGCTGCGTGATCTCATCACTCTCTAACGCAGACCCCTCTGCGAGAGGGGATGGGCCGGGCAGGGGAATCATCTCCTGGGTGCGTGTAACATCCCGAGGAGGAGGCGGCAAACCCATGACACGAGAGAGCCTCTCCTGCCCAGAGCTTGCATCCTCAGTAGCAAGGGGAAAGCAAACCACCTGGGAAACCTCATCCCTGCAGGATGCAAATCCCCTTAAAACTGGTGGTGGAGATGCACAAAGCAATTATTGAGCTGAAATTCTCTTTCTCCCCGGAGGATGACAGTGGGTTTGCCACTGGCCGCCCGCTCCCAGGCAGCTGATGCACATCTCCTCGGTGCTGGGAAATTCGCCCTTCCCAGCGGAGCTGGCTCCGGCTGTCAGAGCCCAGGTCAATATATGGTAATGGGGCTTTGAAACGGTGCTGCTGCGGGAGCCGCTGCCGAAGACTCTGATTCACAGCTCCCCTCCGGTGCTTTCTCCCTGCAGTGTGCACGGAGAAGGAGACTAAAATAAATAAGAGTAGAAGGGAAGGGGAGGAAGGGAGCTTAAATTATAAATGAGGACTAAGTTTCCAGGGCTCCTGCGGGCAGCTCAGCTGAGCAGCGTGGGGGGCAGAGGCGGTGGTCCCCCGTGCACCCCATTTTTGCAGACACCCCCCTGCAGAGCGGGGATGATGGGTGTCAGGGTCTGCTGGCCTGCCTGTCTCCCTGCTTGCTGTCCCCCTCCTGTCCCCATGGGTCAAATCCGGAGGGTGCCACAGTCCCGAGAGGGATCCCCTCTGGCACAGACTGCAATTAGCATTACCTGAGAAGCTGCTAATGAGGTCTGGTGACTGTCTGGTTTCGCTACCCCATGGAGACGCCTCCACAGGGATGTGCTCTCACCCTGGTCCAGGGGACTCGGCTGCGCCGTGGCAGCAGGCAGGGACGGGACCCCCACCCCTGGGTGCTGGTGTGGAGGCACTGGGGGGTGTCACAGACCCACGACCCAGCGGGCGTGAGTGGGGGGAGCCGTGGGGTCCCCATAAATCAGTGTGTGGGGAGAAGAGGGTGCTGGGGTGGTGCTGGGTCTGCCTTTTCTCCACCCCCTCTTGATTTTGGGGCTGTGAGAAAATTGGTGACCCCCACCAAATTAAGCGGAAAAACCCACGTGTGGGGCATGAATCATCACGAGCTCGTCCCTGGGGCTGAGAAATGGAGGAGCTCAGCTCCATCCGTGCAGCCGAAGGTGTAACCTCGCTTTCCCAATTCCCGAAGCAACGGGACCAGGGTGCACCCCGCTGGGGAGGTCCCGTCCTGCCCGACCTCGTGGCCTGGGGACCAGGGTGGCCTGAGGAAGCCCAAACCCCGCAGCCCGGGCTCACACACGAAGCTTTCGACATTCCCAGCAGCTTCCACAAGATGGACCTCGGAGCGAGAGGAGGTGCCGGGTAGGGGGACCCATCCCATCCTGTCCCATCCCATCCCATCCCGTCCCGCCTGCTCCCGCCATGCCATCCGGAGGAGGCTCAGAGTCCGGCCAGGCGAGCCCCGGCATGGCACGGCCACCCGGGCTCTGCCTGCTGGCCCTGCTGGGGCTGGGGCTGGGGACGGGGGGCTCGCCCGCCTGCTGGGACCCCCGGGGCCAGCCTCGCCGCTGCATGCCCGTCTTCGAGAACGCCGCCTTCGGCCGGGCCGCCCAGGCCACCAACACGTGTGGTTCCCCCCCCGAGGACTACTGCCTGCAGATGGGCGCCCGCCACGCCAGCACCCTGTGCCACCGCTGCGACGCCACCGACCCTGGGCTCCACCACAACGCCTCCTTCCTCACCGACTTCCACAGCCAGGAGGAGAGCACTTGGTGGCAGAGCCAGTCCATGGCCTTCGGCATCCAGTACCCCAACTCCGTCAACATCACCCTCCACCTGGGTAAGTGCCCGTGGGAGCCCCTGCGGTGCCGGCAGGGAAACGGGCAGTGGGTGCATCGAGACCCGGGTGCGTGGCTGGGGCGTGGGGTGGATGCTCCTGCACCCTGCAGCTCTTGGTGCTGCTTTTGGGTTAAAGACAGGACCCTCCCCCGGGCTTTTAGGGCGTGCGAGGAGGGGGATGCCCTCTGCGAAGGGCAGATCGCTGAAAAGACCTGGGGAGGGTCTGCCCCGTCCATCAGCTGCACCCCGGTCCCTTGCGGGGTGAGGATGCCGGTGGCTGCACCCGCCTGTGCTGCTTCCCAGCCAGCCGTGCCCGGGGGGCCCGCTCTCCCGCTACCACAGGGCTGCTTTTTACTGATTATGCAAGTTTTTGGAGCAGGAGGGAGGCGGGGGGAGGCACAGACTGTCCCCCCCCGTGAAAGCCTTGCCACTGGGGAGAGCACCGTGAGTGCCAAGCCCGTGCCGTTTTGCCCTTGTGCATTGCTGAGGATGCCCGGTTCGTCTCGGGGGGTGGTGGTGCGGGGGGG